>BDMV01000001.1:55665529-56251534 GCA_008326285.1 Oryza officinalis | reverse complement strand
ATCTTGTTGATTGCAGATCAAATCAACTGGCACGCTCTACTTACGACTAGGCAAGCCATTTGGACCTGCACTGGAGTTAAGCAGATCTCCCAGGCCGCCGTGGTAACGCGGAACCCGTTTGGTTGCTGGACGGGTCGAAATTCTGCGCCAACACGCTTTTGGCACGCCCGGTGGGACCTCAAGAACACAAGCTTCTCACCAGCAACAAGAACACCTCGAGATGTCGAAGCAGGCCGAGATCGTCGAGGAGAACGTCATTCCTGTGACCGCCGACCAGCTCAGCGCAGAACAAAAAGCTGAGATGGATAGTCTGGTCGCGCAGTTCCAGAATATGTACCTGCAAACGTATTCTAGGACTCGGCAGGGCACCTTGATTCAAAAGTCCAAGGTCGTCATGCCGAGTTCTGGAGATGGAGCTGGAACATCGGCGGCGGCGCACGATCACGCCGTCAAAACTGAAGACACTGCATTGCCGACGTTGCAAGACCGAATCGACTCCGCAGTTCACTCTGCGCTAGTCAACCAGTCGAGGATCCTGGTGAACACGTTGACCAATACGGTCAAGTCGATCCTGGATGGTTCAATCCATCAGTACAAGCCTCAAGGCCCGATTTACCTGCCAGAAAATAAGTTCCCTGCCTATCGGACCTTGAGGAACGACCTGAGCACGGCTCAGCCGACAGCGCCGATGCCACCTCCATCGGCGCAACCAACAACGACCCTGCCGCTGGTCCTCACCAAGCAGGCGGGAGGAAGCCCTCAGCACATCACGGAGGAGCAGTACGCTCAATGGACTAAGGGGAAGCAACCGGTGGTTGAGCCGATGCAGCAAGTTCCTGTCCACCAGCCATCGGCCGGACAACCGCAAGCCCCGGCGTTCAATAGTCCTCCACTTCAAGCTGCATATAACGTGCCACAAGGCTATCAGCAGTACACTGCAGGGCAGTACGGCGCGCAGAACCTGGATCACCACTATCAACCGTACTCCCCCAGGCACTATCAAGCAGAGGGCCTCCAACAATCCTACCACCAGGACCTCCCGCATCGGCCCGCAGGATACTGGGCTGACATGATAGCCGAAGTGATGCGAGATCAATTCGGCTTGAAGCCCAAAGAGAACTCTACAGTGTATCGGCACCCGTATCCCGAGGAATTTGACAGGGTTCCATTGCCGGGCCGATACAAGATCCCGGATTTCTCCAAGTTTTCGGGACAGGACAATGTCTCGACATATGAGCACGTCAGCCGATTCTTAGCGCAGTGCGGGGAGACATCGGCTGTCGAGGCGTTGAGGGTGAGGTTTTTCCCTCTGTCCTTATCAGGGTCTGCATTCACATGGTTTTCTTCCTTGCCCTGCAATTCCATCAGAGGATGGATAGATCTGGAGAAACAGTTTCATAGATATTTCTACAATGGCGTACAAGAGATGAAACTGTCAGATCTGACTGCCATCAGGCAACGAGTGGATGAATCGGTCCCTGAGTACATACAAAGGTTCAGAGACATACGGAACAGATGTTATAGCCTCAGTCTGACCGATTCCCAGTTGGCCGATTTGGCATTTCAGGGATTGCTAGGGCCGATACGCGAGAGGTTCTCCTCGCAGGAATTTGACAGCCTCGCTCAGCTGGCACAACGAGTATCGGCCCACGAGCAGCGATTCCAGGAGGCAAAGAAGTTCGCGAAAAAGATTAACACTGTTTATCAGTACGCCTCCGACGATGACGACGATGAAGACGGTGATGTCGACCTAGCCGAGTGGGCCCGGATGAGGAAATCAACAACTTGCCAGTGGGCCAAGAAAGGAGATAAAGAAGATAAATATGATTTCGACATCAACAAGGCCGATAAGATATTTGACCTGCTGTTGCAAGAAAAGCAGATTCAACTGCCAGTAGGTCACGTATTGCCATCGGCCGAAGACATCAAGAAAAGGAGATATTGCAAGTGGCACAATTCCTATTCACACCATACAAATGAATGCAAGATCTTCCGGCAACAAATTCAATCGGCCATCGAGCAGGGCAGAATTAAAATCGATGATGCCAAGCGGCCGATGAAGATTGAAGGCCACCCGTTCCCAGTCAACATGGTGCGGGCGGACAGGGCCGATGGCGGTGGTCATCGGACTGGCAAGCGGCCTCATCAGACCTCTGAGGGTCTGATCAGAAAATATCAGCGGAGGCGGGAGGAACAAGCTCAAGACCAAGCCGATCAAGACAACTCCTACGACCCACACTGGGAGTGCGAGTTTTTTCGCTTCTGCTGGAATGAAGGGATGAGGTTGCCATCTATCCAGGAGTGCCCTGCATGCAGTGGTACAGAAGATTCTTATCAGGGCAGCTCAAGCAGACAAACGCATCGGCCGGCCAAGCAACGGAAATCTGTACATGAAAGGCTGGGGCCGATGCACCAAGATCAACACGATGAAGATGAGGAGCAAGTCCAGAACCCCCAATGGTGCCCAAGCGACGTATTCACCAAGACACAGAAGCGGCGGGGTCAGAGGCTGAGGAGGAAAGAGCAAACCCAAGAGCAACAAGCTGAAATACCCCATCGGCCAACCAAGACCAGAAAAGAATGGAGAATAAAATCCACGGTGGCCAGGGCCGATGAGGGCACCTCCAATACAGCTCAGGGCTACTCAGCTTCAAAAGGTAAGAAGACGGCATCGGCGCCTGTTAACATGGTGTTTATATTGCCAGCAGAATACAGTGTGCAGGTGGCCGATGAAGCGATGGCTGATGAGGAACAAAGTTCAGCCAGGCTACGGTTGTCACCAGACCAAGCCACCTTCGACAAGCCAGTTGACGCCAGCTACAGACATCTACGGCCGTTGTACATCAAAGGATTCATCAATGGGCGGCCGATGACGAAGATGTTGGTTGATGGTGGCGCAGCAGTCAATTTAATGCCATACACAACCTTCAGGAAGCTTGGAAAAGTACCTGAGGATCTTATCAAGACAAATATGGTATTAAAAGACTTCGGTGGCAACACATCTGAGGCGAAGGGGGTCCTGAACGTGGAACTAACCGTGGGCAGTAAAACAATTCCCACCACCTTCTTCGTCTTCGATGGAAAGGGTTCCTACAGCTTGTTGCTGGGACGAGATTGGATCCATGCTAATTGCTGTGTCCCTTCAACAATGCACCAATGCCTCATGCAATGGCAAGGAGACCAAGTCGAGATCGTGCAGGCCGATTGGTCAGTACATGTCGCCAATGCCGATCTCGCAGTTTTGGAGATGGAGGGAATCGACTGCTTGTCCGGGCGAGTCTGGGACGCCGATTTCCTCAAGGTAACCGATTGCGACATCGAGACGATTGAAGACCAAGACAAGCGGTTACTTTAGCAAAGATGCACCATCCGCCGTTGGCAACAACCCCTACACAGATGACGCAGTGGATGAGTTAGATGGCAAGTTAGGACAGGGTTTTACGTCGGCCGATGAATTGGAAGAAATTGATATAGGAATAGGTGATAGGCCTAGGCCGACGTATGTAAGCGCTAATTTGCCAAAGGAATACAAGAATAATTTGATAGATCTTTTGAAAGAATTCAGAGATTGTTTTGCATGGGAATACCATGAGATGCCAGGATTAAGCCGATCGATTGTAGAACATCGGCTACCAATCAAACAAGGCTATCGGCCTTTTAAGCAAGCTCCTCGGAGGTTTAAGGCCGATATGCACGAAGCCATAAAAGCAGAGATCACAAGACTTTACGACGCCAACTTTATCAGGCCCTGCCGATACGCGGAGTGGGTCTCCAACATAGTTCCGGTATTGAAAAAGAACGGCAAGCTAAGGGTATGCGTCGATTTCAGAGATCTAAATAAGGCGACGCCCAAAGACGAGTACCCTATGCCGTTGGCCGATTTGCTAGTCGACGCTGCTTCTGGGCATAAGATCATTAGTTTCATGGACGGAAACGCGGGTTACAACCAGATCTTTATGGCTAAAGAGGACATTCATAAGACAGCCTTCAGGTGCCCAGGGGCAATCGGCCTATATGAATGGGTCGTCATGACATTTGGTTTGAAGAATGCTGGAGCTACGTATCAGAGGGCTATGAATTACATTTTTCATGATCTTATTGGCTCTCTGATTGAAGTTTATATAGACGATGTCGTCGTAAAGTCAAGAGAACATGATATGCACTTGGCCGACTTACGCAAGGTACTAGAAAGGGCAAGGAAATATGGTTTGAAGTTGAACCCTAACAAATGTGCCTTTGGCGTATCGGCCGGTCAGTTTTTGGGTTTCTTGGTCCATGAAAGGGGGATTGAAATCACACAGAAGAACATCGATGCCATCAAGAAAATCAAGCCTCCAGAAAACAAGACCAAGTTACAGTCTCTGCTTGGCAAGATCAACTTCGTCCGGCGTTTTATATCAAATTTGTCGGGCCGTATAGAGCCATTCACTCCACTGTTGAAAATAAAGGACGACGAAGAGTTCATATGGGGTGACAAGCAACAGAAAGCGCTAGACGATATCAAAGAATATTTAACTTCTCCGCCGGTCTTAATTCCTCCACAGAAAGGAGTCCCATTCAAATTGTACTTGTCAGCCGATGAGAAATCCATCGGCTCAGTCCTGGTTCAAGATGTTAACGGCAAGGAAAGAGCTATTTTTTATCTCAGCAGGAGAATGTTAGACGCTGAGACAAGGTACACGCCGGTGGAGAAATTATGCCTTTGTTTATATTTTTCATGTACTAAATTGAGGCATTACCTGCTTTCCAACGAGTGCATAGTGGTGAGCAAGGCCGATGTGATGAAATACATGCTATCGGCCCCTGTGTTGAAAGGACGAGTTGGGAAGTGGATCTTTGCTTTAACAGAGTTTGATCTTCGATATGAATCGGCCAAAGCGATCAAAGGACAAGCCCTGGCCGATTTCATCGTTCAACATAGAGATGACTCAGTTGCATATGCAGACATTGTGCCGTGGACGTTATATTTCGATGGATCCGTCTGCAGACACGGTTGCGGTATCGGCCTAGTCATCATATCCCCTCGGGGGGCAAGTTTTGAGTTCGCTTTCACTATCAAGCCTTATTATACCAACAATCAAGCAGAATATGAAGCGGTGCTTAAAGGCTTGCAGTTGTTACAAGAAGTCGAGGCCGATGCCGTGGAAATCATTGGTGATTCACAGCTAGTAATTAATCAACTTTCTGGGGAGTATGAGTGCAGAGACGATATTCTCAAAGTCTATAATGAGGAGTGCACAGAGTTATTACACGGTTTCCGGATCGTAACGATGAGGCACATACCCAGGAAGCAGAATTTCGAAGCCAATGATTTAGCTCAGGGGGCATCGGGATACAGGCCGATGGCTAAAGACGTTCCAATTCAGATTGCTCTCGTGCACGCCGATGACTGGAGGTTTGATATCATTGAGTATTTGAGAAACCCTTCCCAATCGGCGTCACGCAGAATGAAATATAAAGTTTTACACTATGTCTTATTGGACGATAACCTATATTATCGGACGGTTGATGGTGTCCTACTCAAATGCCTAGGTCCTGAGGAGGCTAAGACCGTTATGGGCGAAGTACATGAAGGGATTTGTGGCACCCATCAATCGGCCCATAAAATGAAATGGCTGATGAAGCGCGTCGGATATTTTTGGCCAACCATGCTAGAAGATTGCTTCAAGTATTATAAAGGATGTCAGGATTGTCAGAAATTTGGAGCAATTCAGAGAGCACCGGCATCGGCTATGCATCCAATCATAAAGCCGTGGCCGTTTCGAGGATGGGGAATAGATATGATCGGCCAGATTAACCCACCATCAAGTAAGGGGCACAAGTATATATTAGTGGCTACAGATTACTTCACAAAGTGGGTTGAGGCCGTTCCTCTCAAGAAGGTTGATTCCAAAGATGCTATTCAGTTCGTCAAGGAGCATATCATATATCGGTTTGGGTTACCTCAGACGATAACCACAGATCAGGGATCGATCTTCGTGTCCGATGAGTTCGTCCAATTTGCTGACAGCATGGGCATCAGATTACTCAATTCTTCTCCTTACTACGCGCAGGCTAATGGGCAGGCAGAGGCTTCCAACAAGTCTTTGATCAAATTAATCAAGAGGAAAATTGACGAACAGCCGAGGCAATGGCATACAACGCTGGCCGATTCCCTTTGGGCGTATCGGATGGCTTGCCATGGTGCAATTCAAGTGCCTCCCTATCAACTGGTCTACGGGCATGAAGCTGTACTACCGTGGGAAACCGCCATCGGCTCAAGAAGGATTGCTTTGCAAGACGACTTGACGGCTGATGAGTACCATAATCTTATGGTTGATGAATTGGACGATTTGGCACATGTTCGATTACGGGCCTTGGAGAAAATCAAGCGTGATAAAGATAGAGTGGCCCGTCATTATAATAAAAAGGTCGTTGCCAAATCGTTTGAGGAAGGAGACCTTGTGTGGAAATTGATAATGCCGATTGGCTCCAGAAATAATAAATTCGGCAAATGGTCGCCTAATTGGGAAGGCCCCTTTCAAATTCATCGATGTGTTCCTCACAATGCCTATCTGCTCAAGGGTTTAGATGGTGAGATTTATGGACGAGCTCTCAATGGCAAATACTTGAAACAATATTATCCCAGTATCTGGATTGACTCATGATCGGCCCTCTAGCCGATTTATGATTACAGCCGATGTAGTCAAGCATCGTCTTTAGATGGCCGATAAATACTATCGCCCTTAGTTCAAATTTCAGAATATGAGCCCTCATCTTCCAAAATTTGGGGGGCATCTATATATACAGGAATTTTCAAGGATTTTTCAGGTTAGCGATTGACTTCGGCTCTCTGGCCGATGAGATTGTTTATATACAGGAATTTTCAAGGATTTTTCAGGATTTTTCAGGTTAGCGATTGACTTCGGCTCTCTGGCCGATGAGATTGTTTATATACAGGAGTTTTCATGAATTTTTCAGTCGGGATTCTCAAGGATTTTTCAGTTTGGCGATTGACTTCGGCTCTCTGGCTGATGAGGTTGCTTATAATGGGATTGTTCATGTTAAAGATATATATGTCTGGAATTTGCAAAACAAATTCGGCCGCACGGCCGATAAAGGGTGAGAGGATTTCAGAATCAATAAATTAGGCTGGAATTATCAAAACAAACTCGGCTGCATGGCCGATAAGGTGTATGGGTATACATTATGGAGATAACATGTGCTACATCACCCTATGAAGTCTGCAATAGCAGCGATGGCTTTACGACGGATTTGCTCAACGTCTTCGATAGCCTGGGCATCATCGGCCGTCGTCCCTGGGATTGGTTTCAGTGATTTGCTCAGGGTCGCGAGGTACTTGGCCGATGCCTTGAGCTTTGCCGTCTGATCTTCTATGATCTTGGGTGATGCAGCTATCCCGGCTTCGACTTCCTGGATTTCTTGGCGTGTAGCGGCCAGCTTCGATTCTAGCTCTGCCTCGAGGCGACGGAGTTCTTCAAGCCTATTTTTCAGCACGATCGGCTCCACCGCTAGCTCTTCCAATCTGGTCTTATCGGCATTCACTTGAGCTTTGCTAGCGGACAGAGCCGATTCCAGTTGTTCGCGCTGTCATCGCTCTGCAAGTCTTTCCTTTGCTCTGAAAAGCTTGAATCGGTATTGTTCCAGGAAGATGGCCGGCGTAAGGATTTCCATCAGGTCTTCGGGCAGTTCGTCTTGGATTTCTTGTACCCTGACTCTGATGGAGGAGCAGTCTTCTACCAAACACTCCAGCGAGGCTTCTAGCCGATTCCCAATATCAGTCAGCCGGTTCTTCAGATCGTCGGAGATTGGTGCCCTGGCTGCGCTGGGTATTTCCTTATCCTCATCATCAAGGAACTGGCCGATATCGAAGGAGAACATATCGGTTAGGTTCTGCAAATATCAACATGGGTTGAGGTTAGCCTTGTCAATCAGGAATCGGCAGAAAGAGGATCAGGGTAATCATGGTTACCTGTGTTGGAGCGTTGGTGGTGCTTACATCGGCCTTCCTTTGCTTTGTCGACGTAACAGGCGAGGGGGCTGGCCGATGTGGTGAAGGTGATGGAGCCCTAGGCTGAAAAAGCAGGAAATTGGTGAGTAGGGTTATGTAGTTAAAAAAATTATGCAAAAAATCAACTCTTACCGAGACAGTCGGAGAGGGTGGTGGAGAAGGAGAAGGGGTTCTCAATCGTGCTTTGGCTCGTTCGCGTCGTTGTAAAGTTGTTTTCTTGGATCTTGGCATAGGGGCCGATTGAGTTCTTTCCTTCAATACAGACGACACCGCAGCCTGAAAAGGATAGGAAGTTAAAGTGTGACGGCGCAAGAAGATTATGCAAATACAAAGAAGAGAGTATATTGACCTTGCGAACTGCGTGCCTAGTCCTTCTTGGTTGTGGGGCATCATCTTGGTCATCGGCCGGTGGGATCTCAGCAGTTTCGGCCGATGGCTCCTGGGTGGTTTCGACCGATGGGTTTTCTTCTTCGTGTGCATCGGCCGCTGCTGCATCGATTTCCTCCTCCATCACTTGTTCTTCGAGGAATTCTTCCAAGGATGGGTCTAGCTCTTCGGCTTCGGCCTGGTCATCTGTTTTGGCCTTCTTGCTGGCTTTCTGCGATTTGCCTTTGGCCGGCGCCTTCCTCTTTGGGTTTTCTTTAAGCATCGGACCTTGGAGAAGTGATGCCACTTTTGGGGCAGTGAGGCCGATGATGGATTCCAGGACAGTCGATCCCGATGGAGCTATGGCTTGAGCGTAGAAGATCTTCCGTCCACTGTTGCTCACAGATGGAATCGGCTCATCCGGGACTTGAGGGCTGATGCCTTGGATAAGTTCTGTCACATAGAACCTGGCCGATTGATGAAAGATGTGAGCGGCCCACTCTTGCCACCAAGTTTGGAAGTTGATGTGCACGAAGGCACTCAGATGCAGCCGATCGCAGTCACCGAGATTGGGGAGCTCGATCTCCATTGCTTTGTTCATGATCAGGGCCGATGGGACTGTGCCTCTGCTCTCTAGGAGCTTATGCAGATGCAAGCTGATGGGAAGTTGCCCGAGCCCGCATTGTCTAGCAGCTGTCATTGGGGTGTAAAACTCATAGGACAAGCTGGTGCTCCTTCCCTGAAAGACGCCTACTGGGAGCAGGCATGGAGTGAGGCCGATCATGAACAATTCCCTTGATTCCATGTCATCATTTATTAAGCTCAGTTGCAGATCATCTGGAAGCTCGAAGTCTCGGTCCGATGTATAGACAAACATATCCATCTTGGCTGATGGAGGGCCGGTAAAGAAGCGGATGAACCATGCAGCCATGTCATCGGCCGATTGATCTGCGCCAGGATGGATGGAGGCTGCTTCCCCGTACGACATGCATCTTCTGTCCCTGGGGTCTTCGTGATCGGCATATTTTGATGGGAAGCGAGAATCTGATAGAGGTGGCCGATCAACCATGGTGTTGGTGTATATGGTTAGCCAGAGTTGAACGAACCACCATGGTCCTCCATGAGCCACAGTCTGTTTCAGCATCAAGTCTTGTGTGGAAACATGGAGTAGCCGATATACAGCTCCTAGAAGGTATCGGCCTAAGGGGATTTGTCTCTTGTCGACCAAAGCTTGAGCCAAGTGTTGACAGTTTGTAGTGGGGCCGCAGGTTGACCCGCAAAAGACAAATCTCTCCAACCACAATGTCAGGAAAGCTACGTGTTCTCGCTCCGAAACCGATCCCTGTTCCATGTGTTCAGAGATATATCCGGACCAGCCTCCGATTTTCTTGGTCTTCAACTTGTGGCTGCTGTTTACCAGGAGGCTGAAGGGGTTGATCTCGGAGCTGATATCCAATCCTGTGAGTACCTTGATATCTATGAGGGTTGGGGTCATCGGACCTTGCTTGAACATAAAGGCGTTCAAGGTACTTGACCAGAAGTAGCTGGCGGCTGACATTAATGGCTCATTCTTCTTGGTATCGGCCAGGGACAGAGTTATGCATTGGCCGATTCCAATCTCGTCCCAGTGGACTTGTTTGACGGCAGCGATTCTTTTGTGCCAGGTCCTATACCCGTTTAGCTTTGATGGCCATGACCTGAAGGTGTGCTTCCACGCCGAGACAGTGGGTTTGGCTTGCCTGAAAGGAATTCTGTCTGTTTCGGCGTTGATGAGCCAGGTTGGGTCGCAGTCGCCCATGGGGCCCAAGAGGAAGCGATGGGACTTATCGTCGGTGGGAATCAAGATTTGGTTTTTGAAGACCTAAAACGTGAGAACGACGATGAAAATATAAGGCCTAAGAGGGGGCAGAAAGTAAAGACCTAATTTGGAGAAATCGGCGGAAAAGGTAATAATGCGGATTTTGGAGGAATTGACTCACCGCAGGGATCTCGGAGGCGTAGAACGGGGCGGAGGCCATCGTTGTCATTGGAGGGGTCGCTGTGAAGGGGGTCGATGTTAACGAGACGCCGAGGGGTCGCCGGAATTGAAGAACACGCGGGATTGTCGAATCGGCGGCGAAAGGGTTCGAATCTGGATCTGTGCGGTTTTCAAGTTAGACCTAGCAAAGAGTCGATGAGTTCCCTGGAGCTAATTCCGCCACATTATATAATGAAGCGGAATTGGGGGGCATGTGTTGACGACGGATTTTGGTAATCGACTTGGAAAGGAAAGAGGAAACCGAAGCAGAGAAGAAGGATTGAGTTGGAGTCGGACCAAGCTTTGTATCGGACTTGGTAACCGTATCGGACTGGGGAAGTATTGCTATAAAGAGCGTATCGGCCGATACGGATTTGGTTTGGTCATGGGCCGATGCAGGTTGTGAGTTGACAGTGTCAACGTGGGCTTGGTCTGGGCTCGAAGTAAGCTTCAAGGAAGTTGCCGAATAGAGATAAAGCTCGGTTTTAGGCAATTGTATCTTGTAAATTAGGTAGTTTAGATCTAATCTGTGGCTAGAGTCTGCCGCAAAGACTTGTTTGTTAGTTGTAGATAAGATCGTGCCCTACAAGGGTTCTATTGTAACCTCGGGTATAAATATCCCGATAGTTTGTACACGTAAGGACTCTCGAATCAATCACACAAAAACCAGTTCAATCTACTTTCGGCGCATCGCCAACCCTCGCAAGAGGTTAACTCCCGGCGAGTTCTTGCTTCTCCAGAGCAGAGGTAAGAACTCGTCCTCGACGATCTGCATCGTCGGGGCTAGCGTGTCGCTTTAGGCACGTTAAGCCCTGATGATGTGATCGTCGTTTATCGTGTGTTAGCTAATCTTGATGTGGTTTTCTGATTCTGTCTTGCCAGCGGCTAACTCGTTTTAGGGTTTACTGCCGACGATGATCGAATTGGTTTGCTCGTTTAGATTATCTAAGGCATTTACCATCCCCAAAAGCGATCGAAGACTTGATTGTCTTTATGTTAATTCTCGATCTACACTTTGAGTTGCTATCGACCTTAGTCGTGTTTCGAGATTTAACTTAAAGCCTGTTTTTGATCGTAATTAAGGATAGCGCCGGGGTTTCAGCCGGTCTTACATAATACATGTGATTATTTTATGTTCTTGCATGTGTTTGCCACTTATGCAGGCGGATTGGTAAATATAAATACATTGATTGCAGGGTATTCTTAGGATCTCTCTGTGGTTGGTATGTTTATATTGGCTGATTGGCTTGTATAAGTTTGCACTAGAGTATTAGCTAGTGTATTTATCTTCATGCTACCCTCATCGGCCGATTCCAGTAATTTGTTATAAACATGATAACATTGGCCGATGAGATTAGATCTACTTTATTAGTTCTATCTTATTACTACCTCAAGTAAGCCGACATAGGTTTGCCCTATCGGCCAGGCCTTCACGATGCGACATCGGCCTATCGGCCGATTGGCCATCGGTTCTCACATGGTTTATTTGTTTTATCTTGTTGATTGCAGATCAAATCAACTGGCACGCTCTACTTACGACTAGGCAAGCCATTTGGACCTGCACTGGAGCTAAGCAGATCTCCCAGGCCGCCGTGGTAACGCGGAACCCGTTTGGTTGCTGGACGGGTCGAAATTCTGCGCCAACAAGCGCACGCTTATCCGGTCCGTGACCGGTCGCGGTGTGTGACCGGTCACAGACCGGTCAGATCGCGGGTTAGGTGGCGACAGGCGGCCGATGGCACGCCTCGCCCCGTCCCGTCAGAATGATGAGAGCCTCCTGGCTCTCGTCCCTAGCCGGAGCCGGCGTGCTAACTCCTGGAGTTGGTATGTCAGTCCCGGTCAGATCCAATCCAGACTTCAGCGCAGACATGGCAAGGAAGTCGTTGGCCATTGAATGAAGGTTGAAACGGGCGTCCACCGGGAGAGCTGGCGAGCAGGGCAGAAGGCGTGTGCCATGCCTGTCAGAGGTCACTTCCGGCTGTAGACTAGCCCTGATTTTAAAAAGAATGTTTCCTTTCTTAGGCAGCTAGAGGCCCATGTGGTGACCCCTGATCAGATAAAAGGAGGCCCAGGCCTAGGAAAGGGGGGGTCTCCGGCGAATACGCTGGAGAGACCGAACTCTCTTTGTATTGTTGAAGACTCTCAGATCCACCAGAACACAGGAGTAGGGTGTTACGCTTCTCAGCGGCCCGAACCTGTCTACGTCGCCCGCGTCTTGTGCGTTTCCTCTCTCGCTGACATTCCCTAGATCGAGGGCGAAGAACCTCACTTAGCGCCCCCGGCCGAACCGGCAAAGGGGGACCTGCGCGGTCTCCCGGTGAGGAGTTTCACGCTCCGTCAGAGAGAAAAAGCCAGTTGTCCATATTTTATAATAAATCAAAACGATTTATTTGAAAATAAAATTAAATTTATAGATAAAATTTTTATATATGTGTTTTTAACGAATTAAAACCAATATAAAAAAGTACGTTAAAAATATCTTAAAATTAACTTTAAAATTAAATTTAAAAATTTAAATTTTGGTTTTGGTTTTGATTTATTTAGCCAACCAATGAAGCCCGAAGGAACTTTGACATGTAATGACACCTGGCCAAAAACAGAGAAAAAAAAGAAACTTTGACATGTAAGTATGTCTAGTAACATTGTTTTGGTTTTGATTTATTTAGCCAACCAATGAAGCCCGAAGGAACTTTGACATGTAATGACACCTGGCCAAAAACAGAGAAAAAAAAGAAACTTTGACATGTAAGTATGTCTAGTAACATTGACACATAGTCATGTATATACTACAAAAGAGATTAATTAATTAGGAGATCAAGGAAAGCAACATGGGATTATGACTGTTGTAGGCTTCTAGCATCCTGATCCTGCAGCTAGGTACTTTAATTTAATTTTGACATGCAAGTGAGTTTAGTAACGCTGACGAAGTACAAATTAAAGAGATTAGTTAGCAGATCCTAGAAAAGGACGTTGGATTACTGTTTCCTAAGAAGTATCTAGTGGTTAGGTACGTAGCTTGTGCAATCTCGCAGAGAGTTTAGCTTAGTTCCGCGCGGTAGCAGCTTCTAAATTGGCACTTGAGGCGTCCAAGGGGCAATTCATCTAACTGACCTTTCGAAGAAAATGCCAATTTGGTTACGGGAACTTCTTCCTTGTTTCAGTCAACGAAATGGGAAATTTGTAGTGACCTGATTATCAGTCAGACAGCAAGCAGCCAGTAACTATAAGCTGTAGAAATTATTCAGACCTATCACCATTTAAACAGCTTACTGCCTCCTACCTCCGTCTCAGAAAGACTCCAGGTTCATAAAAAAAAATAAAGTTTTTTGGAATAGAGGTAGTAAGATGTTATTTTAGAATTCATCGGTTGGCCTAATAAGCCAAAGAAAAAGTCAAAATTTAAATTTTTAAATTTAATTTTGAAGTTAATTGTTAGATATTTTCAATGTAATTTCTTTTTAGTATTGGCTTTAAGTCGTTACGAACAAATGCATAAAAGTTTTATCTATAAATGTTATCTTATTTTTTAATAAGTTGTTTTGGTTTATTAGAAAATATGAGCAACCGATAACCGATGAGGCTCTACACATTTGTTGTTGGAGCTCGATCACGGTAATTTATGTTTCACATGCACTAACTACCGTTCTTAGCCTTAGAAATCGTTAATTGTATACCTAATCTATATACTTACAAAATGTGCGCTGTGGCATAGGACGACTTGCAACTAAGGTCTGTGTAGCTGCAGTGTTGTCTGTTGCAAAATGCCATCGCTGTCTCGTAACTTGTCCTGGAGCTACATCGAATTATCGATCCCTCCAGAAAACAGTACACCCATCGAAGCTTTTGTAAGTTACAACCGGGCTGGTTGAAGGCTGTCGACGATGAACCGGGCTAGGTAAAGGCTGCGTTTGTTGAGTAAAATACACAGCTAGTAAAGTAGGATTAAGCAGTAAAGTAAAATATACAGTCTGTGGTCAGCACTGTTGGTTAGGCAGGATTAAAGCATTTAGGCTTGCACCACCAAATGAGCTGTAGTACGTGGCGTTGAAGGAATGTGAAAATTTTGTGATGGTAATTGTCGCTCTCTTTTTTCTCTATCAGAGATTCAGATGGTTCCTGTGACTGTATTGGTAGCAATACTGAAGTCTGAACTTTTGAGAAACAGGATTTGCTCTATTGAATATTAATCCTTTTGTGCTAGCCTGTAAGTAGGTAGGCTCCAGGCCTCCAGCCTCCTCCAAGGTCCAGTCGAAGCCCAGAAATTTGTTAGGCCTTCGATGTGTTTGGATCTTATTGGCCCATTTAAGTCCAATTGGCAGGAAGGTCCCATTTTGTGGACTCTGAAAGCAATAAGGCCTTCAGGTTCAAACCTTCAATTACTACTGAAGATGCATTTGGCACTTGTGTCAGGGTTTCAACTTTCAAGACTGTGATTTTCCTTATTATTTTTATAAAAAAAGTGAATTATACTTTGAGCCACTTTTTATTATCTAAGTTTTACTTTGAATCACCCTCTATCCAATCTTTTTTATTTTGAATTAGGTATTTTTATCATTTTTATATTTTGGACCACCCAAATTCTCTTCGCAAGCACAACAAAATCAAGCACATTGGCACCCTCATGTCGATGATATTTTCTATTTACGTACAGCTCACATCTTTGTCGAAGAAGAGGTTGGATGTGGCTAGACAAAATTGTTAGGGTGATCCAAAGCACAACAAAGATAAAATACCTAGTCCAAAATGAAAAGATTGGATAGAGGGTGGTTCAAAGTAAAATTTAGGTAACAAAAGATGTTTCAAAGTGTAATTTACTCTTTTAAAAAAGGACTGGGGTAAAGATGCAAATGTTAGTACTATACTGCTAACAAATAGGAGTATGGATTTAGAATTCAGAAATTCATAATATAGCAGAGGTATACTGGAATGTCAGTTTTGTACAGTTTCAAAAAGAACAAATCTTCTCTACTAGGTTAGTCCACAAAACCACTTAATCCAAACACAAAACATCTAAATTTTATAGTTGTATGATGCTCTGTTTGGGAAGCTTAATATTGTGAAAAACAATTAGTTGATAACCAGTTTCTTAGAACCTACTGTGTTTCTCAGCTTTTGGTTTTTAATTCATTTTGTAGATCCTATAGCTCAGATTCTTAGAATACGGATGAGAATACTCATTGTTTGAGAGCTAGGAATCCTATAAAAAATTGTAATTGCTAAAAACTCCTCCAAACAAGCATACTTTCTTCGTTAAAAAAACCAACCCAATTAGGTTATGTCCCATCTTTAACTGGGTTAGGCTTTTTTTTTGATGAAAGGAGTAAATCAGATAGCAGAGGAACAATGCCACATCACTTACATGGCAAGTTAAGAAGATGTGCAAGGTTTCTATTCCTACAACTCGCAAGTATCTGATGGCTAACACCGTCCGTCAGACGAACGATGTGCGGCTAAGATGGAGGCATGAGCATGACACGAATTTTCCAAAAAAGACCTTACATTCCGTTGTATTTATCGCACCCTGCGAAAGCCCTTCCATACCGTCGGATGGAAATTGTACGGCGAAGGTAATTTCCATTTAAGCCCTTGATTTCACTGTACTCCAAATTAAAAGAAGCACACCTACTACTCACTGCGATGGCAACCACAGTACGAGACCGAGGCGCCAGGTCGACTTCGAGCCCGAGGTCTCGAACCCTAACCCCCATTCGATTCCGGCGAGATGCCCATCGGCGTCTGAACCGCGACGGGGGCGGCTCGTCGGCGGCGAGGGGGGGCGGGGGCGGCGAGGGATGGAGGCGAGGCGGGTCTCCGCGAATCCTCGGCCGTCCTGCGTGCGGAGGGTGCTCGCGCGGAAGCGGCCGAGGCCCGAGGCGGCTGCGAACAGCGCGCGGAAGCTGCAGCGGCGGGAGATCTCTGCGCTGCCCTGCCGCGCGTTCTCCGCGAGCACCACGCGGGAGAGGTTCCGCAACATCCAGCTCCAGGTCAGCCGCGCGCCGCGCCCCCCCTTGTCTCCCAGCATTTAGGTCTGAATCGATATGGCGTAGACGCCTTCGCGGTGCTCCTTCTTGGCATGGGTTGGCAGGCTAGGGCTTAGGGCTTAGAGAGAGAGAGAGAGAGAGAGAGAGAGAGAGAGAGGAGAATTGTTAAAAATGATTATTTGCATGAATCAATTGTGGGAAGGTTTGGAGCCCGAGAGCATAGGTACAGTGTGGATGTTGTGACGGCTGTACGAGGATGAATTTTCGCCTGTGGTAAAAGAATTCAAGAGGCGTCAATATTTCCCAATGATGGTGATGGCTTTGGCTGTTTGTGGAGAGAGTTTCTCCATCGGATATTGGAATGCCTGGATTAATACAGTTGTTTTAGCAGTATGGACGATGATAGGAAGAGGGGAAAGGTGTGTTTGGTGCTATGTTTTGAGAGGTGGTCGCCCTCTTTGGTATTTATTAGTGTGATAAAAGTATACTCTGGGGGTGGAGGATACTTCATATAATTCTCTAGAGCATAACGCGGTTGTAAAAGGTTGAAACTTCAGTGCGTCTCATATCATAGAACAGCCGATCTTCACCAAAATTTTGTTTCTAACTTTTAATTAGCACAAACTGTTCTTTTTACGATTGTAACATATCTTTAAATTCTTTTCACTTACAATTAGGAAGAATTTGATACTCATGATCCCAAGGAGATGGGTGCGCTACTACCTTACTTGATGAAAAGGTCTGAGATTATTGAGATTGTTGGAGCCAGTGATATTATCTTTGCTTTATCGCAGTCAGGAGTCTGTGCTGCATTTAGCAGAGGTACAACTGTCAATAATGATTGGTCATATACTGACATTACAAATTACCGTTGAATTCTGAGATGTATTTGTTTTAGTGTCAAACCAGCGGATTTGCTTTCTGAATGGAAGACCAGATGAAGTCATTCGCAGTTTGTTTTACAACAAGAACAATGACTCACTCATTACTGTGTCAGTTTATGGTTCTGAAAACTTCAGTGCGTTAAGATGCAGGACAACTCGAATAGAGTGAGCTTGTCTTCCTGTGATTCTGCTATGGTAGTGCCCCAGCTTTGTTATATTGTTATATGAAACTTTGTATTCTTTTGTCTTTTAAGGTATATACGACGTGGGAAGCCAGATGCTGGTTTCCCTCTTTTTGAGACAGAGTCCTTGAAATGGCCAGGTTTTGTGGAATTTGATGATGTTAACGGGAAGGTGCTGACTTATTCTGCCCAAGACAGGTATTCTAGCTCTAATTTCTTTGAAGGCAAGAAGATTAACCTCATTTGAATTGTGACATTCCTTTCTCATTCCAACCAGTACTTACAAGGTGTTTGACTTGAAAAACTACACTTTGTTGTATACAATATCTGATAAGAATGTTCAAGAAATAAAGATCAGGTAAGGGAATCTTTCTTGCTTTCTGATCATGATTAATTTTCACATTTGTACAACGACCTAAATTATGCTTTGCCTTTTTATTCGTTGGAAGAGATTATTTTAATTGATTTGAAGTGCTATGCCCCTAAACTTCAAATATATTTGGTCGATGGTTAGGAGAGCTGCATGTTTTCTATACACCTTGCCTGTGTTTGATGGGAAACTAATAGTGAGCAGTTGATAGGCTTTCTTACAATGCACTTTGTGAAATGCTTCCCGATAGGTGAACAGCAGTTTTGCTAAAATGCAAAAGCTGAATAACATACTTCCAAAACAAACCTTTTGGCCTGATTGGCGACTATTGATTACTAAACCGTCAACTTTACTGATTGAACATTTATGTAATTTAGCTTTGTGGAGAGCATAGAAATACTATTGCTAATTGAGCTATCATGGGTTTATTCTTGGTGACTTCCTAGATATGGTAAATTGATTGCTTTTTGTCAAGTGAGATGTGGCTGGATTGATTGAAATTTTTGTATGTGTAATTTATGGAGGTGATTTCCATTTTCTAGCTTCCAAATCTATACCTTTTTGCTTATTGCTACCTTCCCAACAGCCCTGGCATAATGCTATTGATATACTCAAGAAAAAAGGGCTGTATCCCCCTTGACATTCTTTCTATTGAAGATGGTAAACGCTTGAAGTCATTCAAACACCTTCTTCATCGCAATAAAAAAGTTGATTTCATTGAGCAATTCAATGAAAAACTTCTGATCAAGCAGGAAGGGGAGAACCTTCAAATTCTTGACGTAAGTATTTTTTTTGTATAGATTATAGATGACAGGAAATGAAACAACACAGTTTCCTCTCCTTGTTTAAAGAATTGTAGTTAATTTTTGTGCAATGCTGCAGGTAAGAAACTTCCAATCAATTGAAGTAAGCAGAAGTGAATTTGTGACTCCGTCTGCGTTTATCTTTCTGTATGAGATGCAGCTGTTCCTGACCTTCCGTAGTAGATCAGTATCCGTTTGGAATTTCCGTGGTGAATTAGTCACATCCTTTGAGGACCATATGTTGTGGCACCCTGATTGCAATACCAACAGTATTTACATCACCAGCAACCAAGATCTTATTATTTCTTACTGCAAGGCTGATCCAAGTGATCCTTCTTCAGAAGAAAATGGTAACAATCGAACTTGCATTGCCCATGTGTTTATTTAGTAGTGAAGTGATAAATCTAGCCCTCTTATATTTGGCTGTTTGTTGGTTGTTGCCATTTCTTGTTATTGCATTCCCCTCTGTCATTCTGGTATATATCAACTTTGAAGATCAACAAAAATATAAGATGCCTCAAAATGTAGGTTGACTTACTGATGCACTTATTATATACTGTATTGTTTTAATTATTTTTATGCTCTTAAAATGTATGCTTTTCAGACTTGCTGCAGTTGATAAGAAAATTGTCCTTTTCAAACCTATTGCAGTAGGTGATTGAGGCTGATGCATCTAATGTCCCCACATAACATGATCTTCACTTTGATTCTTTTGCAGCTTGTTCCATAAATATCAGTGAGATCTTAACCGGAAAATGCTTGGCCAAAATAAAGGCAGGGAACCTTAACAAGCAAAGGGTGTCTAAGTTCCAAAGTACACCTTCCGAGGCACTGGGGGACATCACAGCTCTGTACTACGATGAAGAGCGTGAGGAGATATACACCGGCAACCGACAAGGCCTTGTCCATGTGTGGTCAAATTGATAGTTGCTCAGGCAGCCAAGCTTTCCTTCGGGCAACAGCAATCCTGACCTAGCTTGGCATAATCGGGGAGATACTAGCTACAGCCGTAGTTCATGATCTGTTAACCTGAGCACAGAGCTGATTGGTGTAGCTCCAAGGGTGTTTACCATATATATCGTTTTGGAAGGTTTGTCACTATTAGCGTGCCATCTTACCCCCGAGCTATATATATCTGATTCCGATCTGAGATTCATTTTGTGTTCTGAATTCTGATGGCGGAGCGTACATCTTCGGAATCAGAGATGTCGTTTTGTGTTCTGAATTCTGATGTCGAAGCGTACAGATGCGCGACTTTTACAGCTCGGGTAAAAGATGCGTCAAAATGATGCATAAACAAGCGAAAGATCATCAAATGATGCATCTCCGGTTTTGCTGCTTTCTTGGAGCAAAGCGAGGCAACAGAGCACACCGCACATAATATTACGCGATTTTAACACGATCCAAACTTTAAATGCTGGACAAGAGCATGTTTGACGCCTCGCATTATCGCATATAGCGGAGGAAAAAACGTCAGGCCAGCCTGCGTGACAACGTCTAGTTACAGATAAGAGCAGAAACTGCAAGTCAAATACACTCTTTTCTCTCCATAGTAGAGTTTGAGCAGCTAGCGGGCAAACATAAATTATTCAATTATTAAATGATATGATCACTCTTGATCATCTCAAGACTATAGGAACAAAACTTCTCTACCGCGATTTTACTATTTTAGTTGTCCACAACTTCAATGAGGGTTGGTTCGTAGTCAGCAGGAGCCTCGAAACCATGGAAGTTCATTACGGTTGCAGCAACATTGGCGAGCCCAGGGGTCTGAATGTCAGACCGGAATTTCACACCAGGGTGAAGACCGGGACCTCCAATAGCAACCGGGACCTGCAAGTTTTATGTAGGCATTAAAAACTAAAATCAACGAAAAAAAACACTCTACTTGGTTTTACAGGGTGAATATGTGAGGTAAGAATCTGAAAGATGCATCGCAATAAATAACAAACATACAATATAAAACATAACATCATATGAACATTTGCACATACCGGCTGAAGAGTATGCGAGGTAAGAATCTGGATACCACCGTTCTTGTCGAGAAGTGGCTGCCCAGATTTGTTTCTTTTCACCATATCCTCGGCATTTCCGTGATCAGCGGTGACAAGATAAATACCACCGACTTGTTCAATTGCGTCCAAAATAATCTGTTCCAGGAGGGGAGTGATTACCATAATAGTACATGAGGACGTGCGGAAATAACTATGTCTGCATATATTGTCTTGTTTGTGCTCACCTTAACGGCTTCGTCAGCTGCCTTGCAAGCAACTACTGTGGCTTCAATATCACCAGTGTGACCAACCATGTCACCATTCGGCAGGTTGACACGTACCTAAAAGAGTAATAAAAATTTTAAGCAACATTTTATATAGGCAAACAGTCATCTGAGCACCGACAAAACAATTATCTACCTGGTCAAACTTTCCACTAAGAATGGCATCCCTGGCTTTCTCAGCAATTTCAAGTGCCTTCATGTTGGGTTTAACATTGAATGTGATTCCAATATCACTAGGAATTTCAACGTACTCTTCCTTAGTTTCATCAAAGTATCCAGATCGGTTTCCGTTCCAGAAAAATGTGACATGGCCAAACTTCACTGTCTCACTGTAAAAGAACAAATCAATGAGTTACAGCATGAATACAAATGCACCAAGACAGAATATTATTTTATATAAGCACAGAAGACAACAATAAACTCCACAATTAAGGACCGAAATAGCATCATGCAAAGGTCTAATAGACAACCAGAGGTAATTCCCTCAGTTCCTCTGTACCCAAGCAGTCGTTTTATATCAAAGGAGTTGTTTTATTACTACAATTAAAGCAAATATATCACTGCTAAACTTGGTACCAAAATTAGCACAGCAAGTAAAACTCAGTATAGATGATTTGAATCAACTCCCTTATGGCCTAAGTACCTCAACAATTACTAAGTCACCAGTCAATAGTTTTAGCATCAGAGGAAAGACAGTGGGAAGCCAGGTACTTGCCTGCAAGCGAAGGTGCGGACGCCATTCTTTACCAAGTATTCACCAGATGTTCTCTCTATCTCTGGTGGGGAGACAAGGTAATGGCTTGGAAGCTTCAACTCACCATCATATTGAAGCATCCCGGCATACCGGATTTTTGGTACACGAACACGATCAAATTTGTCAAAGTCTGCATACTCTAGTGCTTTGGCAAGCATAACCATACGATCCGCTCGGAAATTGAAAGTCACAACTGCATCACCATCTACAACAGGCCCAACAGATTTGCCACTCTCATCCACGATCACAAATGGAGGCAAATACTGATCACTAGCCTTGGTCTCTGCTCTTAGAGTTTTCACTGCTTCGACTGCATTTTGGAATTTGTAGGGTGCTTCGCCAAGCACCTGGGCATCCCACCCACGTTTGACCACATCCCAGTCATTCTGCATTGTTAAGACTTAAACTTCAGCATGTAACATGTTATTAAATTCAGAAATAATGAAATCAAACAACTTAAAAACAGCGATCCACACAGTTAAATATTAAAAGTTGATGGTTTAACTCGTATAACTAAATGAAGATTTTACCTCATAGCGGTCCATGGTAACATACATCCTTCCACCACCAGATGCAATCCGTGCATCAATACCCTTCTCACGAAGCTGAGAAAGATCATTCTCTAGTGTCTCTACAAAACCAACACTGCTGCCATCCAAAACATCGCGTCCATCAGTAAGAATGTGAACACGAATTCTTTTTGCTCCCCTTTCACTGGCACCTTTCAGAAGCAACTGAAATAGAGTGAAACAACACACACCAATTTAAAAATTGACAGTAAATAAGCAACATAGCAATATAAGGAGCCATTCATCAGAGCTTAACAAACCTGCACTTGATCAAGACGGGAGTGAACGCCTCCATCACTCAACAAACCGATAAGGTGCAGGGTACCGTTATCAAAACATTCTTTGATGTAATTGAATCCCTCTCCATCATAAATTTTCCCAGAGGCAAGAGCAAGATCCACAAGCTTAGCACTACAGCAAGAAAGAACATATAATTCAATTAGTACCAGTGGTCGGGCAAAGAACGAAACACGCTTGTGATAAAACATGCAGAGTGATCCCAAATGAATCAAAACTCAACAACAGCATACCCCTGAGCAAAAATGCGACCAGCACCAAGAGCATTGTGACCTACTTCGCTGTTGCCCATGTCATCTTCGCTAGGAAGACCAACAGCTGTTCCATGAGCCTTCACTAATCTCCACCTCTCGGGAGCACCCTTTTAATGTACAAAAAAATAGAGTTAACAGCTGAAACTAGAGTGCAGCAAAGGCGTAAATTCATAGCACAAGGGCAACCCAACACAACATGGATGCAACTTCATATAATATATGTCCAGGCTAAACCTACGACTTAATCATAACATGTTAGCCAAACAGTCCTGTTGTCAATGGGATAACCGATATCCAAAACAGTTACAAGCATGACGCCTAATCTACAGAAAATAAAAGAAAAGAGAAATGCAATTTGCAATCACTAACAACATTAAGGCAGAAAAAATTGCATGAACATTAAGGCAGAAAAAATTGCATGACAGATCATAAAGGTGGCACGGAAGCATACATTCTTGAGCGAATCCATGACGGGCGTCTGGGCGACATGGATGCAGTTGTACTTGTCGGCGTTGGCCTCGCCCCATCCGTCAAGCACGACGAGGGCTACCGTCTTCCCCTTGGGGAGCTTGGGGTGGTCGGGCAGCGTCCACGAGAAACCAGAGCTCGCCATCGCCAACTAGATGATACCTACCAAATCACACCAACGCAAGCTCAGATAACAGTTAGGTGCAGCAAATCCTCAGATCCGTACAGCAACTACATAATTAAGTCAACTAATCATCATATCAGGGTTAGCAATCCGAACCAGGGTTAGGAATCCGAACCAACTTGTGGCCTAATCGAGCATAATTAACACTAAGCAACGCTGTAAATCTCGCCAATTTTATCAGATTTCATGCGTCAGATTCGCACAGGCGGATCTACCGATCGATCGGCGACAACCGAACAACAAACAAGCTACTGCGCTCAAAACCAACGACGCATCCATCGATCAGGAAGATCAGATAGGCCTTACCTTCGCTTGCCCTCGCGCTTTTGCCCACCGAGACGAGGAAAGCTTTTTTTTTGGAGAGCGGAGTACGCGAGGAGGAGGACGACGAAGCGGGCGGCGCGATATTAATAAGCAGCGGGACGGCGACGTGTAGGGTCCAAGCGAATACCCTTATTTAGGATGGTCGTGTTACCATCGGACGGTTCTCTCGACGCCACGTGGACAGAACGGAGAGATCTGACGGCGCGGATGGGTGGCTCCATCTGATTTGGTGGATCCAAAGTTCCAAACGGGGGATGGGATCCGCCAGTTTTTTTTAATTACTACGGCCGCTGCTGGTATTGGACGGCCGCGATGGCGTCGGCGGCGGTCACGTGGGAGTGATGAGACTCCATCGTGACCGTCCAGTCCGGTCCAAGTCCGTCGCTGGGTTTGGATATTCCCTCGAGATATTCCCAGCCACGACGGGATTTTCGCCGGGTCTCTCCAGATTTTCCAATGGAAAAGCTCTCCTTGCCGAACGAATGCTCCTCTCCGGTGTTGGCCGCGCCGCCACGGGCCCTGGCGTCCGGGGGGCTAAACCATCAGCGTTCGAGTGTTCGGTACTTCTCTGTCTTAAAATATAATAAATTTAATTTTAAATAAATAAGACATATTTTAATATTATGAATAGATATGTTCAAAATATAACAACTTTTGTATTATTATATATAAAAAATTATTATATTTTTTGACGAAAGAATTACGCCCGAAGGCTGGTTGTCTGCTCTTGCGATGTGGCTCACGCCGATCTCGGCATCTCGACAACGTGCGCGCTCTTCTCGCTCTCTAGATTCTAGAACCCGGACGACGGTAGTGTTCCTCATAGCAAAGGTCAGATTTGGCGATTGGGCCCTGGCCAGCCTACTTTTCTCCTACCTGGGCCGGCCGGTACATCGATCCTGGGCCTGGTAGGGGCAATGTTGGGATTAACCGGGCCATGTCTGGCTGGCTGGGATTTGTTGCTCGACATTTGGCCCACTCTTGCGATGATACAAGCCATCGTTGATCGTTCTGCCTTCATCCAGAAAGCAAGAACAACTAGTACTTCATCCAGAGTCCATAGTCCAGACCTCGCAAGAACCTTGATTTCTGTTATTCTGTAAGCTGTCAACGGTGAGATACTACTGATGATCACCATGTGACAGACACGCCTTGCAGGCAGAAGACCAGCTCGCAAGCACATGCAAAGAACAAAAGAAAGCAAGGGCGGCACACGACCTCATTTGCAGTCTGCAGATATCTCGTACTACTGCCTGTCTAGTCCATCTTTCGGCGTGGATCCGGCAAATTGCCACCTGGGATTTACCTAGTGGGCTGACTCGCCCGATACCTGGAACGCACCAAAGCAGCAGCAACTTTTCTCTCCCTCCCTTCTCATAACTGAAATCTTCAGACATGCGAGCGAAAAGACTGAAAGCGAGTTCGTTTCTCCAGGATGGCGATATGGCAAATGGTCCCCCGAGCTAGACAAGGAGTCACGATCCTGACAGTCCACATGCAGATGCAAACAACACTGACTCATCAAGTGCGCGATTCCCATCTCGATCTTCCCCCATTCAGAGCTGGGGCTAAGCTACAAGACGACGCAAACTCCCTCTCTCGATTGGTCGCGAACGATGGTTACGCACTTGCGCGTAGAGATGATTAACATGGCACTGTAGCAATAATGGACAAGATGACATTTCAAGAACCCAAGAATTGTATGGGAAAAAAGAACTGCCCATTGTTCTTAATATTTCTCTCTTTGTACATATATACAGCTGTAAAAGCTCTTTACAGAGGTCTTGGTCAAGTAGACTAGTACTGCCAAAAAAGCCGTAGACAAGGTAGGATTTGGGACCTCATGTTAACCATGTATAGAAAAAATAACCATCATTTGTTGGAATCAAGAACACTCGGTATATTCATAACCCCCAAGAAATAGGGGCAAAAAAATTCAGACAGAGGACAAACTAGCTACTAAATTGAAGTAAAAACTCAGAGGAAAGGTCTACGAGGACCAGCTCCGAAGGAGAGATGGCCTCCCGAACATCTGGTCGAGCGCCACCACGACGGCCATGGCGAGCGACACGCCGACGCCGGGCTGCACAACAAGCCGGAACACGTCGGTGCCGACCGCCTCCTTGGGCCGGACCTCCGCCACCGCCCGCTTCTCGCCGTCGTACACCACGCAGCACCGCCGCGCGTACGACCCCTCCACCTCGTACGCCGCCGACGCGCCCGCGCACGGCGTGACGCGCGCCAGCGACTTGCTGCCGCCGCGCCCGGTCCGCCTGACGGCGTACACGGGCGGTCGCCGGTCCGCCTCGCCGGCGAACACGAGCCACTGCTCCCTCTGCAGGCTGAGTTGCCTCTTCCGGCGGACGGTGAAGGCCGGGGCGCCGGCTGCGTCCATGAGGACGACCTCGTCGCCGCTCTCCGAGTCGTAGCTGTCGACGCGGTACGCCAGGTTTCCCTTGGCGTCGAACACCGTGAACCCCTTGCAGTTGAACAGCAGCGACTTCCGCCACACCGTCAGAGTCGCCGCCTCCTCCTCCCCTCGCTCGCCGCCGGCCGGCCCTGCCGCCGCCACCGCCGCCGCAGGCACCACGTTAGGATGTACCTTCGCCATGCGCGCGCCCACAGACCAATCAATCAGGTGATTGCAGTCAGGCTAGCTAGCTAGTAGCCACCAAGCTAGGCGAAGCTAAGCTGATGAGCTCAGGAGGCTAGGTGTTTGGTTTGGGATTTGACAAGTGAAGTAGCTGGAGGTAGGAGATACTCCTATATATATATACACACACACCTTCTGAAAATTATGATAAGCAAAAAGAGAGAGAGAGAGAGAGGCTCTAGCCTGTACACTTGTACACCTGGGAAGAAAGAGGCGAGTAGTTAATTAAACCAAGGAAGCAAATGCATGTTGCTCTGACATGCGTGGGGGCAGGGGGTGACATGGGATGCTGCTTAACGACCCTCCCCTGCCTTAATAATTCTGCCTGGCGTCTAATCAATTCCATCACGTACATATACTACGCTTCCGCTCAAAGAAACCCAGAGCAACGGTACATGCACGTTACTAAGGCTGTGTTGGGAACTTAGGGTGAGTTCTTTCCTTTTTTTTCAACTCACATCTCTCTTTTTTCACGCGCACGCTTTTCAAATTACTAAACGGTGTATTTTTTTACAAAAAGTTTCTATATAAAAGTTGCTTAAAAAAATCAAATTAATCCATTTTTAAAAAAAATTAGCTAATACTTAATTAATCACGCATTAATGGACTATTCCGTTTTCCGTGCGCGTGGTATGGGTTGGGAAAGCTAGACACGAACACAGCCTAATCTCCAACTTACTCTGCTCGTTTTCTGTGTGTATGTTTTTCAAACGGTTAAATGATGTGTTTTTTTAAAAAAAATTTATATGAAAGTTTCTTTAACAAATCATATTGATTTATTTTTCAAAAAAAGCTAATACTTAATTAATCACGTGTTAATGAATTGTTCTGTTTTACGTACGGGAGAGATTTGTTTCCAAACCCAATTACCGAAAGTAGCCTAATTAAGGGTGTGTTCGGAAGGAGGGTTGGAAACCTCTCCAATATTTACGAAAAAGGGATGACACATTACTGTATAAATAATTAAATGTTAACTAAAAAATTAAAATAGATTAATATGTTTTTATAGCAACTTTCATGTAGACTTTTGTTTAAAAAACACACTGTAGTTTGGAAAGCGTGCGTAAAAAAAAGAATGAGTAAAAGATGAGAACATGTAGAATCAAACTCATCCTAAAGTAATTTTTATAAAACTATGATATTATGACTCGAGTTAAAAAAATCACAGGAGTTTTAGCATGTGGCTTAGGTATTATGAGTTTGGAGTTTCACAAAACTATACCGCTTA
The DNA here is from genome assembly GCA_008326285.1 of Oryza officinalis. NCBI lineage: Eukaryota > Viridiplantae > Streptophyta > Magnoliopsida > Poales > Poaceae > Oryza > Oryza officinalis. The sequence continues at coordinate 56,223,911 of BDMV01000001.1, read as the reverse complement.
CCAATTATAATGTGATCCACGGTATTCGTAAGTTCTAAAATAAAATCTCAAATTTACGAAATCTTCTATCCCTCGCATAAATGCTTTAGCTATCCAAGTAAATCATTTCCTATTTTTGGTAAGGTAGCAAGTTAAAACTGGTCAATGGTATGGTTTATGAAACTATGTTACCGTCAACGATGTGGCTTTCTAAAATTATGGTACCATAATACCAGGGTTATTGTGCCATATGTCAAAATCATTATGATTTTATGTAATTTAGACCATATAATACCCATGGTTTTATACAATTCACTCTTAATTCAATTATTACCGCTATGCACATGATAGCTATAATTTCATGAGAAATTTTACAACTGTCGAGAAAGTACTCTGAGCTACCTAAATTTTATCGTAAAATTTTTGATATATTGAGATATCAAATTTTACATTAAATATGGTATCTTCGGTACTTTCTAGGATAGTAAAATTACCCATAGTGTCATACGTAATGCAGTATACCGTTCGATCCACCGATCATGTATATCCAGATTACAAACCAGAAACGTTTTGTGCGTGCTACACATGTGTGATCGACGAGACCGAACATACCTGTTTAACTAACGTTTTTCTTTGTTGGGTTTATCTCCTTGGGCGATAAGGCGGCTACGCATCAAACGTAGACGCATTACCGGTCCGATTAACACAATAATCATTCTCGTTATTATCTTATCCATGCACACGTAACGCGCCAGCGTCCTATACCGCCGTAGAAATATGAACGGGCGGGCCCGGATCTGACACGCGGCGAGACGCGAGGCTTTGGGTGGGTAGAATTTGAGTTGAAGCAGCCTTGGACTCGGAGGCGGCTGAGATAAGGTCGGCGAATTAAAGATTATTGCAGATCGGAGGAGTTCTATTGGTGCAAAGCTAGGAGCACGGTGATTAGTGGGCTGAACTGACATATGGAACGCGTGTGAATGTGTGATTGATGGATTAATTAAACAATCGTGGTCATGTTAATTATCTTTGATGATTAATTAACTGGTGGACTAGACACAAATCGATTGGTTGAGGATGAGCCAGCCTGCTATAGCTAGCTACAATTTTTTTGTTTGCATTCGAGACGACGTTGATCATTTCAGTTGTTTGATTGTAGACCGGGTTTTGGGAGTTGACGGTGCACGTCGTATTTGTTCTTGATTTTTCTTTCATGTGGAGGGGAAAAAAATTCAGAGTTTGAGACTGACTAGTACGGAGTAGTAAATTAGAGCCATCTGTACGTCCTTCATTGGCTGCCTGCCTGCCTTGGTCTCTTGAAACTAAACTAATATAGAGATTTAGGAGCACTTATTAATTGTACGTGTTTGTAATTTGGCCAATCATTAGAAATTCTTGGCATGCATTTGAGTATTAGCGATAATAGCTGCAGATATAATGCCATAAATAAATAAACTAACAAGCTGGTGTGAGCTTACGTAAGCACGGACATGTTCAGCGCAAAAAATGGAGTTGAAGGCAACTAAGAAGATTATGTTAATATGTCGAGTCAACATATTAAAGAAGGTTAACGTGTGATTTTAATCAATAAGGCTCTGGTTGTTTATCTACTGCTGTCTGCTGATGAGATGTGGAAATATAAACTTAACAACCCGCAAAAATTATATATGGTAAAAAAAATTTCATCTTTTTAACAGTTTGAAAACAAAATTTAAAAAATAAACTATGATAAAAAAAATCCTCATAATTACTTTAAATTAAGTGTTAAAATTTTAACCAATCAAACTCTGTGCTAATTTCTTGTGTGATTTGTCTGGGCTATAAATAAACCAATCAAGTGTGCACCACGCTTATGTACAGTCGATTTTGATACACGTTAGTTCGTTAGCTCATTGAACGAACTTTACCTTCCAAATTTCTTGGCAAGGTTTGTATTGGCTATAACAAAAAAAAACCAATCAAGTGTGCGCCACGCTTGTGTACAGTCGATTTTGATACACGTTAGCTAAGCTTGTATTACTAGTAATTATTCTTCTTTTCTATGCTACCTAATTTTTGTAGATAGTACAAATAGTGTACATCTCCGGGTTTTATCACTAGGCCACACAGTCAAGCTAGTTAATTTGGTTTGAAGACTTGATAATAGTTCTGTTTATGCACCGTTTGAATATGGTCTAAGGGGTATTTACATTCTTCAAATTAAACTACCCTCTTAATTCCTACGAAATAATAATAGTATCAATGAGATTTAATTATATATATGGGAGTGGATTCTAAACTTTCGAGAGGACATCCCCTCGTTACTTGCATGTCATCCAAATAGTTATAATATTTTTTTAAAAAAATTCAACAAGATGGATTAATATATGATAAATCACTTGACAAACATGCAAGTTAAAATTTAACTTCTACAAGTTACAATGAAGAAACAAATTAAACTATGGTTAGTTAATGTATATTCGCAGTCAAATTTGTTTTTTTCGTTGCAACTTGTAGAGGTTAAATTTGATTTTGCGTGTTTGTAAAGTGATTTATCACATATTAATCTATATTTTTGAATTTTTAAAAATTATTTTATAACTATTTGAATGACATGCAAACAACGATGGATGTTCCCTCGAGAATTTAAAATAGTTTTCCATATACAAGTACATTGTACAGAAGTACACCGGTTTAGGTGGGGCATCAGAGTCTGCAGCAGTATATGTACATACATGCTGATGAGGCATCCATCAAACCGGTGAGCAATCAGGCTTCTGGCCCTCGGCCGTTGGTAGCTCGGTGAGATGCTCGATTAGGATTGGGAACAGTACTGGTGGAGACCGGTGCTTATGGCACAATGATTTTGTCCATAATTCCCGGCCTAATCAATCAGCTTCTAAAGGACCGTATAATAGTGTAGTGTGATCGATTAGGGGGTACGTGTATTGAAGAATCTAAAAAAATATCATGGATTTTGAAGCAAGGGGATTGCCATATTTTTTTTGACAAGAAAATTAAGCTGGAAATTGATCCAAACTCCAAGTAGCATACAGTAGCAGAAAACTATATCTGTTAGGGTGCTAATTACGTTATTCCATTTGCAATAATTAGTGGACTCCAGCATTGCATTCTCAAGAAAGGTACGTACTGCTTAACCTCGGCAAAGCTTGTACTATATGTATTTTGAAACAATTTTTTGTTCGGATACAATATTCATGCCGTTATTTTAACCTAAATAACTTAATTAGCTAGGCACGCACACTTACCCACTGATAAATTAATGATTAGTCTTGTTTTTTCATGGAGAAAGACGATGGCTAAAGGACAGACATAATCAACAAACGGGTAAGAAATTAAGCCCTTGCTCGCCGTTATCGATACCAGCGGACCCTTCGCTCGAGAAGTTCTATGAGTGGCAGCACTCCCTTTTTTTCATCTTTGGATTTTAGAATGGTGTTTGTAGTTTTCAAACTGACACTTTTTAGGTTGCATGACTCAGTGCACACATCACCCCACTAGCTTCTGCTCTCAACTGCTAGTAATGCGTGCATACATCTTTCGATCACCTGCTCATCATAATCTAGAAAAAGGAAAAGTAAATGCTTTATCATGAAAACTAGTACTAAGATCAAAGATGGTCCTTTCTCGCAAAAAATAAGATCAAAGATATATAGTCCTACCTTTATTTCGACAGTAGCATCTACAGGAAAATCTAATTAAATATCTAATTAGTAGCTGGGTTTATTCATAAAACAGGGGGAAAAGAAATACTTTCATCAAACCTACTAGACGAAAGATATCCCTTTATTTCGACAGTAGCCTCTATATAGTAAAATATATATGTCTAATTAGCAACGTCTTATGCTCAATTTCTCATGTTGATGATGAGTTGATCCTATTTTACCAAGCATAGATAGTCGAGTATTAGCACACGTTGAAATAAACAATGTGACCATGGTAAAGTACGCAATGGCAGCCGTCGCAAGGTAAACTAACCCAAACAGCTGGGGAACTTTGCAGTCTGCAGTACCGGGGGAGACATCTACGGTACGTCCAGGCCAAGGCGGCCAGCATGGCAGGGGTCCCATGCGTGCATGGTTAAGACAAAATGATGCATGGTCCAAAACACGGTCGTACCGCGAGAAATGCAAGATCGATCACATTCACACTCCGATGGGGGCGATGGCCAATCCCCGCTGCAAGTGCAATTGTGCAAACATGGTGGGAGGCCGGCAGGGGACAGGCGGGTTAATGCGGGCAACCTAATTGCAGGACCCCAACTAAGCAAAAATCCCCATCACGGTGTCTTCTTGTCGTCTCTCCTTAATTCTCCCAGTGGCGTTCGAGCCCAGCCGCGCTTAAATCAAAGTGAGTGTGGATGGAATGGATCATGGGTCGATCGATCGATCAGTGCGGGTACCCTTTCGTTTCGCTTTCGGATTACCCCCGCGAACCAGGCAGCCTGTCCCCCAACCCCCACAGCCCACAGCCTCCGTCCCCCGACACCGTCGCTCTCCGTCACTCACACACCCACCCATCGATCGCGCGCCGCCCTGCCTGCCTCTTCCGCGCCGCTCGATCGCATGCATGCATGCACCGCGCCGCACACCGCGAACCGGACGACGGGACGGCGACTCGCGCGGGGCTCGCCGTGGATGGGGTATGTACGCGCAACTGTGCAGTGTGTGCGGGTGGTGTGGTAGGGGAGGGTCGGAGGGGGCTGTACAGCGTAGCGTACTGGGATTCCCGTGATGCGAGGGCACTTGGCCGGGCCGGTTGATTGGTTGGCCACGCGCGGCGTGGCGCGGTGCGCGTCCACGAACGAGTTCGGTGCAGGCCCCAGGGGCGCGGCGGCCGGTCGAACGATCAACCGATGGGCTCGAGGAGGAGACGGAACGGACAGCGGGGGGGCGTTGCAAAAGCGCATGGCGCCTGTGGCCTGTACCCTGTGGGATCCATGCCGCGCGGGACACGCCATGTGGGAGATAAATTTTGTAATGGGGGTTGGTGTGATCCGAGAAAGCGTTTGTGTTCATTAAGAAAAGGAAAGGGAGGGAAAAATGAGAGTTTTTGTGTTAGTGCCGCCGGATAGACGGATGGGATCATGGGATCTCCTGTACTGTATGGCCTCTAGTTTGTGGTAGCGATCGAGCTGTTGACGGCAGCTGGCCAGTAGTGCTTGCAAAGTTGCAATATAATTTTGTTGGCTCGACCTGCTTTGCATGCTCAGATCTTCGGCGTGTTTGGCATGCACATATTTGGACAGTTATCATGCAAGAATATGATAATGTATTGTACTAGTCCATATCGGATCAGCGCGAAGCCAAAATAGGGTCAAGCTAGCGTCAGGCTGGGCCGCTGGGCAGCAGGGGCTTTGGTATTGGACTTGCATGCGACGCATTGTGGATCGGCATGTGCTTTGTAATCTGTCATACATAAATTTTTTTGGATGCATGCATGGTGTACACTCCGTATTTGTTATTATTATTTTGTTTATAAAATGCTACTAGAACTAAATGCAGGGTTAGTCATTTGCCTTGTTTATGAAGCGGGCAAGGGCTAATCCGCTAATGTAACACCGAGCTTGGCCAAACTTGCTTCCTAATTCCTATAGCGAAACAACAATATATGAATTGCAGTATTGGGTCGGGGAGTCTAGGAGTCACTGCTAGCTCCGGGTTAACTACAAGCATAACTGGAAAATGCTGTGATTTTAGTCAGTAAAAATTTACTCCCCCCCCTATAGGACGTTACTTTTTTTTTTTTGAAAAATCAAACTCTGTAACTTTTGACTAGTAATCATATTAATCATATTTATACTAAATATTATGTATGTTGTATCACTAGATTCATATTTTGAAGTAATTTCATGTGATGCTAATTTCATATTCATCCAAAACATAACATGAAATAAATTACTAGTCAAAATATGTTATTGAATACCGTATAAAAAGATATAGACCTTATAATTTGGGACGGGGGAGTATTTGCTAGTGTAACTTGATAATCGATAGCTTAGCAGCCCCGAGCCCCTAACAAACCTACGTTAGGCCTTGTTCGGTTGGGTCGGGAATGGCTGGGATTGGGCCATAACCTCATGGATCATCCCCGACATGTAATGATTCCAGGCCCATAGAAAAAAGCGTGTTTGGTTCAGCCCAGTCGGGATTCTAACTAGGCCCATCCGACGTTTTCCCCTTGTCCCGGCTTGGGAAAAAAATCATCTACTCAAGACGTGTGAAAGAAACCCCGCGATGGGACGCGAGCGCTCAGAAGTCGGGAGGCAACGCAGTGGTGGCTGAAGCGGCGGCGTGACTCGGAGACAAAGGCTCCAGCGGCGTGATGCTCTCCCCTCCGGTGGCAGTCCCTTTCGGTGACCATGTTCTCGCCGATAAATCTCATCTACCTTCCCTTCCTCTCTCCTTCGTCCTACAGTTAGGGTTCTTTGATGCCATTTAATCCCCATCTCATGCTCAGCGGTGGCAGTCGGCGGCGAGCCCCAAACAAAAAAAAGAGTGAGCGGAAAGGATAAGGAGGTATAGGTTGCAATGGATTGGAGGAGTGGGAGGCTTAGCTGCAGTTCACATTCAGATATTTCCTAGACTGTATGAGCCCATCGTAGTATTCCAGAAAATAAAAGTGGCATAGTTGTGTGTCAGATAGAGCTATGGATCATCAACAATACATAAACTGAAGTAACCATGGAAGGAGCAACAATGTTATAAAACATAGCAAAAGATTTACTGCTACAATTTTATTGGCCTTAGAGCACAAACAGTTTGTAACTGCAGTACAACAAGAATACAAAAGATTGCTTTCATTCCGTCATATTTACATCTCTGTCGAGCTGCATTCACTATACACACTATGTTTCTTGTGTTCTTCTCTAAACTCTAAATTCACAATATTCGGTATTTAGCATAGTAGGACGCACATAGGTTTCGTTTGTAGATTTTTTTTTGTTTAATTTTACTCATGACCAATAAAACTTAGAAGGGAAAAGGTTGGTCCATGATACTCCTTTTGCTGCACAAGCGCACAATTACCGTTGTTCAAATATTCTGATTTTCACTTGTAGTTCATGCCAGAATACAATTGCAAGCCACTTATAGTTCATACATTATGTACATACATACATACATGGTAAATCACTCATTTGTCGGAATCGATTCTATTGTTCTAATCTATTTTATAAGAAAAAAATATAAGTCATTTTCAAGGGATTTTATTCATTATGCATCGATTGTTGAATAGAGTGTTGATGGATCCAACTTTTCTATTTTGTTAGGCCTGATTTAGCTGTTTAGTTATATTTTGGAAGTGACAAAGGAAGTAATGATTTTTCAATAAAGAGGTGCATATCTATTCTCAACAGAGCTGTCAGCAAAGCTAAGGGCAGCAACAAGCATATGATATTTAATGTTTATATGCTCGATTTAATGTTTATCCCTAGGCTACACTTAACCATTTTCTTTCATACTTCTATCATTGATTCTAGCAGGAGCCTTGTGTTAACATGTTAGTTAACATCTTAGTCAGTCTAAGGGGTACCTTAGTAGTTAACATGCATTTTCAATAATACGACTTACTATTTTTCCTGCATGCTATTGTTTCTCTCATAACATAAAAATGTACCTGCTGGAATCAAGACTTTTTCTTTTCTTTTGAGTGTATAATGACGATTGAGGTATCTTCTATATATATATTTGGTAGCTGAAATTCTAGCAAGCTTTCACCCTTCTAATTTGTTTTCAAATTCATTATGTGTTGCAGGGAGTCCGGCAATCCGCCATCATGCAAAACCCCAACAATATTTCTTATGCTGAGGTGATGGCATGAAGATGGCCTGAAGACATGAGTAAAATTGATGAATTCACCATTGTTTATGTGATTTGCTGATTGTAATAAGTGGACACACATGTGGCCATCACTTGATGTTTATGTTACGGTGACAACCATGTTTTTGAGCTCTTTTGATTCAGCGGTACTTCCCTGCATTGTACCGATACAGCACAAGCTGTTTTTTTGAATGTTTTTCATGATCTGATGCATACAAATAGCTCAAACCCAACTTGTATTTTGTTGCTTTGTTTTGTATGAAATCCCAATCAAAACGAACATGGGATTTAGGAGAGGATTAGGAACATGCAAGGGATTCAAACCCCATAAAAATTGAGTAACATGGGATAGGTTTCCCTTGTGGATTAAAACCCAAGAAACCGAACAAGGTCCTGGCGGTTAGCCCGATAGGCGATAGCTGATGGGCCGACATTATGAAGTTGGCCTGCAAGAGGTCCGAAAAAACTTCACCGGGCCCTAAAAACATTCGAGCATATGCGTTTCATGATTTTCTGACCTTATTTGGGCCTCAATCTTGGCCCGTCTACGTTAATAGGCCAGAATTTTAGTTCGAAATATTGATCCACACACTTGGATGTGGGGATTGAGTCCTACCCGAATTTACGTTGTTTCATAATGCGGCTTCGTTAGATTCTGAGCAAACCAAGAGCAAAATTTTAAGCTACACGAACAAATCGTGTCTCTTCAGGAAACATTAGATTTCTAAATTTTTGACAATTTCTCTTTCCTGGGTCCTGGACAACCAAATTTGATACTCTATGCAAGACGGACTCCAAGAATCTGACTGGTTTGTTTTGTTGTGAACTTGATAATCGATTAAAAAACTCGTTCCCTTTGAAATTGGGTAACTGACAATCTGCTACAACAAAATAAACTCCCCTTCTCGTTCCGTGGAGGAGTAACAAGCAGCTACTACAATCACACAGCTTAAACTATAGGAACGTACAAATCAAATCATCAGAAGCCCACAGTGCCACCACCGGACCATCTGCTGTTGGCCGTCGACGATGCCGAGGTCCGGTACGCCGCGGACGGCCGCTGATTTGCGTTGCTCACGTATTGGCGCACCGGATCGGCGTTCCCGGCAGACGCGGTGGCGGCAGGCGCGGGCGCCGCCGCGGCCAACACGTACTGCTGCACCACCAGCACCGACACCGACATCGAGAAGTCCGACGACACGAGCATGTCGCCGATGGGCCCCAGCTCCGGGCACTCCATCCAGTCCTCCAGCGACGCCGTCATCGGCGACCCGGCCTCCCCGGGGCGCCTCCCGACGATGTACAGCTCGTGGAGGCTGTCGTCCATGCTCCGGATGGCCCCCACCGTCTCCTCGCTGTTGGCCACCACCTTGTCGGAGTACGAGATGGCGTCGTTCCCGATGTTGCGCGCCTTGAAGTCGCCGAGGTACTCCTCGTCCATCTGCAGCTCGGTCTTGCCTTCCGTGTCCATGCCGATCGAGCGGAGGTCGGCGTCGGAGGCGGCCGACCGGTAGCTGGTGTTGGAGAAGGACCTTACCCGGTAATCCGGCGGGACGAATCGTACGACGGTGAGGGTGACGCCTGGGTGCTCGACCATCCTCCAGGCGTAGGCGAGCGCCTCGCGGTCGTCGGGACCGCCGAAGAAGAAGAGCGCCACGTGGTGCAGCGCGGCCATGCGCGCCGCGGCGGCGCTGAGGCCGCGGTCGACGAGGATGGCGACGGAGCACGGCGAGGCGGAGAGGAGGCTCTCGTTGAATCCGCGGATGGACGGGTTGATCGGCTCCATGCCGCCGTCCACCGTCTGCTGCTTGTGAAAGGGGACCACGATGAGCGAGACGTGCTTGTCCTCGGCGAGCACGGACACGTCGTCGTGCATGGTCTGGTACGGCGACACCGCCGCGAGCGTCTGGATGGAAATGCCTCCTGCGTCACACAAGCACCGGGTGCGTGGTGCGTGCCCCGTGTCAGCTCAAGCAACCGCCATTCTCGCTGAAAGCTTTTACGCATGCGCGTTGCGATGCTCACCGGTGTGCCTCTCGTAGTTCTCGAAGGCGTTGAAGATGTGCTCCGTGACGGGGGGCAGGGTGGAGGATGAGCTGCTCCGGTTCTGCTTCGAGGCGGATGCGGCGGCGGCGGCGAGCATGTTGGAGGCGCGGCCGGTGAGCTCGACGAGGTGGAGCGCGTAGATGAAGATCGGGGAGCGCTTGGTCGGGTTGGAGAGCTCCAGCAGCGAGAGCACCGACGGCACGTTGCGGGTGGTGTGCACGCAGATCAGCATGCGGAGCTCGCTGTCGTGCCTGATGCGCTGCAGATTCCGCCGCTTGTACCCGACCAGCCGCCGCGACGGCCGGTACACACCCGTCACCACCGGCGTCACCAGCGTCGTCATCGCCACCGACACCAGCACCATCACCGCGAAAGACTCGTCGTCCAACACCTACAACGAACGCCATTGGCGGCCATTACAGAGCTTATAAGAAGAGGAGATCGATCAAAAACGTGTGTCAGTATGTGTTCGTACCTCCTTGTCACGTCCGATGTTGAGCACGATCATCTCAACGAGTCCCCTGGTGTTCATGAGGAAGCCCAGCGCGATGCCCTCGCGGAACGGCATGGTGTAGAGCGCGGCGATGATGATGGTGCCCATGATCTTGGCAAAGCTGGCCATGATGAACACGAGGACGAGCAGGCCGACGGTGATGGGGTCTCGTATCTTGGAGACGTTGGTGCGGAGGCCACTGATGGCGAAGAAGAGCGGGAGGAGGAGACCCGTGACGAAGTCCTCGAGCTTCTCGATGAGCGCCACGCCGAGCTGCCCGCTCGGGATGACAAGCCCGTAGACGAAGGCGCCGAAGACCGAGTGGATGCCGATGGCGTCGGTGCACACGCCGGCGAGCATGACGCCGGTGAGGATGAGGGAGACCTGCATGTCGCTGACGCCCTCGCCCTCGGGGATGCGGCGGATGAGCCACCACATCCCGGGGCGCACGACGTAGAAGCAGAAGAGCACGAAGAGCACGCCGGCGAGGAGCACCCACAGCGACGACAGCGCGGTGCTGTTCACCTCCGAGATGGCGATGGCGAGCGCGAGCAGGATCCAGGCGCACATGTCGTTGACGATGGCGGCCGACATGGCGATCCGGCCGAGCTCCGTGTTGAGCAGCTTGATCTCGGCGAGGATGCGGGCGAGCACCGGGAACGCCGTGACGGAGAGCGCGACGCCGAGGAAGAGCAGGAAGGAGGTCTGGTGCACGTTCCGGGACACCTGGTGCCGGAAGATGAAGGACGTGGCGATGCCGATGCAGAAGGGCAGCGCCATGCCGGCCACGGCGACGAACAGCGCCTTCTTCCCCGACCGCCGGATCACGTCCAGGTCCATCTCCAGGCCGACCAGGAACAGGAAGTAGAGCAGGCCGAGGTGCGCCACCGTCTCCAGCGTCAGCAGGCTGCGCTGCGGGAACACCATGTTCGCCCAGACGTCCACCTGCCCCATCACCGACGGCCCGAGCACCACGCCGGCCTACGCTGACAATGTCGGTGAATTCATCGGCATGGCACGTCGTGATGGATGAGAGGGATTGATGGGTACATTAATTACTTACGAGGATTTCAGCGATGACGCGGGGTTGGCGGAAGGGCTTGAGGAGGAGGACGAGGAAGCGGGTGGTGACAACGATGACGGCGACCTGGAGGATGAAGAGAGGTAGGGAGAACTCGAGCGGGTTGACGCCCTGCCAGATGCCGTTGGTGGTGATCATCATCGGGGAGTAGCATACCACCGTGCTGGTGGCCTTGGGGCGCGCCGCATCGGTGATCTGCGACGTCACGTTCGTCGGCACGTCGTCGGCGATCAGGGCCGGTACCGTCGAGGCCATCTTGGCGCATGGCACGTCCGCACGCACGCACGCACGGAGCCCTCACCGGCTCCCCTGCTTGTGTTTGCCTGTGTTGGTTTCAGGGGAGATGGTGGGTGTGGCGTCGAGGTAGAGAGATGGCCCGAATGGAGGGAGGAAAAGGTCAAAGGGGGATCGATTTCGACGTCGTGTTGCTTTCTCGGCCGGTTGCCCGGGGACTTTGGAGTTGTGGAGGGTCTCCGATTTTTCATGTCCGCGTTGCGTGGTGCTCGTTAAGGCCGGAAATTGCATTTGAAGCCCTAATCTCGTGTTATATTTTGGCCCATACAGCCCACACGTTCTGTACAAGGCCCATACCATGTCATACATTGCTGTTCTAGATTGAAGACGTGCCACATGGCCCAAAAACACACCCTTCGGGTCGCGGTTTTCGGGACATGGAAAATGCCGCGGAATATGTTCACTTTAGGTCGTCAACTTAAGGTCGAGTTTAAATTTTGTCCTCTAACCGTAATATCAGATATAACGTGTCTTTCAACTTATAAAACCGTTGTACGCGAGGTCATAGGACAGGATAGTTTTCAATTTTATCTGACATGGTGAGTTGATTGCAGTCAACCCAGCTAAGTTAGCGTGAGACCCACGTGCACCTCACATGTCAGCGGTCTCTTCTTCCTCCTCTTCCCTCATTTCTCTCTTTTCCCATCTCTATCTAGAAATCTAGGGTGAGAGGCGGGCGGCATGGAGAGGGACGACGGCCGACGAGGAAAGAGGTGGTGGCGGCGGCAAGCGGGGAGCTGGAGCTGGAGCAACGATTTCGGTGGAGGGCGGTGGCAACAAGCGAGGAGCTCGAGTTGAAGTGGCGATTTCGCTGGAGGGCGACAACTGGCCCTTCCCTTTTCTTTTTCCTCGCTTTGCTGATTGCTTTCATTCGTTGTCGCTCTGACTACATCCACAAAGGGAACAAGAAGCCATTCACTTTCTCTACTCTCACGTCTCGCCTCTATGGCCTACCGCGCTCATCCGCCTCCTCGTTGGGCTCCTTATCGTGTTGAACAGCAGCATCGAGGAGGCGACAACACTGGATGAGGCGACGACGAAGCTGAAGACGGGGACCAGAGAAGAAACAATGATCAGGTGAGAGAGGGTTGAATGAGAAATGAGGTAGAGAGGGGAGAGGACAGATAAGAGTTGGCCATTGACACATGCTGACTCAGCTGTGTTGATCATTGTCAACTCGTCACGTCAACTAAAACTAGACACTGTACCGCTAGAATCTCAGATACATCTAATATTATAAGTTAAGTTATATATTATATATATTGTAGTTAAGAACATAATTCAAATTCAACATCGACATGAGAGACTTAATTTCTAAATGACGCGCCGAGAGCTCACCGCCCGTGGGACAAGTGCCCGCGATGCGGTAGGCTCTCTCACCCAACGCCGGACCGTCTCCTCGGCAGCGCTCCCGCCTCCGCACGCGCAGCGCACCAGCTTTCCCGCCTCCGAGTCCGCGTCGCCCCTCGGCCCGTCGAACGGTGCGGTTGCCCACAGGAAAAGCGGCACGCAGGCGCAGGCGCACGCCATCGGAGCGAGCAGGGGAAGGGGAGCGCGTGTGCGACTGTGCGTCGCATCGCACCGGCCGTTCGTTTCCCGCGTGGCGTGTGCGTGGAACGGAGGGCAAAGGAAGCGTTGGGGATTTTTGGTTCGTGTGTTGCCCCACTCTCTCCCGGCGTGTGTGACTAATCAATGCGTACGTGCGTAATTCGGGGTAGCGTTTAGCGTTATGATCTGTTGCTGCGCAGTCCTTGCGTGTGACTAACCAAGATTACGACGCACGATGTCGCGTCTGTGCCTTGCTTAATTTTCTCCTTGATGAATGACAATGACAAAGACCCGTATACTTTGGTCTACTAATTAAGCCGGAGATAAATGCACCGACCGTATATGAGTTACTACGAATAAAACCCGGGGTGAGTGGGATCGCTAGCTCCGTTGGGACGTCATATATCCTTTTGTATGTTCACGATTGATTGGGAAATTTCAATGTCTGCAGTAACTTAACATTACGTGGAAAGCGACTAGACGAAAAGGGACTGGGTAGTAGATGGCAGATGTAGGGATGATTATTCAGCGTTTTCGATAAAATATTGATGGAAATATAGGCATCGGTTGTACGTCGGTTTTTTTAACATCAAATGTATCCATTACCCAGTCATTACCCGGTTAGACATCATCTCTAACCACATTATGGGTCCGTTTGGTAAAACTTTAACTCATGTCTGTAGTGGAGCTGTGGCGCAGCCTAGCTCTATCTCTTTGATTTATTTTGTGAGAGGTTTCACCTAACTTTACTTTTATTTTAGGTAAAATTGAAACTGTTTGGCTGAGCTCCAACTCAAAAAAAGATGAAGCCCTAAGCTAGAGTTGTGTCAAACATGCCCTATAAACACTTTAAAAACTTTAAAAACAGGTTGATTAGGCTAGCTATTTTAGCTGACATAATCGACTAAATATATTCTTGTCCTTGCCATATATAAATTATATATTCACATGGATATCGGAGTATGTTAGTTAAAGAAAAAAAATAAAAATAACTGTCATCATATGTTGTCATTAACATCGTTCTCAGCTTGCTTATGTTCATTTTTTTTCCTTGGAAAGATCTGAGTTCTTGGATTATACTATCTATTAGTAACTTATTAAGGTAATAGAAAAAGACATCTTCACATTCACTTTTACGGTCTAGAAATTTTCATATTAATAAAAAAATAGAGTTAATATAGAATTACAATTTAAAATTAACTAAAATTCGAAATTAAAAAAAATTGAAACAGGAGACTAGAGTCCATACCGGTATACAAGTTAGAAATAACTAAAATTCGAAATTTAAAAAATAAGAAAAAATAAAAGTAGAGGTTAGAGACCATATAAAAATACAATTTATAACTGAACATTTATAATTAAAAAAAATAAATATAGAAAGAAGAGTTTAGAGTGCATATATAGAAATACAATTTAGAAATAACAAAACTTCAAAATTAAAAATAAGAAATATTGAAAGAAGGATCTAGAGTCCATATAGGAATTTATAACTTATTGAAATTCGAAATAAAAAATAATAAAAATTAAAAGTAGAGTTTATAGTTTATATAGAAATAAAATTTAGAAATAACTAAAAATCAAAATTGAAAATAAGGGATGCTGAAACAAGAGATTATAGTCCAGATATGAATATAATTTAGAAATAACCGAAATCTAGAATAAAAGAATAAGAAATATTGAAAGATGAGTTTAAAGTTCATATAAAAATACAATTACAAATAATGAAAATTCAAAATTAAAAAATAAGGAATATTAGAAGAAGAGTCTAAAGTCTATATAGGAATACAATTTACAAATAACAAAAAATTCGGAATTAAAAAAGGAAATATTGGAATAGGAGTTTAGAGTCCATATCGAGAGTATACTTTAGAAATAACTAAAATTCAAAATTTAAAAATAACAAGTATTGAAAGAAGGGTTTAGAGTCCATAAAAAAATAAAATTTTGAATGACGAAAATTCAGAATTAGAAAATAAAAAGTATTGGAAGAGGAATCTACGCTCCATATAGGAATATAATTCAGAAATAACTAAAATTTAGAAATAAAAAATAATTAATAACTATCACATATATACAATACAATATGAATATTACACACTAGTTAGTTTTGTCAAGTTAGTATAGAATTTAAAATTATGTTACCATTTTAATATATTTTAATAATAAAATATAAAAATATACATGGTATTATGTGAGAAAAAAAATAATGATACTAGCCGTAAATCTACGTGGGTCAACATGCTAGTTTTTTTTATTGACATAGCAAACTAAGTTGTGCAGAAACATAATTGTGCTATAAATATAGCCCTTTTTAAAGTAGATTGGTTGGATTACAATGTATGTTCTAAAGAAAAAAAATCCATTGGAACACCTTTTCTTCACGGAGTTACTTCCTCCGTACGTAATAGGATGTAATTTTTTGAGGTTGGCACATGTATTAAAAAAATTGGTGAGAATGATTAGAAAAAATATATGATTGGTTGAGAAGAAAAACTAGATGAAGAAATAACTTCATTTTAAACAAAAGTATTGTGCTACAAATAGCTAAACATGTTTTTTTTAAGTTACTCATTGGAATAGCTTTTTTATCTGTGAATCTTGTAGTATGTACAGCTGTACCACGCCAATAATTGAATTATGCAAAGGTTCTTTCTAGAGTTCAGTGAAATGGTTGACTAATAATTTTTATTTTATTTTTTTCACATCATATCATACATTATTATGTGTTTTTCTATATGCTGATGCCTCTAACACGTCTCTCCCGGGGAATGAGGCCAATAGGTCCATTGGTGACAGTTAGTTTGGCTTAATGACTTTGGAGAGCATCAAAGAACCAGTAATAGCTCATGGAATTTCTTTTTTTTTGTTTTTAGTTGTTTTTGGCTCCTCGAAGAGATTTACGTGTGGTGGCTATTTTGCAAAAAGCTCCTCATTTTTGCAGAAATAGCGCATACATCCTTAGACTGACCGACACCCTGTTTTAATTTATCCAAAACCCCCCTCGTGTTCCAGACAAATACAACATGACGAAGAGAAAATTTCGCTTCTAAGGATAGAGTTGTAAATATGAAAAATGTAGGGTTTTTTTTGAAAAATATCCATACCTACCACCCAAACCCTACCGGCTAGAGATGGCCAAACGGGCAGCCCGGCCCGGCACGGCACGGGCACGGGTCCGGCACGGCCCGTGGATGGCTGGGCCGTGCCCGTGCCGGCACAACACGCGTGTGGCCCATGGGCCGTTCGGGGGCACGCCGGCCCGTGGAGCTGCACAGTGCATATTTTTTTTAAAAAAAACAGACAACATGTATTAGGACGATCAAATAGCCATTAGTGCCACGTGGCGCCTTCCCATTGGCCTAGCCGCTAGCCGTTGCACAGTGCCCGCCACGCATCGCTCGCCCATTGGACCGCCGGCGCCGGTGCCGTGCCGGCCTGCGGGCTCAGCCGGCAGCCCAAGCACGGCACGGCTACTCTTGCCGGGCCGTGCCTGCTACAGGCCTCCCGTGCTCGGGTCGCCCGTTTTGGCCCGGCCCATCTGGCCACCTCTAGCCTTGGCTGTCTCTCCCCATCTCCTCCTCACCGCGCCCAGTCTGTGCCCCGCGCCGGCAGCGTGGGCCTGTCTCCGCCGCCGTCCGTCCTCCCCCCGTCGCCGCCGTGCGCCATCTGGCGCGGGTCCCCCCTTTCCCCTTCTTCGTCGTCCCCTCACGGCGGCGGCGGATCCAGCGCTGGTATCCCCCTCCCATCACGACGGCATTTGAGTCGGCGCCGGTGCTCCCCTCCCTCCTTCTTCTCCCTCCCCTGGCGGCGTTGGGGCGGGTGACGGTGTCGTAGCCGCCGCTGGTCTCTCCCCTTCCCCCTTATTCTCCTTCCCCTCGCGACGGAGTCGGGGCGGGTAGCAGCGTCGGAGCGGGCGCCGGTGTCCCCCCTCCTTCTTCTCCCTTTCCTCATGGCGGCCTCGGGGCGGGTGGAACGTCCGAGTCGACGCCGTTGTCCTCCCTCCCCCTTCTTATCCCTCTCCTCTTCCTCCTTCTCCCTCCCCTTGTGGCAGCGGAGGCGGGGGTAGAGCAGACGTGGCGCCCGTCGGAGCCGCAGCCAGTGCTCCCTTTCTCCTTCTCCCTACACTTGTGGTGGTGGCGCCAGCGGGGGCAGGGCGGACGCGGCGCCCATCGGGGCCAGCGCAGGTACTCCCTTCCTCCTTCTCCCTCCACTTGTGCCGGCGGCGGTGGTGGCGGAGGGAGGGGGGATTTTAGGAGCTAAAATTCCTTCCTACAAATGTTGCCATCCCAAAGTCGGCAATTTTAGGAGCAAATGATGCATCGAGAAGTATGTTTTCTGGCTTAATATCACAATGTATAATGCATTCCTTGCAACTTTGATGCAAGTAGGACAATCCTCTAGCAACTCCTATGGCTAGGTTATACCGGGTGGTCCAATTCAGGACAATAGCCTTGCTCTGAAATAGATGGGCATCAAGAGAACCATTTACCATGTGTTCATACACAAGTAGCCTCTCATCACCTTCGCAATAGAAACCAATCAATTTGACTAGGTTGATATGTTGAATCAATCCAATTGAGCTCACCTCAGCCCTGAATTGCTTCTCTCCCCCACGAGCACCATCAAGCTTTTTCACCGCTATGATAGTTGAGTCACTTAGCACTCCCTTGAATACAGAACCAAAACCACCTCCTCCTAGCTTCTCCGAGAAATTTTTAGTAGCATGACATAAATCACTGTATCGAAAGGCCACAATTCCACCACCAAATTGACTGGCATGTAAAAATTTATTCCTCAATATTAGTAAGATCAGCATTAGCATTACCAGAAAACAAACAATGCATGCAGAAATAACAACTCCAACAATTATCTTTCTTTTGTTTTTTCTCCAACTTGGCACATCTTTGGCAGAAAGGCGAAGTTAGAGAACATCTTCAGAACTATTATCGAGGCCATCATTACTATTTACACTAAGAAAATTTCCGTGCCAAATAGAGCATCTATTATTTTCGTAGGAATACGCATTGCAGGAGCAGTAACTGAGACAAGCTTGTGCACACTTGCTCTGAGTGGTGGCATTGTCTACACTTTGGGGGGTGTTGGAGGGCAACTAAACGCGAGCTATGGCTTGGAACACGTCCGTTGAACTTGTCGTGTT
Organism: Oryza officinalis; assembly: GCA_008326285.1. Classification (NCBI taxonomy): domain Eukaryota; kingdom Viridiplantae; phylum Streptophyta; class Magnoliopsida; order Poales; family Poaceae; genus Oryza; species Oryza officinalis. Next base: position 56,205,492 of record BDMV01000001.1, on the reverse strand, counting down.
ACCGCAATCCAACGGAGTGTTTCTGAAGCACCCTTCTGTCTATTACCAAGCTCCCAATCTTGAGGTGACTTTTGAGAGAAGCTCTCCATACAGTTACATACAGGATGTGCAAGACCATTGCAGATTGTGAAAGGTCCACATGTAGCGTATGCTGTGCAGGGGAAAACAGGTTGGGTATATACCTGTCACCAAGACCGTGTGTCTTGCGACCAAACATTTATCACAAGCTGACCAGAGATGTCTAGCACGCCGTATACATATAATGATTCATCCGACAAAATGTATGCATAGTACTCTTCTTCATTGTTATCAACATATGTCATGTTAATCCGACCTCTAGTATGGTATGATACTATGATGTGTTGCCTAACCGTTCCGCCTTTGTCGGTGACACTAGCACAACGCTCTTATGTTCAATTCTAAGTATGATACCTCATAATTACTCTCTTAAAAAACTAATCAGTGTTGGGTGGGATATTTTTTAGTAAAAAATGTCCTATCCAATACTAGATTGGTTTTTTTTGAAACGAAAGGAGTACGTGCTTTTATTTATTTTTTATAGGATAGCCATGGAGGAGGTGAGATCGCTCATGAACTTTGAAAGCACCTCTTAATTGCACTAGCTCGACCAAAATACGTGAAAGAAGATTGGAAAAAATAAGCACCATCACTCTCTGTCGTAAGAGAAGAACAAAAAAAATAAACTGCCGTCACATCCTATTTCCGTTTAAATTTCTAATGAGGACTCCCATGGTCTAGGTCTAGCGCGAGTGCATGCACGAGGAGGACAAATCAATCCCCCGTAGCGCCTAGCGTTGTGCCGTGCCCCTCCGCCACTCGCCTCGTCCCCTCTCGTGAGGTGTCGTCCCCTTTTAAAACCCCCCAACGAAGAGGCAGGTGCAGCGAGCAGGACGACGAAGAAAACCCAACCCGCACGAAGCACAAGCACAGAAGCAAGCCAACGACGACGAGACGCGACCACCGCGGCGAGTCACTCCCATCCCAAATCTCATCCAGGTAAGTACGCACCAAATTCTTGACGCCCATGGCGAATCTAGTTTCCGCCATTGTTGCTATTCGTCTTTTGCAAGAGAACTTAGAGGAGAGGATAGTTATCGGGAGTGCAGTTTTTTTTTCTTGGAGGGGTCTGTTGGATATTTCACTTCTCTTTATCTGTTAGATTGGATTTGAGCGGATAGAGGAGGGATGGATGGGAATTTCGGGAGCGATGAGCGGATTCTATGGCCGGCTTCGGTTCTTGCCGGCATCGTCATGTGCGCCGCTGTAAGATGTCCACTTAACCCGTTAACCCTCTCTTTCTTTTTGGCTTAGTTTTCAGCACTTCAATCGCTCAATTTTAGTCTGCTAGTCTGATGCTCTGTTAATGCTTTTCTCAGTTTCTGTTATTTTTTCTGTGAAATTGGTTGCGCATGTTGCTTTCTGTGTTGTATGGAGGTTGTCCAAATACTATTGTCTAAGTGTCAATATCGTTAGGAAGATAAGAGGTTAGTAGCTGGTGAAATTAATGCGGGTGGCCACAGCTCTGGATGATAGTGCTTATACTTGTCGATTGGTGATAACTGATTCATGATGTGTGGCTGGCTGGTATTGATAGGACGTAGGTTTAATGCAAGAATGTGACACTCAGTCGTGCTGAGCTGAACAAGACAATGTTGATAGTTGAATAGTTTTCGCTTAAGCGAAATATCTCCTTTTCGTGTAATTACTTTTCTCATGTTGGATTTCTCTAGTTACTGCAGTGTATCACAGTATCTGCCATTGAGATCTTTTCGGTCAACCTCGTTATTCTGTATCACAGTATCTAGTATGTACTGTTTCTCGTCATTTGTCGTGTTTTGTTCTGTTTTTCTATGCACTGTTTTCTTAGAAGGAAAAGAGGGACGCAGGGGTTGGGAACATTCAGTTCCGGTAGGAACAAAGATTTTTTTTAAGGCAAACCTCAAAAGAGAGTAGGGAGAACCTGCTTTACATTAAGAAGAAAATAGTTGACCTAGTTTATGAGGAAAACCAGGCCAAAACCTCATAACCGAACGGTTAATTAAGGGAAACCGGCAAAAACCCGCAGAACCAAAACAAAAAAAACTTGCAATGGCACAGCTGCTGCGACCCAACCCAAGCTATCGTTGCTGAGCTTATCACAAGAGAAGCAGCTCCGACTTCCTAATGTGGTCATCAGACTCAACCACGACTCAACTTTGAGGCAAGATCCTTTAAGCGAAGCCTTCAAGGAGGAAACGACATCAAAGATGCTGACAACACCCGTCCATAACATTGGACTAGGTTTTCACCCAAAGAAAAAGAGAAAAACCATCAGCACCACGCCTCTGAGGAGGAACAACATCCACATGCGTCGAAGTTGCTAGCAGCAATCAAAGACTGGGCAAGGCTTTCGCCATAGCCTCCCTCGAACTACCGATCACAACCACCTCTGTATCGCCATAGCAAGAAGATTATGGGTTGTTGTTGCCCAGCTCACCATACCTGGCGCAGCAACTCCGACTCCACCACATGATTTGTTTTCTCAATGTGCCTAATATCAATATCATGGAAACTTATGTTGTCATTGATTTGTGCAAGGTAGCATGTTTCCTCAATTAGGCATGCATCCTCCAATGTGAGGTTGGTTGGAGATATACTCACACATTAACAAAAGAAATCTACTCAAGATATATGCATGAGTTGATTTATTTAACCCAAGTTGAGCAATGTCCTTTTTCTTGTTGAGATTTACAGATCTCAATGTATGTTCTCTGAAGCATATAAACTACATGCCATCTGCATAGGGAAATATGTATCCGTATGCAGAAGTTTCGGAGTTTGTTCCCTAGATCACAGCGTAGTGATAATTTATTTTTTAAAGTACAGAATGCTGAAATTAGACGTGATATCCTCTTCATAGTATACGTCATCTTTCCTTCACATCAAAGGTGTGTGAAAAATATGCTCTGTTGTAGTGTTATGGGTTATGTCTTATGTGAATAAGAGAGTAGTACTTAGGTTACATACATATCATATATTCAATACTCAATGTTGGCAATCCTATATTCAATACTCAATGTTGCCTCTTAATTATTTCTGTTAACTACTGTCTCTAAATTGAAAATGCTATCCTATATCTTGCTACCAATGTTGAAGCAGATTGTTTTTACAATTCATTGCATCTTGCTACCAACACTCATCATTCTGCCCTTACAGGTATATGACATAACTCAAAAGGTTAGCTCTCATTGCTTCAAGGGCTATGACAATTTAAGCCCAATGAAAAAGGTTGAATGGAATAATAGGTGAGATATTCTCCAACACAATTTTTGTTCTTTATCTATTATCATTATTGTTGCTTACTTTCATTTTTAAGCCTAACTACATGATGCCACCTGTTGATAGGAGTTTCTCTACATTCCATGCATTGGTTGCAGCTGTTGTTTCTTTTTACCTGGTTGTGATATCTGACCTCTTCCATAGCAACATAATAATTGATAGAAAATCATGGTTATCTGATGCCATGTTTGGGGTAAGCTACTCATTTCCTGCTCTGTTTGGAGAAAGTTAATTTATTTGTCATATAAATTAATCATGCACGCCTTTCAGAAAATAATAAACAAGAAAATATATAAAACTGTGACGACCCGGAATAATTAGAGGGAAAAAATGCAAAGACCAAAGCAGCAGCTAGCTAGCGTATGCAACAGCAGAGTAACCGGCCTTGGGCTTGGTCCATGGCGAGTAGTAGCAGCAGCCTTGGGCTGTGGCCCATCCAAAAAAAAGAAAGCAAGCAGCAACAGTAATAGTACGGTAGCAGCAGCAGCACCAACCAACAGCAATGCTTGCCTGTAGCAACTTTAATCCCACCTTGCTTGTCTGGAGAGATAGTGACCTACTTAAATAGGATGAATACCCAAGGACTCGCCATACCGGCGTAACAGTAAACGTTCTTCATTTATACTTCCTGCGTTATGTTTTATATTGTAAGTTGTTTTGATTTTTTTCTAGTCAAACTTTTTTATATTTAACTAAATTTATCAAAAAATATAGCAACATTTATAACATCAAATTAGTCTTATTATATGAAACTATATTTTAGCAACATTTATATCATCAAATTAGTCTCATTATATGGAACCATATTTTTCTTCTTTGTGTCAACTGGCATGACATGCAAAGAGTAACCGCGTAACATATCAAATTAAATTCCTGTACTGTGCAGGTCTCGATTGGTTACTTTTTGACAGATTTGGTGATGATTCTGTGGTATTTCCCCTCTTTAGGTGGAAAGGAATATGTAAGTATTACACTGTTAGACCGAGTGTGCGTGCATACACCGACTCTCCATAAAACTCGTCTGTCTCAATTCCTCCCTGATCAGGAGTTATTTTTATCTCAGCTCTTGCATCATGGACTTTCGATGTATGCAATCTGTCTTGCTCTGTTGAGTGGCAAAGCACACATGTACATACTCATGGTTCTCTTTACTGAAGCCACCACTCCCTTTGTGAACCTTAGATGGTAATATCCAATTCTGTTAAATCTGTTTATCATGATCTGAAGCCATCGCTCATTCTGAATTCAGAATGGTCTGCTGCAGGTATTTGGAGGTTGCTGGTAAGAAGACGCATAACCTTTACTTATACAACGGATTGGCTCTGTTTGTCGGATGGCTGGTATAACCAATGTTGACTTGATTCAAATAATTAATCAAATTTTCAGATCCCTTTTTGCTCTTGTGAATACGTGATTTACAAACCCTTTGGTTGGTTTGCAGTTTGCTCGGGTAATCTTGTTCATATATTTCTTCACTCATATGTACTTCCATTTTGATCAGGTATGCATGACTTTACCAGGTTTCCCAGATAATATAATCAAATATAGCTATTAAATTCATCTTCCTTTACATTTTACCGGCAATATTTTTCTTGTTACATTTCTTTTCTAATGCTCTCTATATGTATATGCCATACTTTCAGGTGAAGTCCATCTTTCCCCTGGGCTTCTACAGTATACTGACGGTGCCACCGGCGCTGGCAGTGATGAACCTATTTTGGTTCTGGAAGATATTCAAGGGAATGTTGAAGACCCTGTCTAAAAGGAGGCAGCACAGTGAAAACGGAAAGGCAGACTAGAACTTAGAAGGAAGGTGGAAGGAGGTTTTGTTTACTTCTATTATTAGCGCGTCTAACTTTCAACAGATCAAAGTTAAACATTCTTTGTACTTACATTACATGTGGGTGTTTTCTATTCATTAGTATATCTTTTCAGTTCTAATTGCCTGCGAGTGTGAGAGCTTTCTTGTAGTAGCCTGCATACTGCACACTCTACAATAATTCTAACCTCTCCTCTTTTAATCATCCATCCAGGCAACTGTACACTATCTTATAACAGCATTGTCACTCCTCACTTGGAGCTCCTTACCTACAGACACATAGTAATATTGTATCGAACTGTTGGCAACTTGCAGCAATTTTCGTGGACTTCCACGTGCATTTCGTGGATCTATAAGCAAAAATCATTTGTTATAAAACCTGTGGATTGGTAGTTTGGTGCTTTGGGCCTTTGTGGGGTTGATAGTGGATCTGATGAAACCTCGACAATTAGGGGTGACAGTGGCAGCGGCAGTGTGTGGTGGTAGAGAAAAATGGCCAAGCGTTGGGCGTGAGCTTAGCCTTAGCCGCGGAACATGCGAGCGCAGCGTCAAAGACGTGTCGACCAGTAGTGGACTCCGTCCGGGAGGGTTTCGCTTTCCAAGTTTTTCCTCTTGCTGTTAATGGTAGTTTTCCTTTGGCCTCCAGATCTCGTCCATCAGAATGGTTTGCTCGTCTCTTTTCTGGAAACAGCGTCCAGATGGTCCGGTAAAACGCGTAGATAGCTATAGAAATCCTGGAAAAAGTTTGGCAGGGCAAAATATGTGATCAAAATCATATACTCCCTCCGTTTCATATTATATAATCGTTTGACTATTTTTTTTAAATCTTTTTAAGTTTAACTAAGTTTATAAAATAATATAATAATATTTTTAACACAAAACAAATATATTATTAAAATATATTCAATGTTAGATTTAATGAAATTAATTTGATATTTTAGATATCACTAATTTATTTTATAAACTTAGTCAAACTTAACAAAATTTGACTAATAAAAAATCAAACGACTTATAATATGAAGCAGAATGAAGCAAAGGAGTATATAGCAGAAACTTAAAAACTGGTGTACGACGTTTGAGATTTTGTCTACGTCATCATGAGTAAAATCGACTCGTATGATGTAAATTTGAGAGTAAAAATTTTACTTATGATGACATGGGCAAATATCAGACTTTTTAATTTTCATATCCTATCTACAATAGTTTTTAAGTTTTCATTATGTTTACACTACATATTTTATATGGTTGATGAGAATCTATACAGTTTAGAAAGCTGTAAATTTTAGGAGAAGTTGTAGGTGCTAAAACCTCAATTTCTAGCTCTCCAAACGTGGCCTATGTTTTCCAAAATCTGGTATGATAAGATTTAAACTCTAATCTTAAGCATTTTGAAACAAAATTTAGAAACGAATACGGGCGTAAAGGAGAATTTTGAAATAAAAGGGAAGACAAAGTGTTAACGTTTGCCATCATGACGTTTGTCTTTCTTTCCTTCCCTGAGTAGGAGTCACGTTGAGTTGAATTTTGGTATGAGTATAAACAGTGTCCTGCCATTATTTTGACTATTTGCATTATTGCATATTCTATGTTATTACTATTTGCAAATGAACATATTATATAATTTGTGATGGCGCAAGCAGCTTCCATTTTCAATACTTAGCAGCAAGTGTGTTTGCATATATGGACGTATACTGTTGGAGAGACGAGGAATGGGGTCCCCATTTATCCGGGACTCTGGGTCATCGTGCGCCCAAAAGATCACTCTCTCTCTCTCATGTAGAATTCATTGTTAGGTCAAAAATCATGAAAGTGAAGGATGACAGCTGAGGTCGAGAACCGGCGCCCCATTCAATCGAGGCCCTAACGCTTTTTAAAGTTTACTTTTACAAAGTATCCAGAAGAGTATCAAGACCTACAAGATATATATCTATAATGTGTTAAGAAAAATGTGGAGACCTACAAAATCTATATATTCAAGGTACAGAAGTAGATACATCTTGTCATCGGCATATCTTCCAAGGCTATGTCCACCATGAACTCCTTCATCAATGACATCTTCAACAAACTTATCACAGTTAACAAGACATCTCGTCAAGCGGCAAGGAAGTATGCGAGGCCTCGAGAATACCTGTGGGCCTTGGGCACGACAGTACCCCAGGAGTGTGATGTGCCCTAGGGATACAATAGATCGGGGCATCGTTACAGCCCAAAAAAAGACTTAAACATATCATTATTATCCTTAAGGACAAGCTTGGCGGTGCATGCTGCTTGAGCTTGACCTAGGATCAGCGGCGACGGCACTCGCTGCCTCAGGCTTAGCTTGGGATCTTCTCTCGACGATCTATGCAGGGTGGTGGGCCCAGTGATTAGACAGTGAGCGACAGCATTAAGCCATAGCAAAGTGGTGCTCAGAGAATAACAGTTCGAGATTACAACTCGATTACATGCAACAAGGAGGTGGCAGGACATGAAGTGATCAAGCTAGCTGCGTCACCCAAAAGAACAGGGACGGTGCGATGTGCCGCACACCGAAGTACTTGCTTCCCGGCTAGAGGAGATCCATTCTCTGACATATACGATTTAAACTTCAAATACTAAATGTTTGAAAACAGAATAAAGATACAAATACGGGCTCCCCCACAAAAATTAAGAAATAGATACGAGAGAAAAGAAAAATTTCTGAAATAAAGACAAGTATTAATATCCACCAGGACATCGTTTGCTTTGTTTCCTTTCCCTCTGGTGGATGCCACGTTTTTAGAGTTGAATTTGCCATGAACATAAACAATATCGTCATACTCTGTCATCGTTTTGACTATTTAGCATACCGTTACCACTATTTGCATATGGAAGTAATTTATTACTTCTTTCATTCTAAAATATTATAACCTAAGATACGATTAGACTTATTAGAAGTTTCAAAATATTAAAATATGGATGTTTCAAAATATTCAAAATCATTATAATAGAATTAAGATGAGATTTGATCATTCGTAATATTTTGAAACAGAGAAGTAAAGACTTTTTTGGTATAGAGGAATTTGAACCCATAGAAATAGAAAAAAATAGAAAAAATAGAGAAATAGAAATATTTGCACACATCCATTCATAGGAATTTTTTAAAAAAATTTAAGTGGACGAAAAATTTTCTATATTATCTCTATACAACTTGTATCCTATAATTCAATCCTATAAATCAAATAACACTCATAGAAATTAATTCTTACAAATCCAAATTCTTGTTTTTTTCTCTAAAACGAACAAGCCACTAGTAGTCCTTTGCAATATCGCAAGCACTGCAGCGGCCGTTCAGCGGAGGAGCAGGTGCACTCTGCCCCTTCCCTGTGTGTACAGGTCTACAGGAAGCTGCCCAGAAATATGGATCGTACTATTTGCCGGCACCCATCGATAAAATGGAAAGCGAGCTACAGAAAACCCCTCGCCTCCAAAAATAAGCCAAACGAAGCCGACCCCTTCTCCGCCTCTTCTTCCTCCTCCCCTCCTTGGCTCCTTCCCTTTCCTTCTCCTCTCCTCTCCAATCGCCATACTTCCCGCTCCCCGCTTTGACCGCCTCCCCGTCCCCATATCATCTCCCCGACCTCCCCCTCCCGCTTCCGCCCGCGCGATTCAAGCAGAGAGAGAGAGAGAGAGAGAGAGAGAGAGAGAGAGAGAACGGACGATGTCAATGTGGCGCTTCTCCCGCTCTCTCCTCCGCGCCGCCACCACCACCGCGGCGTCCGCCTCGTCGACGGCGGCGGCGGCGGGGAAGCACGCCGCGTCGCGGAGGTGGGTGACGCGGCGTGAGCTCCAGCGGTGCTGGTACGCGTCGCTCCCGGCGGCGGCGGCGGCGGTGCCGGGGAAGGATGGGGAGGCGGAGGTGACGGCGGAGGAGGCGAGGAGGCTGATGCGGCTGGCGAACGTGGAGGCCCTGAAGCGGAAGCTCGGGGACGGCGAGGTGATCCCGTACGCGGAGCTGCTGCGCGCGTGCGAGGAGGCCGGCGCCGCGCGGACGCGCGCCGAGGCCGCGGCCCTCGCCGGCGCGCTCGACGAGGCCGGCGTCGTGCTGCTCTTCCGCGACAAGGTCTACCTCCAGCCCGACAAGGTCAGCTCACCCCCCGCCCACCTCACTGTTTTTTTCTTCCAGAAATTTTTCTCTTCCTTTTTGGATTGTTGCGTTCGCCGCTCGGTTCGTCCCGGCGACTCGTGGGACTTGCCGATTCGAAGTTTGGTGTGTTCGGCCGACAGCCCATGTTAGCTTCCTGATCGATTAGATTTTGTTTTTGTTTTTTTTTTGTTTTTGTTTTTTCGATGCAACTCAGAGATTTCTTTGGCACATCCCCAATTCATCCGGAGAAGCATATGGTCCACAAACATTAGGTCACTGCGCGATTAACGGCTAAAGACCTAAAGTACAGATCCTTGGACCCCTTTAGTTCTGATGTTGATATGCAACATTTGGTAGATTTCCCGCGAATACAAGTGCACTTAACCATCGGTGGTCCAATGCTGCATCTCTTGCAATCTCTGCCCAAGTTTGACGCCCTAATTTTAGTGGGTTTTGCTTGATGACATTCAAATCGCTCTAATTAGTATTGCCCCCATATTTTAACAATTTCACCCATCCGAATTGGACGTGTCGTCCGGTTGCAAACCTTTCAATAGTTCATCTTCCACTTTGTTGTGTATTACTCCATTCAATTGCTGACGGGAACTGACCAACTACTGTTTGGACCTAGGCCAATCCACCTGTTTCAGGAAAAGGGAAAGGCCTCGCTTGCTTCTGTACGCGGTTCCAAGTGGTGGCATCTGGTGGCTCACTGCGTGCGTGCAAGATGCACCTCGCAGGTGTGTGCACGCGGACCGCACCAGTGGAAAAGCCGTCCTCGTTTCTTCGATGGAGAGGAATTCTTTCGATATGGCTGTGTTCCTTTTGTGTGTTGGGAGCCTAACTTTTGCGCACGAAAAATAAAGCGATCCATTAGCATTTGATTACTTAAGTATTAGTTAATTTGTTTTCAAAAATAGATCAATATGATTTTTTTAAGTAACTTTCGTATAGAAATTTTTTGCAAAAAACACACCGTTTAACAGTTTGAAAAGCGTACGCGCAAAACACGAGGAAGGTGAGTTGGGAACTCACCCTCAAGAACACAGCTAGTGCTCATAAAGAATCTATTGAATGCCTTTTCTTTTCTAGCTTTCTCTCCTTCGCCCTTTCGGTGTCATATGGGATGGTGGGTCATTGGCTCATTGCCGTGGAGAGGCTGATGCATATTCATTACAGTGCTTTCTAGTCTTGGCTCTTGGCCTCTCGGGTCCCTGTTAATTAATTACTGACTTCTTAGTAGATAGATGAGTGCCTGCTGGGTGCGGCTTGACTAGGTTTAACCACTATCTAACAGTTCTTTTTCATTATCATGTATGAGACAACCAATCTATCATGCATAACACTTGTTTGATCGCAAGTCCCATTTGTTGGTAATGAAAAAACTGATTCACTAAAAGGTAAATTGTTCATCTGTGCGGTATTCTGTGTTGTGTCAAGTTGTGATAAGTATGACTTAGTTTTTACGATTTTGCATCAAATCTGTCAATGCAGGCTTTAGGTTTGCAGAAGTTCTCTACGCGGTCTTACTCTTAAACAGCAAGCAACTTTATCTGATATTTAACTTTGCATAAACTTGCTACTAAAACAATAATAATAAAGAAACTTATCACTAACTGGTTCCTTTTGTTTGTTTCTTGTAGATCGTGGATCTTGTAAGAAAAGCTATGCCACTCGCGCTGACACCTGAGGATGATCCAAGAAAGGAAGAACTCAAGAAGCTGCAGACACAGTTGGAAGATATCAACAAGCTCGCACACAAGCAAGTCCGTAGAATCCTCTGGTCTGGGCTAGGGTTCTTGATCACTCAGGTTGGGCTCTTTTTCAGGCTCACTTTCTGGGAGTTCTCGTGGGATGTCATGGAGCCCATCACCTTCTTCACCACCACAACAGGCCTGGTTGTAGGGTATGCCTACTTCCTCATCACATCAAGGGATCCAACTTACCGAGACTTCATGGAGAGGCTGTTTGAGTCTCGGCAGAAGAAGCTGATTCAGAGGCAGAACTTCAACCTGGATAGGTACCTGGAGCTCCAGAGGCGCTGTAAAGATCCTTTGGAGAAGATGTGTGGCACAAACCATTCTCCCAACCCTGACATGGCTCATCTCCACGAGTTGTCCGTTAACAAATGACAACCTTCGCTCAAACACTAATCTACCGTTGCTTCTTTTTCTTGTTCCATTTTCTTGGAGTAATGATCAAGAAAGTACTAGCAAAGCTGATATTTTGCATTGCCGAGGTGAACCTATTTCTTTTGCGACCCTTTTTACGGTCTTCCATTATGCAAATGTGTAGGTTCAGTAGCTACCATAATCCTTTTTTGTAACAATGCTGAAGCACGAGCACATGATAGTTGGAAGGAAAGCTTTACATGTATGATCATATATGACCAGAAGCTTTACCGAGAGCTGTGTAACTCTGCAGCCACTGCTAATCTACTGTGCTCTGTGGACAGATTCTTTAGCTTTATGGTCCTTTGAATTTGGTCATACTTACCTTATATATTCTGTATTGCGTCTGATCTGCTAATGTGTGATGGTGTTGACTGTTCAAAACAGGACAGAACGATACCGTGACATTACCATGCACATGCACCTTTTGAAACCAAAGCAAGAGAGAACTGCGATTCATTTCAAGAAATTTCAAGAGAATACACCCGGTCCAGTCCTGAAGGGACGGGAAAAAAAAAACAAACACCGACACATCCCGGCAGAACACATCGATGGTCAACCAGTCTACATGCATAAGCTGAAAATAAATTAGTCTGATCGCATCAGGCTGAGATCCTGCTGTTCGTAACCATTTCATTTTCTAATGAAGGACCTTGCAGTTTTGAGCTGATGGTTCCATGCGGATGAAAAGCAATGGTCCAAAAGTAGACAGGGTCGTCGAGCCTGAAACCTGATGCCCACGCACGGCGGATAATCCGCTCCGCCACCCACAATTCTTGAATGCCGGCGCCGGCGAGGCGAAGGCCAGCTTGTCCCGCGCCTCCACGGCTCTATCTCTACTGAGCCGCCTGGCCAAGTGACCCAGAGTGGAGGTTTGACATCAGTTTTGGTTTAAGTCAAGATGCTTACCCTGTTTGCGCCCCTAGCTAACGAAGATGCCTGGCATGATACGGCGGCCGCTGCTAAGCGGGACGTCGCTTTCTTGGAATCAAGATGGCAAGATTCAGGAATCAAGAATTTCAGATCGCCGTGCCTGTTTCTGCTTGGATTTGTTTGATAGCTACCTTCGTGTAATCGCATTGGATTATGTTTGGCGGTTTGAGTTTGACTGAGATATGCTCGAGATAATCAATTTTGCGCTTTCTGCCCACAAATTGACGTGGTCTGCTGTTTGGAACTTTGTGGTATGCTTCATCAAGAGTTTTAAAAAAAAACAGTGGACAACGCTAAAATGTGCAACGTTTAAAACATGATCGGTTTCTGACGACTGCCTTTGGGTGGATCAGATGATCGAAGTAAGTTGACTGGCAGACAGATCAGACGGTACTGATCTTAACGAGGCCTAAGTTGTGTTCCAACAGTTACAAAGAAAACAGTACAAGAACAGGTCGTCCTTAAATTGGGGGACCTGTGTGAAATTTAAATCGATCCCTAAATTTGTGGCAAAAATAAAATGATAATAATTTATACGAGTTCATGATATATTTTATACTAGCAACGTAGAACAGAACAAAATTTTACGATGCACTGTTGCACTTGTCAATATTTAATCACTAAAGTATTAAACAAAATTGGAAAACAAAGGTTACAAGTAAAAGGGGTTTGGCCGGACCTCATGCCAGATGGGCGGTGGCGCACTGGCGCTTGCCGCAGGCGGCCTAGCGTGAGTCTCCGTAGTCTATGCAGTCACGCGGCACAACATGACAACGAGTACGTAAAAACAACCAGAAATGGATTGGAGCAGGCTGCTATTGCAACCAGACTTGACCTTTGAATTATAGGTTAATTGGATTCACGTTATTATAACTTTATTAAATTAAAATAATACTATTACTATTGACAATATCAGTTGGATGTCATTGATATTTTGTAAAATTTAAACCATATTTCTATGGGTTTGTTTGGCACAGCTTCAGCTTTAGTTTCAGCTCTATCTCTTCTAAAACTGAACTCAACCAACTGGAGCTCAACCAAACAGTTTCAGCTTCACCTAAAATGAGAGCTGAGCTGGGTGGAGCGTTATCACAAAATAAACTAGAGAGATGAAGCTGAGTTTAAACTGTTCCACAACTTCATTTCAGACCCAATTACTGAAGCTAAATTTAGGAGTTGAAGCTTTATCACACAAACCCATATATACGTCTCGAAAGTAGTTGGATCAGTTTTTTTTTCTATCTTATTTTCGTACCAACCAAAATGCCTCTAACCTTTAGAGGCTAAACAAGTGAGACTCACATTTCAAACTCATCTTTTTTCCCCAACTCTTTCTCTAGCTCAACGATTTCGGTGGCAGTAGGACGACGATGACGGCAGTGGTGGAGGGGCTAAGGTGTATATAGACGCATGGTTTAGATTTTATCAAATGCCAATAGCATACGGTCGATATCACGGATAGTACTGATATTTTTTCAATTTGGCAAAGTTACAATGGCATGGATCCAATTAACCCTTGAATCATATATATATATAAGAAGCAAAATGTATACCATAAAAAAATGTGTAAGCTTCTTGCTAGGTACATTTTAGTTCTGAGTTAACACAAATTAATACCTGAAGATGTGGTACCTAAAATTCAAAAAATAAAAGAGAGAGAAGATGTGGTATATTTATGGATCCTAAGTAACCCTGCAGATGAGGTACCTCTCTCTTTTTGGATCCTAAGGCAGATTGGCTAGGCTTTTTCACCACATGCAAAACGGAAATAACCATTAGCATGATTAATCGAGTACTAACTATTATAAACTTAACAAATAGTTTTTTAAAAAATAATTTTATATACAAAAGTTTACATAAAATACATTGCTTACCAGTTTGAAAAACGGAATAAAAGAAAGATGTTGTTTCGAGTTGCTGAAAAAAAAAATCAACCTAACATTCGAGGCCCACCCTCAAAATGGCAAAACCTGAACTTGAAAACAACAAGGTTGAAAGTACACCCTTCTAAAATAATAATCGTAGCTATAAAACTGAACATACATTTGTTCAGATATACTCAGGTTCAGACTTCAGACAGACGGATCATCATGAACTATCATGGTTTGGAGTTTTGGACACAGGAAGAGGGATGAAAGCAGCATTTGCTAGCATAACAACTTTGAGAATGTCCTCCTCACGAGTAATGGCGACATCACATTCTATATTTTGGGTTGTTTTGGTTTGAAGCCATATCAAAATTTTGATAAGGTTATATCGTTTCTAACTCTATTGAATTAGCATGATTTGGCCTTAATCCAAATAGCTAACAAATACTATTTAAAACTATCAAATAATCCCTCTGTCTCACTCACTAAGACGTTCACATATTTTAATATTTAACTTTTTAAATATTTGATCAATAAATAACTTATTATAAATTTGATTTTATGTAATGAAAACAATATCAGTAGATTTATCATTTAAATTTACATTCATATGAAATTTAAAATCAAATATTAGCTTTGAATACCATGTCAAATTTGAACATGTCTTAGTAAATGAGATGAAGGGAGTAAATGGTAGGCAAGAATTAGGCTCAATCCAAACAGGCCCTTCACGTACTAGTCTACAATATTTGGCAAAGCTAACCGCATTCGATCCGTACATCATGCACACGCATTAGTAACGTTACTAGAAAATCTGTGTGTCCTTTGCGCACTCGGTTGTTAGCCCATATGTGCCTGATAAAATTATGCAGTCAATTAGCCTCTTAACAATAATTTTTTTTTGTTTTTGGTGTAACTTACAGCAACTGCTACAAATAATATTTATTTGAAGAATGGCAATATCCTACTATATTGAAACCTAACGTATATTGACAAAATTAGAAATCCTAATATTTTCTCCTCTACCTATGCATATTAAAATGTGAGTAATTCTATCGTGTCATAATAGTTGATGACTTTTTTTTAAAAAAAATGATCTGGTATAAGTGTCTTTTTAATGATTTAGAGTAATTTTATAACCCAACTCGTCTTCATATACTAATCCTACATGATAATTTTTTTGCTCATGATTTTATCAGATAACCAATAATTTTATATTGCCCATGTGGCATTCTTATGCTTTATGAATTAAAATTGAAAAATAAAATATAGCATATATTATTCTTAAAATATAGCATATATTATTCTGGTTATTATCAAATGCACTAAATTTACATAAATGAAATCTTTATGTATTAATTAACATGTAATACTACCTTTGCCATGTGTTATGAACATAGTAAGATGGAACCAACACTATATAGAATTAGCAATCGCAGTTGTGTTTGTTGTACCCACATCTCCATCGTCCATTACGGCTATGATCCATGTCAGTTGCATCTAACAGTTCAATATGTGATCTCCTGGTCTATGTGTCTTGTCATAAGAGTACATTAAAAAAATGCGTTGCGCCTGTCCTCTGCTCTCCTAAACCGCTCCTTTGGTTTTCATTCATCACCGGCTGAGGTAGATATGGAGCTGCTCATTTCTCTCTTATATTCTCCACCTCACGCCGTCACGCGTGAGCTTGAGCGGTTGATGGATCAATATAATCGAAGCGCAGCGAAGCACGGGGTCGATGGGTGGTGGGCTGGTGCCCGGTGCCCGATGGTTACAGCCTGCAGTCAACTAGAGAGGCGGTGGCGGGCCCGGTGATCGTCTCTACAATCGTAAGCGCCGTCCATCTTACCTCGGCGGCTCGTGGATAACAGGTTCGTCCAACGGATTGTGGGTGATCAGTCAGACGCAGCAACCAGTGAAGCCGAAGACGCCAAGGCTGTAGGTTAGGTGAAGGTGCGCTTGTTGAGCCTTTTTTTTCCTTTCTTTTTTCCTTGATTTTTTTCTCTTCAATCTCCACTTAATTTTTCTCTTTTAACTTGATCGATTGTAGAGGTGAAAGAAATGGATACTGTGTTTATTTTGATTGAAAGGGGCAGATAATGTGATTCAAGGGAGAGGATACTTGAGAAAATTCTGGAATCTGGATTACTGATGTGTGTTTTTTACTCTCTTATTTTTTCGTCTAATGATAATCTCAAATTTATCTCAAAGTTATCTTGCCACGTGGACCAATAGGACACGAACGAAGCCGTCGGCTTGAGATTAATAGATATGGGATACCAGCTAGCTAGGCATATGCTTGTTTGGCTGAAAAAACAGAGTCATACAGAAATTTAACAAAACATAAATCATGTCGAAACTTGGTTTCGACAACAAAAATCTGTGGATAGCAGTCAAGAGTCAAACACGATGGGTTAGTATGCAAAGGGAATTTAGACAGGTTCAGACCCTCTCTTCGAAAGATAATACCCTACTCCTGTTTCGGGGATTCGATCCGCCGAGTGGTTTATCGATCTCTTGATCTCTTTCAATATGTGCTCTCGTGAATTTTCTTTCTAGTCGTCTAATAGTCTATGCCCCTCAAGGGACACCCTACCCTCCTTATATAGTCTCGGAGGATAGATTTACAAGTCGGTGAACCTATCATATTCTATATCGGACTCCTCAATCTTATCAACTATGGACTATGAGCCGTTACCTTATCTCAATGGTAACGTAACACCCAAGTCATAAGCCAGTTTACATAATCATGAGTCATAATCTATCCCCTATGGTAGGTTGGATAAGCTAGCTGTGAGGGTATCCGGTACCCACAATCTCCACAGTAGCCCCCGAGACCTTCACAGTCAACAAAATAATCTTGCCTCGAACCAAAATTTCATACAGCCGAGTGACTCCTTAACTGAGTGCCTTCGTCGCCGAGTGTCTCCATGAGTCTCCCGAATGCTTTATCATCCAAAAAGGCTGTGAAGGACTGAAAACATTTCAAAAATTTCTTAAGAATAGATATTTAGGTGCATCGACTGATGCACCTAATTAGGTGTAGCCCCCGACTATGTGTTTAGTTAAACAAACTAAGCATATAGTCAAGAACTATAATAATCATAATCTCCTGAGTTGAAGAAATGCCTAGCCTAAGCCAAAAGCAATCATAAAAAATCATATAACACATAACCTCATAATCAAGGCATAGTGTATAATGAATTCCGAGTACTCGACAAGCTCATGCTTATCCGAGTCGTTTTGCCCGAGTCATCTCAGAACAAACAACTCAGCCAACCCTTATGGGTAGAAAATCTGAATTAATAATTTATCAGTCATCTGAAAAATATAACCAAAATATTAAATAGCTCCAGCCATAATATCGATCTTAATAAAAAAAGCACACCAAGGTGGCAGAAAAGCATTGACATAATCATAAAATCAAATGCTTTGTAAAAACCAAACAGCTCCTGCAACCTATAAAAAGTTACCAGGATAGTTATAAAAAACTATACTGTTTATCACCTTCCAAGTTGCATCGTACCAACCTTCAACAAGCAGTGTAACTGCTGTATGAAAGGATTTTAAAGGCATTGGGCAATAAGACACGCGCATATTGCCAGGGCAAATCTGCTTAAGTTCCTAGAGACACGTGTCTAGCCATACCTGTAATATGGGCCGTAAGTTTCTCATGGGCTCGGCCCAAACACGATAAAACCCAGCAAAACCCTAAAAATCTTTCTTAAAGCGCCGGCGTCTTCCCCGCCGCTTCATCTTCCTGAAACTTTTCCCCTTTTCGCGCTCCTGTTCATCAACCGCTCCGAAGAATCCAAGGACTCGCGCACACTCAAATCCATCCATCCAGGAACTCAAGTTCCACCACAATCTCTCATCCGCATCCAGCCTCTAGCATCTCCTCAAAAATCCCCATCCCCTGTGCTAGATCCACCTCCTTTCAGCTTGCATCCATGGCGGAAGAGAGAGAAATCCCTTTCGACCAATGGGCAACCTCGGATGTGAAGGAATCGACCTTGCGAGAAATGGTGAAGAACGGAGTTCTTCCTCCTAAGGAAATCATCGGCTGGCGCCCGGCGTTCGGCGAGGAATTCCCCACCCCGAACACCGGTGAGATTGTAGTCTTCACCTCTCTTTTTTACTGCGGATTTGGCCTTCCCACTTTCGATTTCTTCCGTGGCATTCTTGAATACTACGGGCTCCGAATCTATCACTTGAATCCCAATTCCATCCTTCATATTGCAATCTTCATCCATGTATGCGAAGCTTTCTTAGGCATCCTCCCCCATTTCAATCTTTTTCGCCGCATGTTCTATGTCAAGCCGCACCCGACTAAGGATGACCCCTGCGTCGTCGGTGGAGCTGACTTCCAACTCCGCGGGACTCTCCGCAGAGACTACTTCTCTCTCCCCTTGAATTCATCCAATAAGGGCTGGCACGCTAACTAGTTCTATATCTCGAACCCGGCCCCCAGCTTGTCCGACTTCGTCGGTCTCCCACCAATCCAAAGGGCTAACTGGAGCATAATGCCGGAGAACCAAGACTGGGTAGAAGCTAATAACCTCCTGGCTAACATCCTTGAAATGAAGAAGAAAGGCCTCCAAGGAGAACAAATTACCCGGCATTTCATCAAAAATCGACTGGCCCCTATCAAGGAAAGATTCAAACCAACGTTTGAATATGAGGGCGAAAACGACCCCAATCGGGAAGACCACGATCCTTTGAGTTACCAGATCTTGTGCACTCGTATGTACAAGATTTTTTTCTCTGGGATCACAGTAGATCGTAGCCACAAAATGTCGGTTCCTCTCTTCAAGCTATTCCGACCTCCTCCTCCGGTAAGCAGACTCGGCCTCTTCAACTTCTTTCAATCTCACTTATGTCCTTCAATATATCTCAAAAATTCTGCTTGCAGGCTAACGCTCTCCTCATATCCTGGCCGTACAAGGTGTATCATGATGATACGCCGACTCGGCCTGCTACCAAAAAACCAACCGGCGGCCCCAAAATCAAGATCGAACCTCAAGACAAGAGGGCTACTGATGATGAAGATATCAGCAAGCGGGCAAGCAAAAGGAGACTGGTTGTCGACGACTCGGATGATGAAGAAGTCCAAATTTCCACAAGTCAACATAAACCCTCCGAAGCCGTCCCCCAGATCTACTCCTAAGATCAGGAGATCTAACAGGTATCTCTTATAACCAAAGTCAGCTTCTTGTTGAAATTTTTTTTCCTTTCGTCTCAGTCGTCTTCATCTTCTTTCTTGCAGAAAACCTCAGGACATAGATCCCACCGGGCAGGCCGAAACCACAAATCCACCTGCAGCGTCAGAAAAACCAAGACCTGCAGAACAAGGGCCTCAAAACCCTCCCTCGAGTGAGGATGCTCCTGAACTAGAGCCCCCGAATAAAGATGCTCCCGAAGTTGAGCCCCCGACTGCCAGCCAAGATATCCCGGCTGGGAACCAGTTGGTTGAAGATCCACAGGGCTCGCGCAGTCAGGAAGCACCAATTGAGGACCCGACTCCTAGAACAGGTAAGTTTCAATATAGTCTCCGGACTCTTGTCTTCAATACACTTCTTACTTCTATCTTCATTCATCTCCTCTAGATCAATCAGCCGAAGAGGAGGAAATCGCCCGACTGAAGTCTCCAGCTGACTCGATCCCTCCTATCAAGATCGAGTGGCGCGATGCCGAAGGCGTCAAGCAAGGCATCGTCTTAAATAAGCAAAAGGAAAATGAAGAACGCGACATGCTCGTGGCTAGCCTCAACGAAGCGACTCGGCTAATGAATGTAAATATAATTCCTCTATGTCTTATCCTCACGGTCTTATATAGTTGATTATCTTTGTACCCACGTGTAAAGAATATATTGTCGCTCAATGGCCAAGTCAGACACCCTTGAGAAGCTGGTTCCGCACGTGAACTCTCTGGAAAACATCCACCAAGACCTCAAGGCCGCCAGAGAAGAAGCTGCAGCTCGAGAGGTCGTCTTGCGGGCAGAGATTGCGAAGCTCCGAGACACGAACTTGAAACTCCGTGGTTCAATCGAAGGTGAGTCAAACCATCTTGTCCTTATTTTGTCTTCATGTATTTTTCTGATCCTGACGTTATGCAAGTCTTGTAGCCAATTTATCTGAAGTCAATTCTCTCAAGGCCCAGCTAGAGAGAGCGAAAACTGATAAAGCTAAGCTGGAGTCTGAGAAGGAAAAAGCCCTGGAAGAAATTGAAGGTAACCCGTGAAACTCGTGCTTCTCAATTTACTTGGTCTTGACTGTTGATGTAATCTGCGATGTTTCAATCTTGTGGCTAATAAAGTGAAGTCCCAAGCATAATTTAACGTCTTCGCCGAGTGGGTCCGAAGGGCTGAAAGTGTTCGGGACGACATCGCTAACACAGCTGCACCAATCTTGTCAGCGATATACACACATGGACTCAGGACAAGCTCATTGGATGCTGTTGAAGTCTTCAACAAGCTCAGGACGGCGCCGGCAAAATACATGGAGAATATCACAGACGCGGCCGTCATGAGCACAAGCTTTGCTCTTGCGCAGACAAAATCACTCTATCCTCGGATAGATGTGGATTCTGTAGGAGATGGCTTCGCAGCTGGCACCACGGATGAGTGAGCCCTGGAGCTCGTAAATGAAGCACAAGAGTCGGCAAAAAAAAGTTGCTGCTGATGTAGCCGTAAACTTCCAGGAGTAGTTGCCTTTGATGTACATGACTTGTAGTAATTTGTAAATATTTAGCTTATTTATGTTAATGCCCTGATCCGAGTCTTCATATATAATTTCTTAAAAATTTTCTTTCGACTGTCACCAAGCCTAGGCTTGATTAAGCCATCAAAAAATTTGCAGTCCTTATCTATTGAACTCAAACCAAAACACTAAACAATGATAAACTAAATATGAACAAATGATGAAAAGAAAATCATACTTTATTGATATATATGTAGCCCCCGACTGGCAACTCAAGAAGTCATCTTACTTGAGATTGGCAGTCGAGAAAAAACATGAAATCATAAAAGGCTTAAGCATAATATCGACGAAGGTGTTCAATATTCCAGGAGTTCTCCACCATGGTCCCATCTTCGCGCTTCAAGCGATATGCTCCTGGCCGAGTAACTTCAGCAATTATATAGGGTCGTTCCCATAGCGGAGATAACTTGTGACGATCTTTTATAGTCTGAATCTTGCGTAGAACCATGTCACCAACGATGAAGGCTCGTGACCGAACATTGCGGTTGTGGTAGCGCCGAAGGCCTTGAAGATACCATGCCGACTGAACCAATGCGGCCTCGCGGGCCTCTTCCAGTCAGGTCAAATCATCAACTCTGTCTTGATCATAGCGCTCGTCGTTGAAACCGCGAACTCGAAGAGACTCGTACTCCATTTCACTCGGCAACATTGCTTCAGCTCCATAAACCAAGAAGAAAGGAGATTGGCCGGTAGCCCGACTAGGTGTAGTCCGCAGTGACCATAATACCGACGGCAACTCTTGAACCCATCTTCCAGCATACGGTCGTAATCTATCAAACACTCGGGCCTTGATGCCTTGAAGAACCATGCCATTGGCGCGTTCGACTTGTCCGTTGCTTCTAGGGTGTGCCACCAATGCATAGCAAATCTTGATTCCGAAATCTTCACAAAATTCCTTGAAAACGCCTCCAGTAAACTGAGTCCCATTGTCAGTTATGATTCTATTCGGGACACTAAACCGGCGCACAATGTTTAAAATAAAATCGCGCGCCTTATCCGTAGTTATTGTAGCAACCGACTTAGTCTCAATCCACTTGGAAAACTTGTCAATCGCGACGAACAGATGCGTGAATCCTCTCGGAGCCTTCTTGATAGGACCAACCATATCCAAGCCCCATACGGTGAAATACCATGATAAAGGGATTGTTTGTAGATCTTGGGCTGGGACATGGCTTTGCCGAGCGAAGAATTGACAACCTTCACACGTGCGGACCACCTTGTCTGCGTCGGAGACCGCCGTGAGCCAGAAGAATCCTTGTCTGTAAGCCTTGCCCACCAGAGTGCGCGCCGCAGCATGACTGCCGCATATACCAGAGTGAATATCGTGCAACAATTGTCATCCCTCCTCAGGCGTGACGCATCTCATCAGAACTCCAGAAGGGCTTCTCTTGTACAGTTCCGAGTCAACCATGACATGGCCTTGACTGCAACGTCGGACTCGTTCCGCATCATCCCTGTCTTCCGGCAGCTCCTGCTGAGTTAAAAACTTGATGAACGGTGTCCTCCAATCGGCGTCGAGCATGGCGACCTGGTCTGTGGCTTCCTCGTTGGGAATTGATTTCTTGGCAACAGTCGGCTCGTATAGATGCTCCACGAAAACGTCAGTCGGGGCTGCTTCTCGCTTGGACCCAAACTGTGCCAACTGGTCTGCCGCTTCATTGTTGTGTCTCAAGACGTGGGATAACTCCAGTCCGTCAAACTTGTCCTCAAGTTTGCGGACTTCGTGTCGATAGGCTTCCATGGTTTCATTTAAACAGGACCAGTCCTTCATTACCTGGTTGACCACCAGCTGGGAGTCTCCTCGCACAACCATCCGTCGTATCCCGAGTGAAACAGCAAGTCGTAGGCCATGCAGCAAGGCTTCATACTTGGCGACGTTATGTGAAGCTGGGAAGTGAATGTGTAGAACATACCGTAGCCTCTCCCCAGTCAGGGAAATCAGCACAACTCCCGCTCCCAGGCCGGTGACTCTCTTAGATCCGTCGAAGTGCATGGTCCAGTACTGCAGATCCTCTCTAGGTACATCTTCTTGTTGCTCGGTCCACTCGGCCACAAAATCTGCCAGGACTTGACACTTTATAGACGTCCTCGCCTTGAAAGTAATATCCAGCGGCATCAACTCCAGTGCCCACTTTGCAAGGCGCCCCGTAACCTCCCGGTTATGGATGACATCGCCGAGTGGAAAGGACGTGACGACGGTGACCGAGTGACCCTGAAAATATTGGGCTAGCTTTCTAGCAGTGATTAGAACTCCATATAACAATTTTTGTACCTGAGGGTAGCGGGTATTGGCTCCTGCCAGCACCTCGCTGACAAAGTAGATCGGCCGTTGAATTTTTTGAGTTCGACCTTCTTCCTCGCGCTCGACGACCAAAACCGTGCCGACCACCTGATGAGTTGCGGAGACGTAGAGCAACAGAGGTTCTTGAGGGTGAGGTGAAGCCAACACGGGTGGTGTTGTAAGGAACTTCTTGAAATCTTCGAAAGCTTCCTGGGCCTCGGTGGTCCATTGAAACTCGTCCGTCTTCTTCAACTATCTGAAAAAAGGCATACCTCTTTCGCCGAGTCTGAAAACAAATCGGCTCAGCGCCGTCATGCAACCGGTGAGCTTCTGGACGTCCTTCTGGGTACTCGGAGGCTTCATGTTCCGGATAGCGTTGATCTTCTTTGGATTTGCTTCAATACCGCGATGCGACACCATAAAACCGAGTAGTTTGCCTGACGGCACACCGAAGGTGCACTTCTCCGAGTTTAACTTCATTCTGAAGGCCCGAATATTCACGAAGGTTTCTTCTAAGTCGGCGATCAGGTCTTCCTTCTGTTTGGTCTTGATGATGACATCGTCGACGTAGGCTTCCACGTTTCTCCCGATCTAAGTCTGAAGTCATCTCTGGATCATGCGCTGATAAGTGGCTCCGGCGTTCTTCAGGCCGAAGGGCATCGTGATGTAGCAATAGGCTCCAAATGGGGTGATGAATGACGTCTTCAGGCAGTCGGACTCCTTTAAGCTGATTTGGTGGTAACCTGAGTAACAATCCAAAAAACTCAGAAGCTCACAGCCGTCTGTTGAATCGACGACTTGGTCAATACGGGGCAATTCAAAAGGATCCTTTGGGCAGGATTTGTTGAGGTCGGTGTAGTCCACGCACATGCGCCATTGTCCTGTCTTTTTCCGAACCAGGACCGGGTTGGCTAACCAGTCAGGATGATAAACTTCCTTGATGAACCCGGCAACCAAGAACTTGGCAAGTTCCTCCTTGATAGTGTCTTTTCGATCTTGGGCGAAGCGGCGAAGTCGTTGTTTTATGGGTTTGGCGTCATCTTTGATGTTTAATGAGTGCTCGATCACTTCTCTGGGAATTCTCGGCATGTCAAACGGTTTTCAAGCAAAAATATCTTTATTATTCTGGAGGAAGGTGACGAGCACGCTTTCCTATTTGGGGTCTAACTCCGTGCCTATTACAGCAGTTTTAGAGGGATCAGAAGGATCAAGGGGAATTTTCTTTGTCTTGGCGTCGCCTTCTCCCGACTTGGCTATCTTCTTAGCAGGGATCTCGCCTTCTCCGGATGTCGACGCAGCCAGTCGGACTTCTTGTTGGCCGCGTAATCTCTCACGAGTTTGGGCCATGTCACAGCCTTTTTTGTCGCAGGTAAAGGCTTGTTTGAAGTCACTGCGCAGAGTGATAACTCCATGGGGTCCGGGCATCTTCATGATGAGATAAGTATAGTGCGGTACCGCCATGAACTTAGCAAGCGCAGGTCTTCCTATGATTGCGTGATAAGCTGCCTTGAAGTCGGCAACCTCAAAGGTTATGTTCTTCGTCCAAAAATTCTCCCGGACTCCGAAGGTGACTGGAAGGGTAATATGCCCAAGTGGCGTAGATGACAACCCTGGGATGACTTCGTGAAAGGGGGCTGAACTCGGCTTCAACTCTGATCTTGAAATCTGCATCTCGTCCAGCGTTTTGGTGAATAAGATGTTGAGGGCACTGCCGCCGTCAATGAGGACGCGCTTGAGCTTGATATTGCGAACCACCAGGTCTAGTACCAGGGGATACCACCCCGGGTGAACCACTCGGTCAGGGTGATCCGAGCGGTTAAACGTGATAGCCACCTCCAACCATCGTAGGTAGTATGGGACTTCGGGTTGTACGGCGTTGACTTCTCTGTCGGTCAGCTTCTGCTTCCTCTTGGACTCGTACACCCGCGGTCCCCCGAAGATATGATTTAGCTCCCCGACGGGATCTTGGAAGGGTTCTGAGCTGCCAGCCGGGTCGTTCCTATTGGTTCCCGATGGCCGGCTTCATCAGCCGGCTTCTGGCGTAGTTGTGCTGCGTATTGCTCAGCGAACTGTTTGTAGATGAAACAATCCTTGGTCGTGTGCTTGTGATTCGGGTGATGGGTGCACTAAGCGTTCATGATCTTGTCATATGCGGCGACTCGGGGACGCTGTTGTTGGTAGTTTGACGTCGTGGCGACCAGATCCTCGGGCTTGTGCTTGCGATCTTTTTGGCTGTTATTGTTGTTGTTGCCGTTGCCCTTTTTAGGACGCCAGCTACTTCCGGATGGCCTCTCGTCCCTCTTGTCTTGCCGGTCTTGTCGCGAGACCTTGATCGCATCATCAGATTTAGCGTAGGAGTTTGCCATCTCGAACATTTGCTTAACCATCTTCGATGGCTTGCGCCCAAATTTGCCGATCAGCAACTCGTCACGGACGCTTTTCTGGAACGCGGCTATGATAACGTCGTCGGTGATGTTGGGGATCTTGTTCTGCTTTTCCGAAAAGCGCCGAATGTAGTCCTTTAGCGATTCGTCCGGCTTCTGGATGACGTTGTAAAGATTGAAGTGGGTCCCGGGTCTTTCGAAAGTACCCTGAAAGTTGGCAATGAAGTGGTCCCGAAGCTCACTCCACGAGTCGATCGAGCCTCTTGGCAAACTCGTGAGCCAGTTCCTGGCCGAGTCGACGAGAGCAACGGGTAGGTAATTAGCCATAGCCTTGTTGTCTCCTCCTGCTGCGCGGATGGCGAGGGTATACACGGTCAGCCATTACTCGGGGTCGGTCTTCCCGTCGTACTTGTCGATCCCAGTAGACTTGAAGCCACTCGGCCAATCCACTCGACGCAGGTCCCGAGTGAACGTAGGTACTCCATCGTCGTTGTAGTTGGGTGATCTCCTTCGGTCTTCATAAGAGCGTCGTTCACGCTCCCGATGGCGCCGGTCAAGGACCTCCCTCAAGTCACTTGGCGGGGGCCTTCGAGAGTCGCTTTGATGGTTGGAGTTGTAACTGTGACGAATCCGATCGTGGACGGGTGGTTGACGATAACCTCTCTCATGAGAGTCGGCCGATTGTTCTCGATGCTTCCATGCTGCGTCGTGGCGAGGGTCTTTAGACTTGATGGGTGTCTTGCTTTGTTCGGGCCTTTTGTAGTCTTTGGACCGTAATGGCGGTAGGCGGCTTCCACCAGGTGTCTCGGTGACGGACTCTATGGGTCTTCGTGTGGAGCTAGATGGAGGGTAGTTGGCCGTTACCGCAACGATGGTCTTGATCTTGTCCAGGAGTGGTGTTACCACAGCAAGCGCCGCTTTGATGACGGTGTCGATGAGGGTGAGGCAGCAACGACGTTTTGTTGAGGCATCTGAAAGATGTTGGTGTTGTCAACTCGTGTCTGTAATATAGCCTCGCGGGCGGAACGCCCCATCGTCCTCAGGTCTCGTTTTCTTTTGTCGGCTTCTTCTTTCTTCTTGAGCTCTTCTTCCTTGCACTTGTTCTCCTCCTCCGCGCGCTTGCGCTCCTGCTCAAGCCTGGCTCGTTCTTCTTCCATGCGCTTGCGCTCCTACTCAAGCTTGGCTCGTTCCTCTTCCGTGATCCTCCGAGCCATGGCCGAGTCGGTCTCGGCAACTTCGGCCATGAGGAAGTTGAGGAGTGCCGGATCATAGTAGCCTTTATCTGAGTCGAGGTTGTTGATTTTGTCGGTGGAGATGTTGTACAGGTCGTCGAAGTCGGTGGAGCTGAGGTTTTCGTCAAGGTCCATAGACGAGTATGACCCGAGTCGTTTGAGGATGACAGCCACCTCCCTCGCACCCAGATCGCAGCATGTAGATGACGAAGAAGATTCTCCCGAGTGGATCGAATCCAACTCGTTGCGGCAGATCTTAGCGTCGTCCAGTAACCCGAATGGCACCGAGTGATTTTCCCCTCCCGACTGGTTCGAACCCAAGTCGAGGAGAAAGAGCTTACCGAATTTGTCGGTGATGAAGTCGAGGCTGCCGAAGCGAAGACGAAGTCGTCGAAGTCGTCGAAGCCTGATGTAGATCTGTTAACACCAGAATTTAGTAAGCCCCGAAGTCCTCATCGGCTCAGGATCCATATCGGCT
The DNA here is from genome assembly GCA_008326285.1 of Oryza officinalis. Taxonomy (NCBI): domain Eukaryota; kingdom Viridiplantae; phylum Streptophyta; class Magnoliopsida; order Poales; family Poaceae; genus Oryza; species Oryza officinalis. The sequence goes on along the minus strand of BDMV01000001.1, from coordinate 56,178,124 downwards.
CAAGGTTGGTATCGGTCTAGAGTCTTATATCAGCCGATGGGGGTTTTCTTAAAACCAGCCACCAACAGCAGTCGGATTCTTGTTAGATTCGGGAAGATCTTATCGAGAGAAGACCGAGTTTGAGGAGGATGCGGTTTGTATCTATTAATTAGGAAGAATTTGTTAGTTTCCTTTTTATTTTTAGGAAAGTATGTTTAGTGTCCAATAAGGACTTTATCTGTTTTCTTTTATCTTTAGGAAAGTTTGAGTCGTATTCTGTTAGGATCTTTGTTAGCCTATGGATATAAATATGTAAGCCCGAGGTTCATGTAATTTTTATCTCACGATCAATACAACTTCGGCGCATCACCACCTTTTTACTTTCATCTTCTTCGGCGAGTTCATGCCCTTCCTACGAGGGGTAAGTCTCGTTATGGTTGCCTGCGCTGTCGAGGCTAGGGCTTCGACGTTCTGATCTCGGCAACGTAAGCACCTGCTATCATATATCTTAGTCAATCTGATTTAGCTTCTCGATTTCATCGTATCGACCGAGATTCGTTTTAGGGTTTACGCCGGTATCGACTAAATCGCCTCGCTAGATTAGATTGGCTAATGTATCCACCACTCCAAAAATCAGTCGAGGGCTTGATTGTCTAAATCTTGCGTTTCTTTTCATACTTAGTGCCGCTAAGTCGTGATTAGAACCGTAATCTCTAGTCTGCCTGTCGATTGCCAATAAGGGTTTCACCGGGGTTTCAGCCGGTGAATTATCTGGAAGTTGCATCGGCCCAAGAGTTTTACATATAGATTGGATCTGGCCGATGACAACAGAGTATTTATTGTTTATATGTTTATTGAGAGTTTATGCCATCGGATCTCTGGCCGATGTATGCTTTAATCATCAGATCAATGTTTATTTTATATTTGGATTATGCTATATCACATTGTTATATCATCATGTTATCATCGGCCGACCGGTTGTTTTGGCTATCGGCCTACCGGCCGATACGTTTTTGCCTTATCGGCCTATAGGCCGATAGACCTTCCGTTCTGCTATTTTGCATATCTTGTCAGTGGCAGGATCAAACTGACTGGCACGCCCGCGCTTCATCAATTTTAGGACCTACACTGGAGCTAAGCAGATCTCCCAGGCCTTTGTGTGTCCGCGCGCCGGGTCCACATCGGCGGTACGGATTTGGCGTCAACAAGATCCCATCGCGCTTGTCGGCGAGATGAAGAAGAAATCTTGACGTAGGGCCCCTACCTGGCGTGCCAACTGTCGAAACTTGGTTTCGGCAATAAGAATCTGGGGGTAGCAGTCAAGAGCCAAACACGATGGGTTAGTATGCAAAGGGAATTTAGACAGGTTCAGACCCTCTCTTCGAGAGGTAATACCCTACTCCTGTTTCGAGGATTCGATCCGCCGAGTGGTTTATCGATCTCTTGATCTCTTTCAATATGTGCTCTCGTGAGTTTTCTTTCTAGTCGTCTAATAGTCTATGTCCCTTAAGGGACGCCCTACCCTACTTATATAGTCTCGGAGGGTAGGTTTACAAGTCGGTAAACTTATCATATTCTATGTCGGACTCCTCAATCTTATCAACTATGGACTATGAGCCGTTACCTTATCTCAATGGTAACGTAACACCCAAGTCATAAGCCGGTTTACATAATCATGAGTCATAACCTATCTCCTATGATAGGTTAGATAAGCTAGCTGTGAGGGTATTCGGTACCCATAATCTCCACAAATCACTTACTGCATGGTACTGAGAAGGCAAATCTGATCGAATTCAAAAGGTACACTGAATTGCACATGCCATGTCTCAAATACTACTGTGATTTCCATCTATCGGAACAACAGCTTACAAAGGTGAAGTACCGAACAAATCGAGGATAGAATTAACCAAAAATTACATCAAAACAATCGAGGAGATACTCATGTACATATATATTATAGACACAGAACAATCAATTGGTTTGAAGGACTTATTAACTGGGGGATAAATTAATTGACGATCAGGTAGAATCAATACTCCTACTACGACGACGATTCGAGAGGGCATCTCGAGCTTTTGTATGCATTCCATGCATCTCGCCGGCCAATCTTTCTCCTTGCTGTGTTTTCATCCTCGTTCCGGTGTGACATCAGGTAATTGAAGTCGTCGATCTTGAAGCCCATTTTATTCCTCGAAAGAGAAAGTAAACCGAGCAAGAAGAATAAACGGGGGGACGTACGAAAAAAGGAAACGGAAAAACTCGTGCTCTCCCTGTCTCCTGCGTTGTTGTGTGTACAGCAGCAGCTAGCACCATGGATGGATCGATGCATGGATGGATTTCTGAGCTGGTTGGGTTCTGCTTATTATGCGGGGAGGTAGGACGGCGGCATCGGCAGGCCGACGACCTTGCCGCAGCGGAGGCCGATCTCCGGCATGTTGTACTCGTCCCGGAGCGACCTCGCCGGCGATATCACGCTGACGTACATCTGCGCCCCGAGGTAGTACCTCTCCCACATGTTGGACCTTATGTTCCACATCCCCGCGTTGTCGAACGTCAGCATCACCGCCGTCCACGACCTCGGGTACACCTGGATCGTGTGCCGGCTCACCGTGTCCAGCAGGTTGTACGTCTTCCTGCACTCCGGCGTCCAAATCCCCGGCCCCATGCTGCACGCACAGATTATATTCACCGGTCGGTCAGGCAGGCCTCAACTTGCTACTATATTCATGGCGACCAAGAACGGACCATGGAAGAAGTACGTATGTGCAGGCGTTTCTGTTTACCCGGCGGCGAAGAAGGCGTAGCCGTTGATGTGGAAGGAGTCGATGCTCTTCTCGGGGTTCTCGAAGACGACCTCGATGAAGGTGCGGAACTCGGCGGAGATGACGTTGGGCGCGAGCTTTTGTGGGACGGTGGAGGCCGGGGGCACGTCGCCGATGAGGTTGTACTCGAACACCCCGGAGGAGGCGTTGAAGTACTCTGCGAGCTTGAGCGGCGTCTGGGCGTCGTCGACGTGCGACACGCCGTTGAGGGCGAACCGCTCCTTGCCGTCCACCTTCCCCTTGCTGGTGCAGAGCTTGATGGTGCGCGTGATGTTGATCTGCCCGTAGTGGTAGGATCCCTGCGGGTTGGGCCGCGCCGCGCTCGCCGTCAGGTTCCAGCGGAACGACCTCCACTGGTTGATGGACCACGCCCACCCGCTGGGCCCCTCCGGCAGCTTGGGCGACGCCGGCGTGTTCGAGCCGTTGTAGCGGACGATGGCGGTGATGGCGCTGGACTCCTTCATGAAGCGGGTGGAGGCGACGAGGAGGTAGTCGCCGGGCTTCTGGTCGGCGGTGACGAGGAAGGAGACGCACTGGGCGACGTGCACGTCGAGCGAGTCGTAGCTGTTCTGCACGGTGTGCGAGCCCTCCATCTCCACGAGCTTGAGGCTGTGGCCCTGGATGCGGACGTTGAGCGACGTCTTGATGCCGACATTGCAGACGCGGAAGCGGTACACCTTGCCGGCGTCCATGGTGTACATGGGCGGGTTGGACGCGTCCTTCTCGTTCTTGCCGTTGATGACGAGACCCGCGGGCCGGCCGATGCTCTTGCCGGTGTCGAGGTTCTTCGCCAGCACGGTGTGGTCCTTGGTGTACCAGTCGCCGACAAGGACCGGGTAGTCGCCGGCCGGCTCGTCGAAGGGCACCGGGATGAGCAGCCGGCTGTGCACGGTGATGATCCCATAGCCGCCGGCCGCGCGCTGCATGCCGATGCTGGGGAAGTAGAAGAAGCTCCCGATCTGGTCCTTGGGCTGCCATTTGTACGTCCAGTTTGTGCCCGGCTGGATCGGGCAATTCGTCCCCGGCATTCCGTCCATCCACGAGTTCTTCCTCTGCTGGATCCCGTGCCTGCATCGCATCGCATTGCCACGTACAAAATGATCGATCAGCTCAACAATAATGGATCGATGCATTCACCGGTTCGACATGCATGCAATGCGAGATGGTTGGATCGTGCATGCATGTACCAATGTCCAATGTACGTACCAGGTGAAGAGGAGGGGATGGTCGAGCTGGTTGAAGACGTTGATGACGATGTTGTTGTTGGAGCTGCAGTTGATGGTTGGGCCGGGGAACATGTCGTTGATGAGCATCACCTTCTGGGCCACGTCCATAATCGTCCTGGTCCCGTACGTCACCTTCCACTCGAAGAAGTGGTACGGGTCCTCGGCGCGCACGGCGGCGAGGACCGCCGCCGCCACCAGCAGCAGCGCGGCGGAGGCGCGCATCGTTGTCATCGGTCGGAAGAGCACGCACGCGCTCGCGGCGGGCGGTCACTTGCCCTGATCTCCCGTACGTACGTGTGACACCCCCTCTCGCCGGAGCGGGCAGAGAGAGACCGAGCAACGGCGGCCGGTCTCAGGTGCGTGCGAGACCGGTGCGGAGAAGCAGGGTGGGTGTGTGGTGGTGGGGAGGGGAGGCGGGAGGAGGCGTGGCTTATATGCGTGGAGCGGCCGCGGGAAGGAGCGGTGCACGCGGACGGGTCCGTGGCGCGCCTGCGGGGGCGGATGGACGGCTTTCGCCCAACGGCCGCAACGCCCGCGCGTCCGCTCGCCTCAGCACCGCCGGTCGATCGGGGGGCTCCCCCCACCCCCCCCCCCCCCCCCCCACCCCACCTTTGACTCGTTCCTCCGCCGCATGCATGCGCGCCGCACGGTGGCATGTGCCTGCCGATATGCCATCGGCCGCGGGAGCGCCGAGCACGCACCACGCCACGTCGGTGTTGGTCGCCGCATGGGGACGAGATGGTTGTGGTGTCTGGCCCAGCCCGGTCCGTTCGGCCTTGTTTGAACTGATCCATGAAATTGTCTCGATAATTAGGCCGATTTACCCTTAGGAAATCTCGCGTGGGAGAGAAAAAAAAAGATGGAACCCACGCGTTGTTGCATGAGAACTATATGTATACGAGTTGTAAACTTTACCTTCTTATTTACTTTATGATTTTTTTCATGTGCTTTATATATCTTGTACCTTAATCAATTATTCAAAAGTTACAAATGATTAGAATTTATGATGTGGCTTTTTGAGATAAAAGAGTCAAAGTTCATCCATGATGAATTATTCAAAGGCTAAAAACAATTAAGTTGATATGACATCATGAAAAAAGAGAAAATTAATATTAACTACCTTTAGTGGGATTATAGATATATAGGATTCCACATGATTTTTTTTATATAGTTATTTTTTAAAAGATTTAAAAATAAACTATCATTTCAAAGTTTTGCGAAAATATACTCCTCCCGTCCTATCGTAAGACGGGATATATAAAACCATCCTACGGTAAAATGATTTATCGTTAGGAGAGGGTTGTCGACAGGTTATATTCACATACCGTATTCTGAGGGTATTGAGGTACGTTGGAACAAGTATCTATATGAAACGACATCAAGCACATAAAGACAAGAATTATACTGGTTCAGACCTCTCGTAAGATAATAGCCATACTCCAGTTTATATAAAATTACAACAAGAACCACAAAGATTACAATAAAGAACAACGGAAAGTATCGAGTATCGACAAGATCCCCGCCGAGAACAATTCGACGAGATTCAAGCGGCGAGTTGTCTTCAAGTCCTTCGGATTGTCTCCGCTACGATGGTGGCTTGCGCTATGATTCAATGATCCCATACCCCCTAGACAGCTTTGTACTTATACCGCAGATTGCCTTGGCCTCCAAATAAAACTCGAATAGTACTTTTGGTCTACAAAATCGCAGAGATTGTATTTTCCCCGAATAGGACTCTAACACCTTCTATTTCGAGATACAATTTTCCTGTGTACTGATCGAATTTCATAATGTTAAGGTAACATTCCCATGTACTAAAGGTATGTCGTATCCATATACTTTACAACTCCAAGGATATGAGGTATGCCTTATTCATAACCCTGGCAAGGGCCACCTATGAAATTATCACGGCGTGCCCCACATCACCAAACTATTGTTTATGTCACCAAACTAAATCGTCTAGGGCCTACAGGAGGGCGAGCAGGGGCCATCTACAAAATTGTCACGGCGTGCCCCTCCCGTCTTGTGCCATGTCACACAGTGGCAGAGCCAGCACCATCATGAAGCTCGGGTGACTAGTAGCGTTTTCGATGACCGACTAATTTTTATATGCGTCGATGGCTAACGACAATGGAGACGACAGCGATGGAGCCTAGGCGGCCGCCCGACCTGCCCCAGAGTTGTCTTCGCCGCTAATGTCACATAGCCCGCCCTACCTAGGATGATTTATATGCCCCGTCTTACGGTAGAGCGGGAGGAGCATATTTTTACAAAACTTTGAAACGGTAGTTTATTTTTAAAATATTTTTTAAAAAATCCACACTGTCCAACGCAGCGTACCCATGAGCGGCACATGAGGAGGCATTCACAGGGAAGTTGCTGAGGGCGTGAGCAGAGAGCCGGAGACGGGAGGTGGGGGAGTGGAGTGGTGAGGGCCTGAGGGGTGGCCGGTGGGAGGAGGGGTCGAGGAGTAGAGCCAGGCCCAGCCCTGAGGCAGGGCGAGCATTGCGCGTGCCCTAGGCCCCGGCCAGTTGAGGGCCCCCTGTTATGTATACGTATGTAGTTTACTATGTATAATTAACTTAACTCGAGTTCCATCGTCATATGTAGCATACAAATCGTGAGGTGAGAAACCAATAGCATAAAAGAAAAGCCAAAACACAAGGCCCATACTTGATGGGATGTAAAAGAAGGAAGTTAGACAGGTCCAACCTCCATGTATTGGTCATTTTGGATAGGGCATAGCCTGTATTTACTATTCCGGCTAGCACGCCGATGGACAATGGCTAAACTAATCCAAAGCTAAGCTCACTTACGCCTTGTCTATATGGTTTCTGTAAACATTCTTAGTGGATAACTCTTCTATAATTATTATCATTTTTAATTTTTAACATAACATAAATCGTATACTTTTCTAGACAATAATATTGATATATAATTAAGTTGTTAGTTAAGACTTATGTGAACCATTGTTTCCTTGAAAATAAATATTGGCTTTACAACACAAATATTATACTACTCTATGAACAAAAAAATATAGTTATATTTTGGGACGAAGGAAGTACTCGCAGCACTTTAACGAGATTTTGTGGTTTTTTTTATCTGTGTGCGTGTTTTCTATATAATCGAAACAAAAGTAAAACTGAAGGCCTTATATACGTCTGAAATGTCAGGACCGGCCCTGAGTAGAGCCGAATCCGCGGCGGAACCGCACGTCCCTCCGCGCCACCGCGGGCCGAGCCCCGCGCTGACATCCGCAAGCGGCGAGCGGCGCACAGGTGCGCTGCATTTCTCCTGTTCTCCCAATCTCGCAAGTGTAATCCATGCCCTAGTCTTCGAACTGCATCAGGCTCAAACGCTCCAGTAATCTGATGGTACGTTTCTGTGATGTTGTTTGGAGGCCGATGTGTTCGTGAATGATTGTTTTTTTTTTCACGGGGTGAATTCCTGGTCCGCTGTTGGTTATTCAGAAGGTAATCGAGCCATGGTTGTGGAGATTTTGGGAATTGTAATCCTTGAGGAACAATGTGTACAATAGGTGCAAAAGGATCAGGAAAACTAGCGCGTAATACATATAGAAAAAGTAGGGAAAACTGCGTGCCTTAGAGAGAAATTGAGCGGTTCCTTCTAAAGCTTTGAGTGCTTTTCATTACTTAATTTCAGGGTTGGAAGGGTCTTCCACTATGTTGGTATCACTGCTGCTTGTGCTGGTTGCAACCACCGATCCACAATACGGGTGCACGGTAGTGGCCCCTGCATGCTCAAACTCTATAGCAGATGGTTCATGGTTGCGTCGTCGATAGCTAGGTCGATGATGCCCTGCAGGCCATAGTAGTCATAGTTGCTTGCATCTATTACCTTCCTGAATGCCTGGTCGATATATCTGCCCTTCGCTATGGGAAACCTGCTGCTTAGTAGCTCAAGCATGACGGAACCAAAGCTGTACATGTCACTCTTCTCTGAGGGCTGTTGTGTCATTTAGTACTCAGGTTCCAAATAGTCCCATGAGACAAAAGTCTACCATCATTGTCAGCGGTAGCCGGTGGAAATTATCAAGGGATTACTATTAGCTGATAAAGTAAGATTAAGCGAAGCACTTACAAGTGCTCCTTTCACTTGGGTAGAAACATGGTCCTTTTTGGTGTCTGCAACTAGCTTTGACAGACCAAAATCATCAACCTTTGCTTTAAGGTTGTCATCCAAAAGGATATTTGTTGACTTGACATCTCTATGGATAATAGGCAGATCGGTGAATTCGTGAAGTTATGCTAGTCCTCTGGCTACGCCAAGAGCAATCATGAGCCTCTTTTTTCATTCCAGATAAATTCACTTGCTGCATAATGCAGAACGCGAGTTAACAAAAGAAATATGCAGAAAAGTACATTGCAATATGTTCAGGAAGTAAGAATAGGTGAACCGATCCACTCTTGCATATACCTCATGAGAACCAGCTGTAGCTTTGGTCGCAGAGCTGGAGGAAAAGCCAAGGGCAATGGAAAGGCAAGACAACCAAGTTGTATAAGGATAACTGACTCTCACACAGATGTCATTGCTTAATCCTTCCTAGACAGGCTGTTCTGGAATTTAGTTATTTGAGAACCTTCTGATGTCTAACTCTTCTTTAATCTTTGGTGACCTGATATGAAGTAATGTTTCCGTATGTGCTTGGGACAAATGTTTCTTCGGGTTTTTTAATATATATTTTGTGTGTGTGTGTGTGTTGAAATATGTTTGTCTGCACATGCTTATAGTGATGAAAATGATGCTTGTTACCTTTTATTGTAATAAATCTTTCTTGTTAAGTAGTCGATAAAATCATATTCCTTTTGTCACAGCATATGTTGGTGTGGACTGGAATCCCGATGTCAATGCAAGGTACTTCCTTGTTTTGCCCCATTCTTGTTTTAACCATTTAGAGGTAAAGTTCCTGTATTATTAACTTTTGAGAACGCAGCTTTGAATTATCTCATTTCCTTGATTGAGTGTAAGGTTGCCTTAATCTAGCACAATAGACATTTTCAGTGGGGACTAGAGTTTGCATCTGTTTTTTTTTCCAGGAGCAGTTAGCATGCATTGTGATGGATAAATATTAAATAGTAATGGTACTGAATCATCTTTTCAACAGGTATTCAATCTAAAAAAAAGGATGTTTCCTATTTACAAGGCAGCATCTTCTGAACCATGACGCCACCAATTAAAAGAAATTTCCACATAAATGTTTCCCTCGCTAATCCTATCTTGTATCCACATATTACCTGCCAATGCTAAAAATTTTGTAGTGTTTCCCCAATGAGAGCTTAGGTTTTCAAAGCTATTCATTAATCCCATTGGCCAATCAGAGGCCGTTATTATTCCAACTGTTGTCATTAACATTTAACTTTTATGCTACGAAAGGGCATCTTGTTGATGTAGGATTGTTTAGAGAAAAATTAATGAGGTGCACCTGGTAACTACCTAAGTTAGACATCGGTGGAAACAAATCAAAATACGAAAGAATGTTTGTCTTGACATGCATGGGAATGGGCGCAAAACGTATTTATTTTCGGTTAGAAATGAAGAGAATGGCATGAATGACACTATAGAAAAATCATCATCTGTTGTTTCATCTTAAGAAAGAGATTGGCCAGTGTATGCTTATAATATATTCAAACCTTGGTTTTTGTCAACACGGACAAGATGATGTTGTAGAATACATATTGTCCTTTTCAATTGGAGCATTCAGCAAAAACAGTGAGTAGAGATGAGCAAAACCAATACATCATATCTACTTTGGTTCAGCAGCTGAGTACGAATATACACTGTTGTAATCAAAAACACCGCTGCTGCTGTCATCATTCATAGGCACATGATCTCCATAAGGATCTCTACCCTTAGCATATCCAAACTGCTCAGCTGATAGAGAAGCTGAGTTTAGCAACTGTGCCCCTTCATTTTGTATGATAATCTCTAGTTCCTTCACCACATCATTCATTCTCGGGCGGTCAGCAGCAGACTCCTCTACACATTCCATAGCCAATTGTACAAATCTCCTAAAACCAACCATTTTTGCTGAATCCCGGATTGATGGATCAATTAGGCTCTTCAATCCATAATACTCTTGGTCATACTGATCCATAGCCGTCCTGATCTCACGGACAATATACGTGCCTTTCTCTATGGGCTGCCTGGACGTGATCAGTTCTAGCATGACAACTCCAAAGCTATATACATCACTCTTCTCAGATAGCTGTTGAGTCATGTAGTATTCAGGATCCAAATAACCCTACATTTCAAAACAGAAGAGTAATCAAATAGAAATAATTTTCGTTGATAAAAGTTATGCACTTTGAAGTTCCAGAAGTACATACCAGTGTCCCCTTCACTTGAGTAGAAACATGGCCCTTTTGTGTGTCGGATACTAGCTTTGAAAGACCAAAATCAGCAACCTTTGCATTTAGACTTTCATCCAGAAGGATATTTGTTGATTTGATATCTCTATGGATAATTGGTGGATCGGCAAGTTCATGAAGATACGCTAGACCTTTAGCAGAGCCGACTGCAATTCTGAGGCGTTTCTTCCAATCCAAGTGTGCTCCTCCTTTACCTGCAGTTAAGATGTGGATGAACCCCCATGTCCTTGTGTAATAGCATGTATTAATTACGTAATTAGATTATATATGGGGGTAGTAGTGGTGATAAAGTTTGAAGAGTATACCCTTCAGATTCTCCCTTAAGGTACCATTAGGAATGTACTCATAAACCAACATCTGCTCCCCTTGTTCATAGCAGAAACCTACTAAGCTCACCAAGTTCTTGTGATGAACCCTGGAAAGTAGTTCTATCTCATTCTTAAATTCAGCTGCACCTTGCATAGATCCTTGTTGTGCGCGTTTTATTGCAGCCATTTGCCCATTCGCGAGCATTCCTTTGTACACCTTTTAACAGAAAAGTCGATAGATTAAACGCTTTTGGAAATCCTTGTTTCTATCTGTGACTATACTAGCATGAAAATTCATTCACCAATATACCTTCCCATATCCTCCTGATCCTATTTCTTGGGTTTCTGAGAAATTGTTTGTGCACCTCTTCAGTTCCTCAAATGCAAAGTATCTTGCTCCCTTCAGTTGTGGCACATCCCCATTATCTTTACCACCTTGCCCCCATGATGCTGTGGCACCAAAGCATTCACTAGCACAAATTAGCAATCATGCCTAACACTCCCCTATTGGATGGATTTTGAATGATGAAAATAACACATTACCAAAAGGATTAGTAGTTCGTTCTGCTGCCTCCTTAGCTATTCTTTTCTGCCTTAGAGCATATATTGCTACTAGGATAAGGCCAACAACTAGGAGAAAACCAGCAACCGCTATTCCGATTATTGCACCTTTGCCCATTGACGACTTTTTACCACTGGGGCCTGAAATGAATGAGTTATGTAACGTTTGAAGATAAAGAAAACAAAAGAAATTACAGACCTAAACAACGCCGTACTTGCAAAATATGTGCTTGCTATAAAGCTATATGGTCCAAAATAAGTCGGAGCTTTGTAGGTTTGGTTGACCAAAGAAGAACTGATTCTGATAACCTCTGAGTGATTGAAGCTTGTTCCACTGTCTGGAAAAACCTTCACTGTGAATGTTAGTGGCTCCCCTGGACTGAACTCAACATTGGAAATGGCAACTGATCCTGGAGCTAGGCTAAGGTTCTGAACAAGAGTAAATTCCAAAGGTTGGAACGCCTTGGGATTCGTCACATCAGAGAAGGCTGGTGCTCGGAAGATCATCAAACCCTGGAAGGGGCTGGCGCAAGCGCAGTTCTGTGAAGCCACCGGATTTGCTGACTGGTCAGTGGAGCATGAAATGGCACCACATGGACCTAGGTTAGTCGAGTATGGCACTTGTTGCTTTTGCTTGAGTGTGCAGAAACTAATATTGTTGAAGCATACAAGATTGCCTGATAGTCTGGACAAGGAAACAAAACGTTGGGTCAGAATGCGTATGCACTCACTTGTTCACCCTTATACAGTACAGGATGATGCTTACATGAGGCTGCCAGTATAGCCTGGATCAACTTCAGCGTCGAAGATTTGATTATTTGTCAAATTAACAACCCGTAGTAGCAAGCTGATGTTACTGCTCATATTAAGTTTCCCACTAAATGCATTCTTAGCTAATGATCTGCATTGCAATTTATAACATCAGAAGGCATAAGTTCACTGAAGTTAAGCTGAACTTCTAGCTAGATATGCTATTAAAGGGCTGTAGCACGATCCATGAGGAAATTACATTTGCTCCAATTGTGGGAAACTGAACAGGGCACTGGGGATTGTTCCAGTAAGATGATCGTTATCCATAAATCTGTAGGTTGTCAACAGGAATAGAAACATTAGTTGTGATGTAACTTACTAAGTCCATTTGATATTCACTTTTTTTGGTGTCATCAGACAACTCACAAGGTGGTCAATGATGTTAATGTTGAAAACCATCGCGGTGCTATTGAGCTCGCGAATTTATTGTTGCTTAGGTCCCTGTAAAAAGGAAGAAAATTTTCCATAACTCAAAGTATTATTAACCTGAAATACGCATATATTTTTCTTCCTTACACATAAGTAAGAGCATTTGCACTAGTGAGGTCTGGCACTGTCCCGTTCAGTTGGTTGCTTGCTAAGCTCCTACAAGAACCAAAAACAAATATTTGCAATGTGTTTCCAGGAAAAAGAAATATTTGTTGATGTTCCTTGATGGTAATCACTTACAGTTCCATCAGATGAGATAGGTTTGCAATACCTCCTGGAACTGGACCACTAAATTGGTTATGATCTAGTCGACTGTTTCAATAGGCAGGAAAAAAACATGAAATTGTTCAAAGGGGGTCAAAATATATGGGAAAGTTTATTATGAGGTACTTACATAATTTGAATTGATGAGACTCTCCCGAGAGATCCTGGGATTGGTCCAGTAAAGTTGTTGTTGTCAAATATCCTGACAATTATTACTGAGGGCAGTGAGGTGATACTAATGGCAAGATTATACTAACAAGCACAAACGGACAGTTTGCAGCTTACACGTGTTTAAGGTTCATTTTTTCACTGAAAAGTTTCTCGTCAATTGGGCCTGTCAACTGGTTCTCGCTGAAATGGCTGTTGTTTGGATCAATGTATCAGCCATATGAGGATATCACACATTTAAGCAGCAGTCTATCTTGATTCTTTTATTCTAGAGCTGGTACACCATTTGAGAACTTACAAATGTTCTGCATTAACAAGCTGATCCAGCCCTGGGTCTGAACCTGATGAAACCGGTATTTTCCCTGACAGCTGATTGCCTGACAAGTCCAACCAGAAAAGCTTAGAAAGAAGGCCAAGTGTTGGGGGGATTCCACCAGTGAACTTATTTGAGTTCAGGGCCCTGCATGAGAGCATTTTTTTAAACTAAAGTAAATTATATCAGGAAGAGATTGGTGTTAAATCAATATATCTGCCCAATTTTGAGTTGTTTCTTACAGGAATGTGAGTTGCCTTAATGCTCCGATCTGCTCTGGAATATTACCAGTGAAACTGCATCCAAGTAAAATCCTGACAAGACCAAGATATAAATCATGTTTTCCCCTTTTTTCTTAGTCCTCTACACAGACCAAAAAGTAAGAAATGTTTTCATATAGTGACATGCTGTTCTTACATAGTTGTGAGCTGCTTCAAATTCACAATGCTTGGAGGAAGTGGACCTCCGAGATTTAGGTTGTTAGACAGATCCCTGAATGTAGTTTATTTTACATCAGCAGCATAAAGCATGTTGCAGTGTGGTCCTTTTAAGAAAATAAAAATATTTTATTTTATTTTTGGGTAGAGGTATATTCAAAACTAAGTAAACAGGGACTTACAGATATGTCAAAGAAGAAAGTTGGTCTATTTCATTGCTTAATGTGCCTTGCAGATTAATGCCTGATAATCTCCTGCAAATACCAGGTTTCAGTGTGGTTCTTGTTTCAAAAATAAGTACAAAAATGATGAGTCAAAGTTGAGCACTTACATTTCTGTCACCCTTCCATTGGAACAGGAAATTCCATCCCAGGAGGTGCAGGGATCAGTTGATCCCATCCAGCTTTGTGGTTCATTTTGCCAATTCTTCATCAATGCCTGGAGTGCGGAAACTGTAGAATAAATGGAACAAATGTTAGTCAAGCAAAATGTGTCAACAACTCCAATGGTTGATCCAAGTCATCTTGGCCTAGTAGGTCAATATCATGCACTAGTTTATCATCATTAAAGAAAATTTCACAGAAAAGTACGGTCCAGGAAAGGAAGGAGTCCTCTCTAAAATTCTCGATTGTATAAGCATGAAATAAAGTTGTCGCAGCTCCCCTTTTCATCATGGGAAACTATTCTCTGTACATGACACTACGAATTTGTTTTTCTGTAGCATCTAGTTATTCATGATCTGCAAATAGATTCTTCTCTTGCAGTACTTCTGGCAGACCTAATCCTACTCACCTTGTTTTCAGGGCAACAGCCAGTCTGAGCTACAAATCCTGAAAAATAGGTCACCTTTCTTCCTGTAACCTATTGAAAAGCAGAAAGATCAAAGGCTTACCATCTTGAGGATTCGTCTGACTGGAGCTTGGCCGGAGGCTCACCAAGAGCATGAAGAGAAGTAGCAGCCACTGCATCTCCACCATCGTACCACACGGTGTCACCCTCCACGCAAATCAAATTCACACCGGAGGACAGCCAAATCTGCTTATTGTTCTTGTGGGTAAGCACTGTGCTCTGTGCAATGAACAAACAAGATTCCTTCAGGACTCAGGAGCGAGTAGATGCCAAATGGCGTCTCCCTCCTTGAGGTTGGCGACCAGGCAAACAAAATCGCTAATCAAACAAGACAACCTTATATAACTTTATTCATGGGGATTTCTTATCAGGCATTGCCTATGAGAATGCTTACCAGGTCCAAGCAACATGCACATAGAAAATGCATGTATGCGTGGTAGTGGGAGGCCTGAAGGCTTTAAAGAAACCTCTGAAGAGCTCAGTTGCTGATCAAAATATGAAATGATTTAAGAAAACGTTTACTTGTTACTCTTTGTTGGTGGTGCAGTTGCTTCTTGCCTGTTCTATGGGACCTTATCTGGGAACACCTTCTGGGTTTTGATCCAGTCAGAACTTATTGGTTTGGACGTTCTTACTTCTTAGGTTCTGTACATTTTTGGCCAGTATATTCTGTGCTTTTACTTAATTTATTTATTTGATACGGTCATAGATTGGATGTTTGTGTTCTGGACCTGCATGTCAGACACTGTTTATCGCTCATGCTGTTCTTATCATCTCTCTTTTCCCTTGTATAGGTGGGACCGTTGGAGCTGTAAACAACAGTTTTCAGTCTAAGTCAAAGTGCCTGCCATTGCCAACCTTGCTGATGGGATATGGCATCAGGAGATGGATCAACGTATTATCCTAAGTAGCTGCCTGCGAATGCTTCCATGGTTGGTCTGGTTTCTATTTTCATCCTTGAGAAATTTGGGCAATAGAAGATCTCAAGAAATCTGATTGTAGGCAATAGAATATGAATATAAAATCTTGTTTTGCAGGTTTCTCAAGGACAGTGAAAGCTTTGAATTATGTCAGCAAGAAGCCAAGAACTTGTAGAGGATAATCTCCGTTCGATCCTCCAAAGAAAATACCAAAATGGTTCGGTGTTACTTGTAACATAACATAAATTATGCAACTGACCGTCACATTCAGCCAGGCTCTTTTATTCTTCCAATGACTGAAAAGTGGTCTGGAAGGGCCAATTTCTGTTAGTACCTGGGCCGGCCGGCTTCTTCCTTTTGTTGGTATTGTTAAGGAGTTTCATCAGGTAACACAAGAAGATCCTTCTGCATGAGGCCAAAAATTGAACGGCACCCGGTTGCTTCCTTCCACTGGTCTACTGATGCAAAACATTGGTATATTTCATCCGTTGTTTTAATAGAAAATGTAAACTGACGCAACTTGGGCTGAGTTGCGTGGTGAACTCGTGCTCGTATGAAATGTACTGGTGTGAGAAAAATGTTTTTATTCTGTGAGTAAGCGGTCAAAGCGAACAGCATACACTGTGCCTTTTTACTTGACAACTTCACTGCTGAAATGTTCTTCAGAGTTTGCGCGAATGATTAGCTGGTTAATTTTCTGGAGCTGAAAGTGTTTACCTAGTCGAGATCTGCCTATTCATTTCAGATTTACAACCAGTTACAACAGTTTTGTTTTCTCTCTCACTCCTCCACTTATCTGCTTTGTAACTTTGTAATCCATCATTTCTATCAATGAAATGGTTATAAGGTAGAGCTGGCTCTACCTTCTTATGTCAAAAAATCAGTTACAACAGTATGATATCATCTTCTCCCGAGAGGACAAACCAAGATGGAATTACTCTGAAATAATTTCATAGATTATGTCCTAGAGTAGTTGTTTTTTTTATGTGCCAATCATTGGCCTCGAAGGCTTTTGACAAACGGAGTGTGAATGTGTGATGATTGCGAACAACAGTTCAGGTTCTTCTGGTGGGGATCCTACGCTTGCAATTTGCTTGAAAAATATGCCCTTAGATCACGTTGGATGTGGCTTCAACGTAAGCAACAGGACGGTAGCTGCGCTTGCTCGCCGCCGCCAACTCGGTCTAATCTGACCAGTGGAGATGCCAGAAGACCAATTCAGAATCTTGCATCCAAAACTGAAGGAACGTTTCGTGTTGGCGCTGACAAGAATGTTACAACCTTCTCCTGCACCATGCAGCAGATCGATCGATGTCCCAGTTCCAGCTTAAGGTGACGTATTCCCTTCGTCCAAAAAATGATTTATAAGAACAAATCCGAATAAACGCTTGTTCAATTTTATCTCTAGAGGTTAGTTTTTTAAAACGGAGAGTGTAGCTGTTACTGTAGAAAATATCAAATGGGAGCCTGGGATCTTATTTTAGTTTTTTTGGCACTCAACACGAGCCAAGAACTGGCAAAACTCTGCCACTGCCACTCTGCCAGTAGCCCAGTAAGTCTATGCCACCAAAGACGAGACGGAAAAGAGAAACTGGCCCAGGCCCAGTAGCCCAATTCCATGAGGGCTTTAAGCGCTTCTTTTAAGCTGTTACGGCCCTGTATGAGAGAAAGAGGAAATTCCTGATTTTGGTTGTGTTCTTCCCCTAACTTGTCCATCTCATTCCTCTCGTTTTTTGTACGCACGTTTTTCAAACTACCGAACGGTGTGTTTTTTTAAAAAAATTTCTATATGAAAGTTGTTTTAAAAAATCATATTAATTTATTTTTTAAAAAAATAGTTAATACTTAATTAATCATGCAATAATCCGTGCTTCGTTTTTTGTGCATGGGCTCCCGAACACACCCTTATTACAGCTAAACACCCCCCCCCCGGTCTTCCCGGGAAGTCCAAAAACACTCGAACGCCGCTGCATCGATCAGGACTTCCGGAGTCGTGTAGGTTGCTGGGGGTAGCGGCGCTCTGGACGAAGGAGGAGACAGCGGCAGCTGCGGCATGCTGGCATTGGCCGACCATGTCGATGGAGGACAAGAAAAAGTCTCTTCAAGGAGGCGAAGAAGCTGTCGTGGGATGAGCGACTGTAGCACAAGAACTGGAAGGTGCGGCACGACGCGACGCCAACATCGATCTCGCCGGCGTAGCCACCTTCTGCAACTCTATATAAGACTCGGGTTTACCTTTTCGTTTTCGAAGTAAAAATCGTTTCTCACTTGTTTACAAAAAACCGACCAAAAACTAATAAAAAACCGATGACTTTCGATCAACGCCGTACAAAAACCGGCTAATACTGATCGGCTTCCACAAGCCGAGTATCATCGGTTTCACGATCGGATCGTTTTTGTGAACCTTGACAAGACTATAACCAACCATAAGGCCACGAGTTTGGACGCTCCCAGCGACTCCCGATCCTCATTGCGCGATCGGATTGATGTTGCGCTTGAGTTGTGCTTCTATTTTTAATTCTTTTTTATTTGATGACCGGGCTACCACATAGACGTCACATCGGTGAAAATCCCGGTCAATATGAGAAAATTGCTTGGAGATGACTAGGGATCGGACGTCTAATCCCTGGCAAAATGTCGAGCAGTGTTTCACCGTATATTAAAAATTGTTCCAGATGTTTCACTACCCAATAAAAATTGTTTCAACAAAAAATGTTTCACATGTTTCATTGCTTGATGAAAAATGTTTCAGTCAAATGTAACATTGAGAAAACCTAATTGCAACATCAGGCCCTGTGTGTGCAACATCAGGCCCTGTGTGTGCAACATCAAAGAAGACAAAGAGCCATCATGTGAAACATCCCAATAAAAAGGAGTGAAACACTCTAAGACAACCAAATTGTAACGCCCCCGATTTTCGCGTGGCGTTAAAAAGCTAGTTTAAGAAAATCCTATATGTGAAAATTTTGTTCTTCGAGTGTTGAGTCTAAGTTGTGCCGTAGATCTCAATTTAAATCCCTCCTTTGTCTCCATTCCCTTATGTCAAAATAGCCTCCTTAAATTTTTTGTTTCAAAATAATCTCAGAATTTGAATCTTCATATTCAAATTTCCTTCCTAAACCTCTACCGAGAAATCTCCCTTCAAACAATTCCAATTCAGTTGTCCCTCAAGGATTTGAATTCGCGCTCAAATCATCTCCGATTTCTCCTTGCGAAAGTTCCATGATTGCAAATCTCAAATTCGACAAATCCGAATCTCTAACCCTACCTCTCAAAGTTTTCATTTGAAACTAGTCTTGAAGTTCGAACCTTTGTATTCGGATTTTACTCCTAACACCTTAACCGCAAAATTCGTCGAATCTTTGAATTCAACTCAGTCCAAACATTCACCTCGTAAATCCTAAACTGTTCCCTTGATGCACTAAAAAGATCCTCAGAATTCGAATCTCCGCAGTCGAATCTCTCCTAAATCTCTACCAAAATTATCGTGATTACGTCAAACTCCACAACCTGTCCAAAGATTCGAATTGACGCGCAAATCCTCTACCTATTCACTTTGTAAGAACCCACGATTTCAAATCTTGAATTTGAAATCCATCTCTATTCACTCCTCTCTTTATAATTTCACCCTCTCTTTTGCTCCTTCGCTCTATCGTCCTTTGAAATCCTTTCCTGAGTATTTGTTTCAAATCCCAAAATACTAATCCAAATTCAACTCCTTTATTTGAACCTCATCTAAATAATCTTTCAAGTCCCCAAGCAGAGATCCATCCCAAAAATAATAAAATCTCGAGTTGATTCCCTCTCCCTGATTCTATGTTTTTGGTTAAGTTCAAATACCAAATTTGAACCCCAACCCCAACTCAAACTCTAATCCTCTCTATTTTTCTCCTTGCAATAAACTCCTTGAATTCAAACTTTGAATTTGAAATCTGAATTTCAAATTTACATTCTTGTCCTCTTAAACACCTCTCAAAAATTAACCAACTCCCAAATTTGAGTTCAAATATTCCAAATTCAAATACTAATCTATTCAAAATATCAAAATTCTTGATTCATGCCCTTCCTTGTCTCCTCCATATTTTCTGAAATTCAAATGTGAAATTTTAATTCAAATCCCACTTCATTTGACCCTCAAATTCCTTTTCCTTTCCTTCTTTTTCTTTTTCCCCGACCACCGTCGGCGTCACTCCTGTCGCCGCTTGGCCGCAAGCGCCGGATACCGCGCATTCCACCACCTCTCCATGAACCGCCTTCGCCTCCATCGCCTTGCAGCCGCTATAAGACTTGCACCACTCCTCCCGTGTTTGGTCTTCTTTCCCTTCCACTTCCCCAGCCGGGCCATTGGGACTACCCCGCCACGACTCCGACCGCGCCGCCTAGCCCTGTCCCTGTGTTTCCGGTGTTGCGCCATCCTCGGCATCTCTTTCCCAAAACTGGCCGCCCCCTCTCGCCGGTTTCCTCCTCACCACCATTGCCGACGACGCCATTCCCACCATCAATGAGTTCTTGCCCGTCCTTCCTTTCCAATCCACCTAGAGACCCATTCAATTCCCATGGCCGCCGGCCTCTCTTCTCTTCTCCCGGCGATAGCCCAGCCCCCCGTCTCCATCGCCTCCTTCACCGGTCGCGCTGTCTCGACGTCGTGCCGCTCCCACCGTCGCGGCAGCCTTGCCACGACTCCGCCGATCCCGTCGTCGCTCCAAGCCGTCGTGCGTAGCCGTCGAGTCCCCTCCCGGAGACCTCTTCCACTACTCTTGTTCCCCCGCAGCGCCGCCATGGCCGCCACCCCTACTTCCTTGCCGCCTCACCGTGCAGCCTTGTCCGCCGCCGCATAGCGCCGCCGTCGGCCGTCGTCATTCTCCTCCCGGAGAATCCAAGTCGTGGATTTGATTCGCCGTGACCTCCTCTAGCTGCCGGTGACAACATCCCCCTCCGTCTCGTCGCCGCTCGCTAGGACGCGTCGCTCACTGCCGGTCGTCTGTGAGCCGTCCGCTCTCGGCTCTTCTCCTTCGCCCTTGGTCCGACGTGGCAAGCTGCGTGGGCTTGACCAGGTCAAGCGCGCCTCATCAGCCGCCTCCCCTCCCGACGCCCGTGGGCTTGCCCACCGGCTGGCCTCATAGGTCGCTTTGCTGTGTCGGGCTGTCTTCCCGCCTTCGGCCTCGTGCATGCACCAACCAAGTCGCACAGGCTGTGGCCCGCTCGTCGGCCCGCATCGCTCCAAGCCGCGCCTCTCGCTGGGCCGCGCACGCCAACCTTCTAGGCCGCGTTACCACGCCGGCCCATCTCCCTTCCCCTTCGGCCTCGCTCGTCCCTTTGGTCCGTGGACCAAAGTCCACATCCACTCCCTCTACCAAACCAAGTACCTAGGGACCAAGTCCATTTTTCCTCCCTCATGCCGAGCTAGTTGCCCGCGGACCTAGTCCATGGTGCACTCGTGGCTTCCCTGCCATTAACATGTGGACCCCACATCCGAAAGAATATTCTTGAGAATATTCTTTTCTATAAATTCAATAAATCATTTTTCCTTTATTCCAAAAATTCGATTAAACTTCCAAAATTCATATATCATAATCCGTTTGTCCGATTGATTCCGTTCCACTTTCAGTAATTCTCTAAAATTGTGATCTATCTGATGGAACTATTTATTAGCCTAAATAGGATCTTTTCTGTGGTCTTTTGTTTAGGTTTTGTTTGTTTGCACTTAGTTGCGGTTCCCCGTCCAGGACCGGCCAGGGTACACAAACGACAAAGTTGACATACAGATCCATATCTTACAAACATTATAAAAATCTCTTACATAAACACAGCGAAAAAAGTAAACAAGCTATTCCGGTTAACTAGACGCTCGCAGTGTGGCAACTCCATTCCACGGGCATCCTTGACGGCAAGCACAAGCCTACTCCTCTGAGTAGCCTCCATCTGACGTGTACTCCAACTCAGATGTGGAGGAAAATTAAGCAAGACTGAGTACTACCCATTGTACTCAACAAGTCATACCGGAAAGGGAGTAATGATGCAAGTAATAACAAAGGAGGCTGAAGGGGTTATTTGCATAAAATATGCATTTAAAGACAATAGTTGAATGCGGTAAAAATAGTTGAGTTAATTAATCAAAATTGAACCATCACTGTCCAACGCTACACCACGTCGCGACAGGCCCAAACCACCACCTGAACTACACTAGTTCTAATAAGTCAAGTTATTAGAAGTGTAACTAATCATGGTGAATCTGGTTGATCGCCCATAACCGCGGGCACGGCTATTCGAATAGATCTACTCTGATCAGAGGTGTACAACTGTACCCACAAGACACAGTCCCACAACACGTTACCGTGCGTCGACATACCACCGCGGCACACCGGAAAGGAACTGCGACAGGACCCTTCGCACAACCATTCCTAACCAAGCGCACCACACCTCAGGTTTCGCCCCCACCTTTAAACCAAGGCAGGCAGTCCCCTCTCGTGCCTAGGTAAATTCGGCAGCTGATCAACGGGTAAACCCCCACCGACCCAACTCCATCACGCCCACCCTCGCCTGGTGTTGGCGCAGAATTTCGACCCGTCCAGCAACCAAACGGGTTCCGCGTTACCACGGCGGCCTGGGAGATCTGCTTAACTCCAGCGCAGGTCCAAATTGGCTTGCCTAGTCGTGCGCAGAGCATGCCAGTTGATTTGATCTGCAATCAACAAGAAACAAATAAACCATATCAGAAAACAATGGTCGATCGGCCGATAGGCCGATGTCACATTGTTATAGCCCAGCCGATAGGGCAAAGCTGTATCGGCTTACTTGATATAATAAGCAAATTGAAGAGATCTAATCTCATCGGCCCATGCTAAAAGCGTGTGACAGATTAATGAAATTAGCCGATGAGGATTTCATGAGGATAACTACACTAGCTATTACTCTAGTGTAAACTTATACAAGTCAATCGGCTAACATAAATACACCAACCACAAAGAAGTCTTTAAAAACACTCTGTGACCGATATGTTTATATTCGTCGATCCACATGTATAAGTGGCAAACACATGCAAAAACATAAATAATCACATGCATTAGATAAGACCGGCTGAAACCCCGGCGCTATCCTTAATTACAATCGAAAACAGGCTTCGTGTTAGATCTCGAAACAGGACTAAGGTCGATAGCAACTCAAAGTGTGAATCGAGACTTAACATAAAGAAAATCAAGCCGTCGATTGCTTTTGGGGATGGTAAATGCCTTAGATAATCTAAACGAGCAAACTGATTCAACCATCATCGGTAACAAACCCTAAAACGAGTTAACTGCTGACGAGACAGAATCAGAAGACCACGTCAAGATTAGCTAACACACGATAAACGACGATCACATCATCAGAGCTTAACGTGCCTAAAGCGACACGCTAGCCCCGACGATGCAAATCGTCGGGTACGAGTTCTTACCTTGCTCTTGGGAAGCAAGAACTCGTCAGAAGTCAACCTCTTGCGAGGGTTGGCGATGCGCCGAAAGTAGATTAGTTTGATTGTATGATTGATTGAGAGAGAGCTTCTATGTACAAACTATCGGGATATTTATACCCGAGGTTACAACAGAACCCTTGTAGGGTACGATCTTATCTACAACTAACAAACAAGTCCTTGCGGCAGACTTAAGCCACAGATTAGATCTAAACTACTTAATTTACAAGATACAACTGCCTAAAACCGAGCTTTATCTCTATTTGGCAACTTCCTTGAAGCTTATTCCGAGCCCAGACCAAGCCCACGCTGACTCTGTCAACTTACAACCCGTATCGGCCAACAATCATATCGAATCCGTATCGGCCGATACACTCTTTCTGGCAACACCTCCCCAGTCCGATACGGTTACCGGGTCCGATACGAAGCCTGGTCCGACTCCAACTCAATCCTTCCTCTCTGCTTCAGTTTCCTCTTTTCTTTCCAAGTCGATTACCAAAATCCGTCGTTAACACCTGGATGCGTCGGCTAGAAAAAAGCCATACTACAAGTCCAGCCATTACCCATGCTGGCTTGTGGAAAGTACGATAATTTTTTCAGGGTTTCTTGCGAACTGGTCCTTATTTGTCATGAACACGACCATCAAAACCATGTGCTCACAACCCACCATTATCCAGGTTTTAGTTGGACTAATTATTTAATCATTCACGATTAACCATCGTGAGCTGACATTAAATAACCAACATTAAGTAATAATGAGGCATTAGTGATCCCTTTAATGTGCTAATGTTACTAAGCAGGGCTAAGCATGTTCTATCCTAGCGACTACTCAAATTACTTCCCAAGCTATCAAAGGAATAAGATAATTGAAATATAAATCTGAGTACAATAGGTAAATAAGCCCATAAATGACATTATACAACAATGCAATATTTAGGGAAAAATGAGACATTTGCAATTTAGGTACAATATGTTCAAGTGAATAAGCATGACTTGCCTTGCTCCTGCGCTGGATCGACCTCGGCAACAACCTCGAAGTAAACCGGAGAGTCGAAATTACCGGAATCTAAACGAAAAACAAAACACACAAGCAAACAGGCTATAAGTCTACTAAAACAGAGAACAAAACCATTTTAATGGATTCTAGACATTTTTATAAATTTTTTGCAGCTTGAATGGACTCAAACAGAGTCTCGATGAATTAGTTATGAATTTTAGAAGATTAACTGTGTTTTTACTAGAAACAGAAAAGTCCTTATTTAATTATTGCGCAATAAACCCTAGGGTTGACGTCACTGATGCCAGGGCTGACGTCAGCAGGGAAGGCGGCGGTGCCGACGGGTGGGCCCCACCTGTCGGTGGCACGAGGTCCCGGTCCACGGTGGACCGAGTCCACCGGCCGGCGGCGGGCGACGCACCACGTGGCGCCGACTCGGCGACCACGCGGCGGGGCGGCGGGGCGACACGGCGGCCGCGCGGCGCAGCCCTGGCGCGGTGGCACGCACGGCGGCCGGCGCGGGCGGCGGGCGAGCGCGCGGGAGCGGCGGCCGAGCGGACCAATGCGGGCGGCGGCAAGCGGGGCGGTGCGGGGCGGCGCCGAGAGGAGAGGAAGAGAGAGGACGGAGGCGGCGCTCACCGGAGATGAAGGAGACGACGGCGGCAACGGCGCTAGGGTGCACGGGAGGCGGTGACGTTAGGGGAAAAAGGGAGAGGGGAGCGCGGGGAGGCCGATTTATAGGAGGGTCGGGGCTAGGTTTCGGCCGTCGGCTCCGGATTTCTCGCCGGAGTTCAGCGCGGGAGAGGAGAGAGAGGGCGGGATTCGGTTGCGAATCCCGGCCTCTACGGCATGGGGGAAGGTGGCGCGGAGTGGGGGAACGGGCGCGAGCGGCGCGGGGAGTGGCCCGGGCGGCGGTTGCGAGGCGCATGGGTGCGGAGGATGCGGGCGGCGTGGGCGGCGGCGGCCGGCCTTGGGGGAGACGGCCCGGGCGGCGGCCCCACATGTCGGCAGCCCGGGAGGAAGTGGGAGGCGGCGTGGACTTCGGGCGGCTCGGGCCGCGGCCTTGGGCCGGCCCGAAAGGGAGAGGAGGGGGCGGCGCAGGGCGGTGCGGGCGGCCTTGGGCCGGCTCGGGAGAGGAAGGAAGGTGGGCCGACGGCCCAAAAAGAACAGGAAAAAGAAAAAGAAAAATAGGAAAAAGATTTCCCAGGGATTTATTTATTGCGATAGAGGTTTTTAATTGATTAAAATTATTTCTAGGGCTCTGAAAATTCCACTAAAAATCCTGTTAATATATTTTAACACGGGAAACTCAAGAAAAATCCCACCATGCCATTTCCACTTGATTAAATATATTTTTAAATTAGAATTTTGCTCTAGGTTAAAAAGGAAAATTTATTTTACGTGATTTATTTCACGAATTTTAACCTGGAAAGCAAACTTCGGGGTGTGACAGGTACCGATATCACGGTCTCGTAGGAAGCGATTCATGTTGTTTTTCCGACGACACGCTCATGTCAGGTGCGTTGTACGGCAGTGCCAGATTGGGGTGTGACACAAATGAAACAAAAAAGAATAATGTACTGAAACAAAACCTACCCGTTTCCACCGATGTAGGCCAATGGCATCACGCAACGGCGCATAGGGCGGAGCCTCACGACGGCGCCTTCCACTCAACCTCGCACGAAAGCCTCTTCGTGATGCCACAGCCACTACCGTCGAGCTCGAGGCCCCCTCCAGCAACGATGTCTTTGGCTCCTACCCGCAAGCCTCCTCCTTGTGGCTCTACCACAGCTGGTGATCTTGAAGCCCTCTTCAGCAATGGTGCCTTCCGCTCCACCCCCATGGAGCCTCCTCACGGCGCTCCAACTGCTGCCAGCGAGCTCGAGGCCCTCTCCGGCGACGCCGCCACCTTCGGCTCCCACCCGCAAGCCTCCTCCTCGTGGCTCCGCCGCCGGTGAGTTATGATTCCGGCAAGCTCGAGACCCTCACTGGAGACGACGCCTTCCGCTCCCCTGCACGCCTCCTCGCGGCGGCGGCAATGACAAGTTGGGCTCCCACGACTCCGTGAGAAAAGAGAACGAGGGAGAGGAAAAGGAAATGGGGAGGAAGGCCTCTGATGGATAAGCTCCGCCCGGACAGTCGATATGAAGCATTTTTGAAATTGTTTTGCACCGGTTTTAATAGTTGGATTAGATTCTACATATAGTTGAGGGAGTCGAAATGGACTTTCTCCACCGCAAAATGCTCCCTAGATTCATTGAAGAGCAACACCGGGCCCAGTAAGAGCGAACCGTGGAGGTCCATCTAATCAAGGAGCCAAATCAGAAGTGGTGTCATCAAACATCCACTAATACCTTAGGCTTTGTTCTTTGGCTTGAATTCCTAACTCACCACTCTTTTTTTTCGCGTGCATGCTTTTCAAACAACTAAACGGTGTGTGTTTTTGCAAAAAGTTTCTATACAAAAGTTGCTTTAAAAAATCAAATTAATCCATTTTTGAAAAAAAAAATTAGCTAATACTTAATTAATCACATGCTAATGAACCATTTCATTTTTCGTGTTAGTAACACAGGCTGCCGAACAGCCCTAAGAACTTTTGCTGTGATGCTCATACTCCTGGCTAAGTGGTTCTGGAGGATCCTCTCAGAGAAAAAGGGTTCTGCAAGAGTGCACTCTAATAGACAAAGATGTGCTCCTATAATAGATATAACAGAAGGTTTAGTGCATATACACATACAACGTTAATTTGAGTAGGCCAGTAACATGTCTTCTTCTGAACAACCTAGTTCCCTTCTTACACCACTGCATACTTCATAGAATAGTAACAGCTATTAGCTGTTAAGTACTCTTTTTGTTTCACATTATAAATCGTTTGACTTTTTTTAGTCAAATTTTTTTAAATTTAACCAAATTTATAAAAAAAATAATAACATATACGATACCAAATTAGTTTTATTAAATTTAATATTACATATATTTTGATACAATATTTATTTTGTATTAGAAATGTCATTATATTTTACTATATATTTGATTAAAGTTAAATTAAAGTTAAAGAAATTTGACTTAAAAAAATTCAAACAGAAGGAGTATATATTGGGAGAGGGGAGACCGTGAGCGTAAATGATAAAGAGGCTTATAAATGCAATCTTCTAGTGCTCCTCTGGTACAACGCCGGTTGTCATGTCCGGCAAGATTATACGGACTGAATTAAATGTGGTGATACCGGAACCATGTGTTAGCGAGAGAGTTCAATTATGCTTCTTTCATTGGCACTTTGGCAGTACAATAGTACTGGTAAGATTGAATCGGGCAAGCCAACGGATGCCGGCAGCAGAAAGTTGCCAATAAAAGTTGTTTATGTAGTACCATCATTTTCTGTAACCCAAATACCCAAGTAACCCCAATTCGCTGGATTTTGGCTCCTAAATGGGTTATGATGATTTTCTCGTGCATTACTCGTAGAGAATCTGCAAATTAAAGAAAAATGAGCGTCTCGTATCGTAGTAGCAGTTGATCGCTCCAACAACTAGTACTGTGTACTCCTTTTCGTGCTAATTAATCACAACCTCACCTGCCAATCATTATGAGGAGAATGCGTTTTGACGACCTGAGACTTGTTGTCCTCCGTGTGTATATCTGGCCGGAGGAATATGTTGCCCAGCCGTTATTCTATTCATGCCCGCACGTGCCGGCATGCTCGTGACAGCGTACCAGCACGCTAGCTAAGCTGCAACGTGGGTTATATAAATAATAATGGTCGTGATCGATCGATTTTTAGTAGTACGATTTATGTGCGGTGTACAGTAACACAGCAGCTGATCAACTCATCGATTGAGAAAAGGCAGCGGTGCAAATGGAGCAAATGGACGGCCTGTGTTTGATTGATTCCTGGCTACTGCTTGAAGCAAAGTCAAGAGGCTTTACGGGAGCCACGAAAAAGAGCAGCAAGCAAATCATGGTGGCGCCTAACCACTGCAGCTGCAGGCTAGCTGCGCAAAACGAGCCACCTGTCGACAGATCAGTAGCGCAGTTCGTGTTGTGTCCTGAAAAACAGAAGTCAAATATTACAGCTCGGGTGATGCTGCTCTTGTTCAGTTCTTCAGGAGAAACACCTTTTTATCTCTATGGGCCAGATCTCTTTAATAAAAAATTACACCGTAGATACATGCGTCACATCATACTCACACACGCAGAAACCAGCGACACATCTCTTATGTCACTAAATCCATGTTAAAAGCATATTTACGTGTGTGTGATATTCGTGTGTACTAAGATTTAAAACTTGACGGATGAAGTCATACACCCATGATTTTATCATTATACCACTAGTGTTTTTTCTTATGGGTTAGTTCATTGATTCTAAATGAACGATAGATTTTGTTAAAAAAAGGAATAATAGATTCCCTGATTTTGATAATATTTGATAGTACAAATGATTAAATTAATTATTATAAAGTTGTAAAGTTGTTTTAAAATGGGTTAAGTCCATTCTACTCATCAACTCTTCACTTTGTCTTAATAAACATGTGAACTTCAAAACCAGATATTTTTTACACCCTCTAATTATCGATACCGGACAAATTACCCCATTGACCCCTTGGGTGGTTTTATAGCCTAGTTTTTGGTACAGTAGGAGGCCACGTGTACAAATAATCAACCTCGTCCCTATTCCGTCCGGAGAAGATATTAAAAACATAAGGCCCACATGTCAACTCTACCTTTTTCCTACACCTCCCTCCCCTATGTCAGCTCAAGCTCGACATGAGCTCACCTATGCTGAGATTCTTGAGGTGGCGAGCCGACAACGGAGCTCGAGAAGTCAGTGGCGAGCAGATTGACCAGAGATTAGGGAGGAGACAACCGTGGAAGTGAGAATTTGCGCGCATCCATCATGCCACGAAAGGCTTTGACTCATTCCACCTCCACCCCCATTTGTCGAGATTGAGGGGACTGTAGCCGTAAGGATAGTGATGTGGTAACAAGAGCAACGACAAAGTTTGGGGATTACGCCGACAGTTGATCTTGGATAGGAGATGGCGACATAGCTTGAGTATAAGGCCTTCGGCATGGGGAGCTCCCTAAGCTCGATAAGGAGAGTGGTGACGATGGCAGAGCTCAGGGCTCACGGCAATAGCAAAGCTTGGCTAGGAGGGGATGGCAGAGTCCTTGTGGAGGAGAGAATCGAAGCGCTACATCGTCAGTGCGAAGAGACTCCTAGATCTCAACCGTCGCCGTGAGATATAGATGTCAGTGGAAGAGTCCATCTGCCATCGCTGGAGCCTTGCTCCATCCCGAGCTCCTCATCCCCTTACCGTCAGCCCTGTCTTCTCTAGCCTTGGCCAAGAGGGAGGGCTCCTTGTCGAGCTCACCGTCGACCCCTCTTTTCCCAAGCTCGGCCAAAGGGGTGGGCTCCCATCAAGCTCGCTACCGACCCTGTCTTCTCCGAGCTCGGTGAGTGGGTGGGCTTCACGTCCTTGTCATTGGCGGGAGAGCGGAAGGAGGAAGGAAGGAAGAAGAAGATGGCAGGAGAAGGCCCGTCTGTTGGAAGAGGCTGGACAGGGTGATGGAAAAAGAATTGCACCGGGGATAGATCAGGAAGCTCGTCGACTCTCGTCATGGTTGCCTCGAGCTCGTAGAGGGAGGGAGTAGAAAGAGAGAGGGAGGAGGAAGATGACAATACACTGACAGGTGTCAGGTGAGACCCTCTCTATCACCCTGCTGACATGGCATCCTAGTGTACCAAAACCATGGTAAAAAAAGGGTCATAAGGGGTAAAGTGAATAGCATTGAAAGTTTGGGGTTTCAAATATTTGGTTTTAGAGTTTGGGGTGTATTTTTAACAAAGCGCAGAGTTTAGGGATGAAACGGATTTATCCCTTCTTAAACCATTCTAATAAACTTATATATAGAGTAAATTGCATCCACGGTACATCAGCTTGGTAGGTGAGTGTGAACTTGAAAAATGAGTATCCTTATACAACAACTTGGCAGGTGAGTACGATTTTGGTACAATAAGTTGAGAAGTGATGCGACAACTTAATTATTTAGAGCATTTTTTTATATAGATTCAATTTTTAAGTATTTATTTTGCCAATATGCTAGTGTGGATTTATGTAAGGATATTTAAATTTTCATTCTAATAACTGAAAATCAATTAAACTTTAACATGTAGAAAATATTATATTTCAGTTGAGATTTGAAAAGGTGAAGAAAACAAAATCCAAACTGGTGACGTAAATTGGATGTGCAACATAATATTCATAGGATTGCTATATGATGACATATTGATATCATGAAAACAACTCTCCTAGCATCCATAAACCAAAACAACATATACTTAGCTAAATTGTTGTACCAGAATAACAAATTGTCAAGTTATTGTACTAGAACACATCCACTTTTCAAGTTGTTACGCTCGGACGTTTAATTCTCAAATTCTTATACTATATCGCATTCATCTATTAAGTTATTGTACTGTAGATGTAATTTACTTTAAAAAGATACTTACAAATCATATTGTTTAGAAGCCCATGTTGCTACAACCGAGTCTCACATGACGGTCATGGTGAGTCTAGATTAGGCTTATGGATCTCTCCTCTCATCTCATGAATGGCCATCTTTGAGGGAGCAGTGCATGCAGAATTCAAAAGGATAGTAGACGCGCGTCCGATCCAGAACGTGAACACGGTGGTGACACGGACGCCGCTTTGAGCTTTCCCTTTTCCTTTCTTTACTACTCCACCACGCACGTTCTATTTTTTTCCTATCTTCCAAAAGCAAAATACACGAGAACGGGTGCCTGATGAGTCCGGTACCGTATAGTTTTCAGTGAAACCAGAGAACCAAGATGCCAATAACGATGTACGAACGAACACGGATAGCAGGAAAGCGACGCCTGATAACTGTTGGCCGATCTCGACGGACAAACACGTACGCGGACCAAACGAAGATTCAGAAGGACAGTAGCCATCCTGAAAAGCTCACTGCACCACATAGCAGCAGACGAGACGAGAATCCAGAAGGACACAGTAGCTAGACATCTGAAACTCGGCCGGTTCCATTTAGGGTATCGAGCGGATCATTGTCACGAATTTATCTACTTCTTCCGTCTTAAAATATAATAACTTTTAACGTTTAAATTTTATTTTAAAAATATAACAACGTGTTCACAAACATTCTCTTTTTAACCAATCACAACCTTTCGTCATTCAATTTTCTCACGTATATCCATTTCCGAACCAATCACAAATTCCTCCATTTAATTATACATATTTTTTAATACTTGTGTTTAGCTCTAAAAATCTGTATAGATATAGACATAGGTGTTACTTAATTATATGAACAATTAAATATTTTAAAAAATAAAGTAATAAACAACTTGTTTAAAACAAGTAGTCTAATCAATACACTATAAGAAAGTTTTGAAGTACTTTTCAAAGCGTGCAGTAAATAGTTCAGATTGTTAACTGATTACAGCTTCATCGGGTCAGTTTTGCCTGTGGTTGGATGATGAACACTGAAGTTATCTCACCATGAAGTTTAGCTTTGTTTGCCCTGCGTCTTAAAGAACAAAAAGGCAGCAACTAGCAAGCGGCGGCCTGGCAGATCGACCGGAGAAAAGCTAGGTCGACAGAGGCTTTTCGCGTGTGGTGCTGGTTGGTAACCACGAGGAGGAGCTCAAGGACTTTGTTACCGTAACCAACTCAGCCGGTGTCTTTTTCTTTAAGTTAACCGGCGTGCCGGCCAGGCCTAGCTAGAATCAAGATACTAACCTTTTGCTGTCCATTGCAACTGACAGGACCACTCGGATAACAAAAAGAGCCGGTGATCTGAATTTTAGTTAGGGGACATAGGAATCTGAATGGCGACATGACGTGATATGTGCAAGCTACCTGTTCTTAGAGAAATGCATTGGAAATTTTCATATGATTCATTTGCTCTATGTCACTGCCTGGGCCAAGCAAAGTGTGCATCTTAATTCAGAAGAGAACAAAAGTGTGATGCATTCATATATCAAGCCAGCCTCTAAAATAATTATATATATCAAGTGTCGTGGCTTGGGTCACGAACAATCATGGGGATAGGCGAAAAAAATACAATTTTCTCCTCTATCTTGAGAGTGAGCTCGAAATATAAATGCCAAGTCTGTAGTGTGACATTTTTATGATTGATTATGCCTTATCCGGCTACTAGATTTGAACCAGTTTATATAGCATACACGGATGCACACGAGATTACATCAATACCCCTAAGAGCACATGTAAACTTATTATAATGCCCTCGTAAAGTATGTAGCCCTAAGGTACAATAGTACATTTGTGGGGTCCCTAGTGCTTTTGGCACCAGCTTGCAGGAGTGGTTGGTGTGGTCCCAACATCTTCCGCATATTCCTCACTTGATGGCGTATCCCTCAAGTTTTGCCCGTCTTGGTCGAACAGTCTTTTCCTCCTGTCATGGGCTCGAACACTTATTCCCGCATGCTGGTCAGTTAGTGTTTTCCCTGTCATAAGCGAAAATCATCTCGACAAGTAAAGACAAGTCGGAGAGATGTCATAAGCAAAGCCCATCTCGACAAGTAAAAGCAAGTCAAAGAGATGCCATAAGTAAAAACCATCTCGCCAAGTAAAAGCAAGTCGAAAAGATGTCACAAGTAAAAATCACTCTGGTTAGCCATGATAAGTCGAAATGTGTTTGCCATGAGTAGAAACTGTCTTGACTTGAGATTAAGGGTGTGTTTAGATCGGATAGGGGATGATGTTTACCCCCGCTACAACATCAAGCTAGACTAGCTAGCTAGTTTAGATCATCTTAGGTGTTTAGTACAAACAGATTCCAACACACACGCACACGCACAAAAAATATAGCTATGAGTTGCAACACATCTCAAGCAAATATATCTTCAGTACAAGAAAAGCTCCTATAAAAGTCAGGGCGTGCCACTTGTTAATTTCTTCAACAAAAGGATACCAAAATTTAGTGTTAACGGGATTTGATAATGTCAATGATGTGAAGGTGTTGTTTGATTTGCGATCTAACAAAATTTGGTGTAGTTTCGTGGGTGAAAAGGTTATGAAATTATCAATTTTTGGTACTGATATTGGTAACGTTCTAAGGTTATGATGGTAAGAGTTTGCTTTTTTTGCCATGACAAATTTTGGTAAGGTTTGTTTCAGAAACAAACCAAACATATCCTCAATCATCGTGTTTCCTCTCAATCTATACAGAAAATTCCATCATATGTCAAGATATTCATTCCCAGAGTCTAGTTGGCTTTGACTAATAAGCCGTCAAAAATAAATGAGGCAAAAAAAATTTTAGAGTAAGACTTTATATCTTTATTTTTAATGGTTTAAAAACCAGTACTAAAAAATAAAAAATGATAAAACACATAAAATAATTGAAAATAAAGTTTGAAAATTCAAATGTTGGCTATGCATATAAATCAACAAGCAAACAATGAGGTGTATAACTCAGCAGTTTTTACGAACTTGCATCCTTCTTTGCCCCGTTCTTTTCATCTACTTATCGGATTATCAATTCGGATTATTTGTTTCACGTTTCTAGATACATGTTTTCTAAAGAAAACTGTTCTAATATATTGCTTAAAATACTAGTTCTAAAATATTTGTTAAGTTGTTTTTTAAAAATAGTTAATTCAACCTCACAATCAAATAGATAATTCACAAATAATAAATACGACCACTAATTTATTTCAAACGAGGTGTTAACTAAATCACTCAACCTATATTGCCTAAACCATAGCTATATCAACCCCTTATTGTCTACGGCCTCATTGCTATATCATCACGTGAACCATAGATGGTCACACTGCTCCCTAACATACCCAACTTTACAAGGGGACTAAGGCGCAATTTGAAACATATTATCAGCCGTATCATCGTAGTGAATTATCACGACTATAGATTTCTTAACTACTTTTAAAACAACATAGTCGTCCTTATTCCTTGCCTCCATAAAAACCGCTCCCGTCTATTCCTAAAAAATCTCTAAAAACCCAACCCAAGGTTGAAAAACCAGATAGAAAGAAATTGAGTTATATTTCTATCTCTCGATCCCATCGCAATGTACGTGCATGTAACTAGTATAAACTAAATATTTTGGTAAATAAACTTAACAAATATCGTAGAACAAGAGATCTAAGTAACATAATAGATTTGTCGTAAGAATTTTTTTAATGTCGTGTAACAAATAATCGAGCGTAATAATCCAGTGAGGTCTCTAAAAAGAACATGAGTACATAAAGTTTATAAAAGATCAAATCATCAGTGGTTTTTTTATTGTCATGCGTTTTCTTGGAATGGATGAAATTTGGCCCCCTTTGTTTTTATAGGAAAAACATAAAAAAATTAGAGAATTTAGGTCCTATAGAAAAAATTCTTATGATCATAAATCCATATGAATGAACAATCATATAGATATTTTTTTAAAAAATTATCAAGCGCTCAAATCTTTTGAAAATTTTCTTTCAGTCGTCTCTCTCATTTAATTCTTATGTTTTTCATGCGGTCTAATCAAATGATCGTTCCTATATTTTTTATATTTTTTTATGTGTTTTATAATCTTCTATTTTATATTTACATTTCTATAAAAAATTATGTGTTTTTACTATTTTTCCGTTTTCTAATCCGCGTTTTAAGAACCCTTCCATATCAATAAAACCATATAAAACTGCGTTCTAAAGGAACTATTACTATTCTTTCACAAAGAAATGCTAGTGTACCAATTTCCCGAGGCTCTGCAACGTCTATCTTTTCATTTCCTTTCTTTGGCTGTGACGAGTATATAGGAGAAAAAGGAAAAATCCAATTTACAGCTCATCATCCCATCACACCCTTCTTCGAACTACACAAAAAGATCAGAGCCGTACACGTGGCTTCCACGTCCACCCCCCGTCTTCCCCGGAAATTCAAAATCTTTCAAAACATCCCCCCGACCGGACCGACACCGTCCCACTCCCTCTCCTCGAATGGGCGCTCACCACCAAACCACGGAACTACCCCACTCACCGGCGCGTGGGCCCTACCTCTCGGCCCCACCAGAAAGTAACTGTGTGGGTGCATTATCTCGTACGCGTAGCCCCCGACCCCGACCCGGAACCTACCGGCTCCCGTGCGAGCGAGCCGCAAATATGACGGCCCGCTCCTGACCTGACGCAACTCCAAACTCTCTCCCCCTACTATTTCGCTTCCATTTCCCACTTCCGGAAATTCATTTTTTTTTCTCCTTTTATTCCCCCCTCTTCCTCTCCTCCGATCCAAACGCAGGAGGGGAACACCTCCCCCCCGCTCCAATTCGAAACCCTAGGCCGCCGGTTTAGTGTGCGTTGGTGGTGGGGGTGTAGCGCTCCGTCGGGCGGAGGAGGCGACGGCTCCGGCGGCGGAGCAGCAGGTGGTGGTGGTGGTGGTGGCGGCGGCCGGTCATGTCGACGGAGGACGAGAAGCTCCTCAAGGAGGCGAAGAAGCTGCCGTGGGACGAGCGGCTGCAGCATAAGAACTGGAAGGTGCGGAACGACGCCAACATCGATCTCGCCGCCCTCTGCGACTCCATCACCGACCCCAAGGACGCCCGCCTCCGCGAGTTCGGTGAGATAGGCTCCCAGCGCCTCCCGATCCGCGCCCATTGCGCGCTCGGATTCGCGCCCTGCTTGATTCGTGCTGTTTCGTCTCGTTTTTTTTTCCGAGGGATGTTTTAGCGTTAGATCTGAAGGTCCTTTTGTCTTTTCCGCCGGTGGTTAGGGCCGTTGTTTAAGAAGACCGTGGCGGATTCGAACGCGCCGGTGCAGGAGAAGGCGTTGGATGCCCTTCTCGCTTTCCAGCGGGCGGCTGATGCTGATGCATCGAGGTGCGTGTGGTCATGATGCTAGATCATTCACTGTTCGGCTGTACTTCTGATTGTATTCTCCAATGATACGTGGAATTGGTTGGTTCCAGGTACGCTAAGGAGGTCTGCGATGCAATTGTTGCCAAATGCCTCACTGGCCGGCCTAAGACGGTTGAGAAGGCTCAGGCTGCATTCCTCCTTTGGGTGGAGTTGGAGGCGGCAGAGGTTTTCCTTGTAAGTTCAACTGAAATGGATGATTACTTTGGTCATGGAGCATGATGAATCACTGCATTTAGCACATAATGATGGTTGGGTGCCACTCCGTCTCCCACAATTTGTACTCTACAGTTTCTAGGTGTATTGTTCTATGTAGTTGCAGGCTTGCTGAATGCTATGCATCAACGTTAATATGGTGACATAGGATGAAATGTTGTAGAGCTGAACGATCACCATTCCTGTAAATAGTGGATTTATGTTTACCACTTAGTCAATGTTGTGTCAGAAATTGGCCCATGTTCTGTAGGTAGTCAATACATTGAACCATTAAAACAACTTTACCTGGTTGTTTATCATTCTTATAGTTTTGATTGGAGTATAGTAGACTGCAAAAATCATTTGTGAGGTTGATGGCTATCATCACTTGCCAGCAACACTTCAACCATTCTACTCTCATTCATTTGCATATAACGCAAATTTCTAATATTATTGTAAGCAGCTCTGAAATGTTCTCATGAGCTTCCATTACTGGGAGTAATTTGTTTGTTTCTTCATGGTGATGACAACTCTTTACATTTGTTCACAGTTCTGATTGTGTTATTCGCATTTGATTGTTTCGTTGTCACCATTCATAAGCACACTCTTCCCACATAAATATTATGATAACACAGCTTATCATTCAACTGTCGCCGCATGCATTATAGTGACCGTTATAGTAGTTTGGAGGTATACTGAGTACTGATCAAGCTGCGCAACCGTAATCATTTGGGTGGAAATGGTATATGTGCATTTGTGTGTTGTATAATCCTAACAGCACTGAGATATAGCCATTTTAAGAGAGCATATACCTTTTATTATAGAGCTATTGCTGTTAGTATGTACTTTCTAAAACTATAAACTTCAATTGGTATCTCTGTCATCATTTATTTTCCAATGCTATCTTACTCTTCTATATTTTTATTAAATCTTAATGTCTTCTATATTTTGATTTAATCATACTATTTGTAAGAGAAGGATTAATTCTGTTGTTATGATCATATCAGCAAGGCAAACAGCCTCTGACTTAGTCCATCTTATCTTTAAATTGCTTACTCAACCGATCTATAGATTTCTCATCTCTTTGTATTATCACATCCTGCCTCTTGTAATTATCATCTAAAGCTTGCTATATCTTACTCAAACGCTCTTCGTATTTTGTGCTATCAGGAATCAATGGAGAAGGCTGTAAAGAACAAAGTGGCCAAAGCAGTTGTACCTGCTATTGATGTGATGTTTCAGGCACTTAGGTAAGCTCATAGCTGTATTTTTGCCATCCTGTTATATTTTTTTATTGTACTTCATTAACATCTTTTCTTCTACTAGTGAATTTGGAGCTAAGGTAGTACCACCCAAAAAAATATTGAAGATGCTTCCTGAGCTGTTTGATCATCCAGATCAGAATGTTCGGGCTTCATCCAAGGGTTTGACACTTGAGCTTTGTCGGTGGATTGGCAAAGAGCCTGTAAAGGCAATTTTATTTGAGAAGATGAGAGATACAATGGTATGATATTTCATACCAGACTATTAGAGCAGCATGCACACATTGATCATATGTGCCATGCCTGAATAGTATAATCACACTTATTCCTGTTTGTAGAAAAAAGAATTGGAAGCAGAGCTAGCAAATGTCTCAGGAATTGCTAAGCCAACTCGCAAGATAAGGTGATGCTCCTTTTCCTTTTGTAATTACGTATTTGCTAAATTTCTGACCTAATCTTGTCAAATAAGCATCCGAATGATTTGTTCATACAGTTATGATTGTACATAGACATTGATAAAGTGCTACTGAAAATGTTTGTAT
Source organism: Oryza officinalis (assembly GCA_008326285.1). Lineage (NCBI taxonomy): Eukaryota > Viridiplantae > Streptophyta > Magnoliopsida > Poales > Poaceae > Oryza > Oryza officinalis. The sequence continues at coordinate 56,140,305 of BDMV01000001.1, read as the reverse complement.
AGTACTATGCTTATGTTTGTTTGATTTGTTTTTAAGTTGGGGCTTTATATTCCAAGCCATTTGTTAATTTTTCATTGTCTGTTTGCCTTCTACATGATAGCATATTATGTAAGAATCTCATGTAAGATCTTACTGGTGAGATATAACTGCTATATTTTTATTTAAACTAGACACTTGTACTAAATGTATATTTACCTTATATCCATATCCTTGGACAAGGAGCTTATGTAATATTTACAAAGCCTTTCCTGTTCCTGAATCCTGCTGCATAAACCAAACCAAACCAAACATGATTTCCCGTGTTGACTGTTGTTTGAGCTTATTCAAATATTCAATATATTCTTGAGCCCTAGGAGGTGTGGTGATTTTGTGTTTCTTGTGTATGGCTGTATGCTGTCATGCGTTATGATGTTTTGCTATACTATGTCCATGCAGCAGCATATAACATTGGTTTGATTGATATACTTTAAATAATATCTATTAGATCGGAACAAGAAAAGGAACTTGAGGAGGAAGTTGTGCCAGAGGCAGCAGGCACTAACAATTCTGAAGAGGCAGTGCCAGAGGGTTTGTTGCTTAGCTGAACATTTTCAGTCTTAGTTCATTTCTATTACCTACATGAATACTGACACAATTTTTTGTCCAGCCCCTATGGAGATCGATGAATACGATCTTGTTGATCCTGTCGATATCTTAACACCACTTGAGAAGTCTGGATTTTGGGATGGTGTGGTATGTGCGCTGATTTGAATGTGGCATTGATACATTGTTCATCACAACATTAAAGTGAAATATTGTCCTCTTTTGAATGATGCTTTTTTGTTCTCTTATACCAGAAAGCTACTAAGTGGTCCGAAAGAAGGGATGCTGTTGCGGAGCTAACCAAACTTGCTTCAACAAAAAAAATTGCTCCTGGTGATTTTCATGAAATCTGTCGAACACTCAAGAAGGTTAATATTTCGCTCCAAGTCTCTATGTATTTTGTGCATTCAAATTTGCAGTTAAGTTTAGTTTGGTTTTATGTTGTTTTAAGTGTTCAAAGTCAACATGTTTTCATATATATGTTTGTGAATTATGATTCAATTGTATTTGCCTTTTCTGTTTGTGTTACTGCAGCTTGTTACCGATGTCAATTTGGCTGTTTCAGTGGAAGCTACTCAAGCAATAGGAAATTTAGCTAAAGGTTTAAGAACTCATTTTTCTGGAAATTCACGGGTTCTGCTTCCTGTTTTACTTGTAAGTATTATTATTCTTTATGTAACACAAACTACCATCGAAATGTTCTACTGCTTTCGATATCTTTACACTATGTGTATATTTGCTTTTTAGTGTGGTTTTTAGCCGCAGCACCGTGGTATCTTTACTGAGGAACTGTGATGACAATCTGTAAAACATTCATATTGATACATTGCTTATCATAGCGGTAACACCACAGATTGTGCCAAAGAAACAAATGTATATGATAATATTGTGATAAGTATTCTAATGATATTCATACCAGATTTTGTTATTGAGAAAAACTCTACGTAGTGATTTGACTGTGTGGTAAAATAGTCTGTGTTTGCATATCATTCTCTTCTAATCAACTTTATTCATCTTTGTTTCTGAATTTCAGTGAATAGCGTTCCATGCTCTGCTTATTTATCAGTTTAAATGTATACTAATTTAACTGTCTTCTTATTATATAACTGAACTTCTGGCAGAACTGAACTTGTTTCTTACCCTTTATATTGATTAAAGGAACAATCAGTAAACTTATATTTTCCTTTCCAACTGTTCTTAATTCTATTAAACAGGAAAAACTAAAAGAGAAAAAGCCTACTATGACAGAAGCACTTAGTCAAACACTTCAGGCAATGCATAAGTCAGGCTGTATCACACTTCTTGATGTGATTGAAGGTTAGTATTTTTCTTTGTTAGATGCTGTATGTTCTATGTGAATGTGTTCTGTCATTCTTTTCTGAGCCATATACCAGGCCACATGCAAGGAACTGGTGCTCCTACTTGTTGTCGAGTTTGTAATTTGTTTATAAAATGCATTGGAGAAACAGCTGATGATGAAGTGCCTTTTTGAGGTTGAAAATACTGAAGCCATCTTTCTAGTTGCTTCCAAATCTGAATAAAACCGTCTTTTGTGTCATTACAGATGTTCGGGTGGCTGTAAAAAACAAGGTCCCTCTTGTTCGATCCTTAACGTTGAATTGGGTCGCGTTTTGCATTGAAACAAGCAATAAAGCAACTGTGCTAAAGTTGCACAAGGAATATGTTCCTATCTGCATGGAGGTGAATAGCCATTTCGTAGTTTACTGCCTGAGTTTGTTTTCTATTTACTGTTGTTTATGCCCAGTGTTCTTTATTTCTATTGTTAGTGCTTGAATGATGGCACACCGGAAGTGCGTGATGCTTCGTTTTCTGTGTTGACTGCAATAGCTAAGGTTTGTTTCTCGTGTGCATATTTTTTCCTTGACATCTTTATATAGTACTGTTGATCGAATCTTGGCTCTCTGTAGATGGTTGGCATGAAACCGTTGGAAAGATCCTTGGAGAAATTAGATGACGTGAGGAAAAAGAAACTGTCAGATATGATAGGCTCCGCCAGTGATACTGTTTTAAGTTCAGGGACAGGTTAGAACTGCTGCTAGACTGCTACTCTCTTTGTTTCCCATATTTCCATATGATATCCATTTTCCTCTGTTTTGTACTGATTCCTATACCAACTATACCATTTCAGTGGCAGCCTCAAATACTGGAGTTGGCACATCTGCTCGTGAGGTACATTGTGTATAGTTTTTATTTACTGCGTCATCAACAAACTAGCGTGTTGTATGTAGTCCCCGTAGCACATTCTGGGGTTGATGCGGTGCTCGATGGAGCATCCTCAATTACTAGAATATTTACCCATTACAGTAAGATGTCAATTGTTATAGCTAGAAAATGGCGATGCTTTTAGGTTGTCATTATACCCTGTATGATATGAAACTTAATGACCACTGGCTGTTACTGGCCTCGTTTACTTTGTTATAGCTAGGAAGGAAGCTTCCAGGTTGACATTATACCTGAATTCGGGAAAGAAATATTTTGTAGAGCCACTGTAGTATAACATATGCCACTTAAGGCTTATGTGCGGTTACTAGCCCCGTGGCAGGCTTGTGGCGTTTTACATTGATATAGCAATTGACATGCCAACCATAATTTTCTGTGTTCTTATAGGTTATGGATAGCTCATCAATGAGAAGATCTGCTGCAAGCATGCTTAGTGGGAAAAAGCCTGTCCAGGCAGTGGTTAGCATTGCTCTTCCTGCTCTTGGATGTGCATATTGTACTTGAATGTTAAGTGGTTGAATTTCATTGTCGTGCTGATATTTGAGGATTTCTTTTCTTTTCTTTTTTTAATAAGGCTGCTACCAAAAAGTCTGGACCTGCAAAATCTGCCACTGCAAAGAAGATAGATGGCGGTCCACAGTCAAAGGCTTCTGCAGCTCCTGTAATTGAAGATGTTGAGGTAATTTGCTCGAGTTCAATCCTTTCTTTGAAACAAAGTCCCTCTTGATACACATGGCCATGCTTGATTTCTGTATATCTTTGCCATTGTGACAGCAATTTTCTATAGAATTTGTAATGCTGTAATGTCCAGGCTGCATGCATATCATCTACACTTTTTTATTTTACCATAATCATACTAAACTATGGTAATTTTTATGAAGATATTTCCAGTATGTCCTACTGATGTCCAATTGTTGTTATTTGATATTTTCTTTCCATGTAATAGCTCATTATCTGGGGAAGATAGGTGCAAACTCACTTGATTGTTTCTTTGATTTGTTGCAGCCATCTGAAATGAGTTTGGAAGAAATAGAAGAGAAGTTAAATTCTGTTGTCAAAACAGAGATAATTTCCCAATTAAAGAGCACAGTCTGGAAGGAACGTCTTGAAGGTTACCAGAGCCCTTCCTGTTAGAATAAATTTTGATTTGTGCCTTTTTTTCCTCATTTAATATGTGGATCTATGCTTAGCCAAAAAAATCTTGTTGTAGTGCTATCTTATCTTATTACTGTTTTCATCCATTGCTTTATATGCTATATCTTTTCTGGCAATTAAGGCGTTTCTCACAATCTATTCTAAACGCTAAGGTGTATATGGTTAAATGCCAGTCCCTAACATTGTACTGTTTGGCAGCTATTAGCATGCTAAAGCAGGAGGTGGAAAGTCTTACAGAACTAGACAAATCTGCTGAACTCCTGGTTCGTTTATTATGTGCTGTGCCTGGATGGAGTGAAAAGAATGTGCAGGTAATTATTAATAATTTTGTGTCAAGTGAAATGCTTATTTCTTCTGTAGGCAATGTGATATAAATATTATGATTGAAACAGGTTCAACAGCAAGTTATTGAGGTCATCACATACATTGCTTCAACTGTAAACAGATTTCCAAAGCGATGTGTGGTTCTATGCCTTCTTGGTATGAGTTCTTCCCCTTGTACTTTGCTTTCATGGTGCCTTGCACTTAGCTTAAGCTTGGCTCTTCAGAATGAGCTTGAGCTTGTCTGAATTAAGTAAGACAGGAAAGAGCGAGTGATGTTAAGCTTGGACAAGCCCAAACTTGTCTTAAATCTTGGTGACACTGTGCACTGTATCTACAACAACATTATATATTAGGCATATAAGCGAAAAATTATGTCTTATTATTTTTTCCTGGATTGAGATCCTGTTTGAAGCTAGAGATGGGCTTCTGAGTAAGAGTAGTAGGGCTAAAGCTTTTCCTCTATAGACCTGAAAAGGCTCCCCCAAACAGAGCCTAGGATACAGATAATATGAAACTTATCCCACCAGAGGTAGAAATAATTAGTATGCATTAGTAGAAAATATTTTGATCAACATTGAATATTTTTATGCTATTGTTAGACAATTTAAACAGCAATTATGAAACAGTTACTTTTGGCCATAACAACAACAACAACAACAAACTGTAGGAGGGATGCCATCTTCTTTCTTTTTTTTTTGTTTTGTTAAAAATCAGATCTAATTCTATTCTTGGAACCTTGGTTGTGTTCATGATTTTCTTTATTAGTCCTGCAAATTATCTTGGGAGTTTTTCGTGGTAGCATATAATATGGAGTGTATCTAAGGTATTATGGATATGCCTTATTACTATAGAGTATCTGACAGCAAAGCTTTCTATGTTCTCTCAGGCATTAGTGAAAGGGTTGCTGATATAAAAACTCGGGGCCATGCAATGAAATGTCTCACTGCCTTTTGTGAGGCTGTTGGTCCGGGTTTTGTTTTTGAGAGGGTAAGAGAACACTATCGCAAGTCCAAACAGTTCAATGGCCGTGAAGATCCTGATTTATTACAATAAATAATAGTTTACTTGCCCTTAATCTGGTGATGTTAAGTAACTGTTGTAATTTATCCCTTTCTCTTTTATAGGTATACAAAATAATGAAAGAGCACAAAAATCCAAAGGTGCTTAGCGAGGGTATTCTTTGGATGGTTTCTGCCATTGAGGACTTTGGGATCTCCAACTTAAAGCTAAAGGTTTACTTAGCTTTTTATGGTTGTGCTATACTTACAATGTCATTGCATTCTCGTTCTTAGTAGCCTTCTTGTTCCAGGATACAATCGATTTTTGCAAAGACATTGGTCTGCAATCTAGTGCTGCTGCAACGAGAAATGCAACTATCAAACTAATTGGGGTTCTGCATAAGTTTGTCGGACCAGGTTCTTCGCTCATTTCTCAATTTGAATATTGCTTGATAAATGCCAAAGCTTGATTATATTGTTACTGAAATAAACCTTCCTGTAGATATCAAGGGCTTCCTAAGTGATGTCAAACCAGCGCTTCTCAGTACTCTGGATGCTGAATATGAGAAAAATCCATTTGAGGTTTGTTCTGTCTGGCATTGTTTGGAAAATAAGTCTATTTTACGATTTTTTTCACTGACATCAAATTTGTTCAATCAACAGGGTACTGCTTCTGCTCCAAAGAGAACAGTAAGATCTGCGGATGCCATTTCTTCTGCATCTTCGGCCACATCTGATGGTCTGCCAAGGGAAGACATAAGTGCTAAGATAACACCTACATTATTGAAAAATTTGGGTAGTCCAGACTGGAAGGTACTAGAGGGTTGTTTGGTTTGTGTTGACCTGCTGGGTTGATTTTGTAAGTTCCCCACCATTTTATTTTGATATTGTGCTTATGTGAACTGTTAGCTACGTCTGGAGTCCATAGATGCAGTCAACAAAATTGTTGAGGAGGCACATAAACGCATTCAGCCGACAGGAACAGGTTCATTGCTTTCGTCTTTCTTTAGAACTGTTAAATGCGTTTTTGCGTTATATTTATCTGTGATTTAACATATTACTTGATGATCATTGTGCAAATACAGTGGAGCTGTTCACAGCACTAAGAGCCCGACTTTATGACAGCAATAAAAATTTAGTTATGGCGACCTTGTCAACAATTGGTGGTCTTGCATCTGCTATGGGTCCAGCTGTTGAAAAATCAAGCAAGGTTTGGAATGTCTGGTTTTGCAATATACTTCTTTAATTCATTTGCAGTTATAATGACTGTCATTTTCTATTTGTTATGAAGGGTATTTTGGCAGATGTCCTAAAATGTCTTGGCGACAATAAGAAGCACATGAGGGAATGCACATTGACTGCTCTAGACTCATGGGTTGCCGCAGCTCAACTTGATAAGATGGTTCCATACATCACAGTAACTTTGGGTGATCAAAAAACTGGTTCTGAAGGGCGAAAAGATCTTTTTGATTGGTTGTCTAAACATGTTTCTAATATGAGTGATCCGTCCGAAGCTTTGCCATTATTGAAGCCATCTGCATCTTCTTTGATGGTATTTGTCGACTAGTTAGAATATTTGATGAGCATTTATTGATTTGTCAATAGTCATACCTGTTCTTTTGCATTCTAACATTGGCTGTATCCTTATGTCTAAAGGATAAATCTTCTGAAGTTCGTAAAGCTGCTGAATCCTTTATGAATGAAATTCTCAAGATTTGTGGCCAAGATGTGGTATGGTGTAATCTTATCTGTTATTTTTATTCGCCTGTGTACTTTTAAGAAACTTTTCCCCTCTTACTGATACGTCACTGATGGTAGGTTGCGAAGAACTTGAAAGATTTGCCATCACCTACTTTGGCCATTGTAGCAGAGCGGTTAAAACTGTCCACTGTACACGAAGGTGTCCTACATTATCGTGCTTCACAAATGTTTCTGTTTTTCTGAAATGTTGTCAACATTTGTGTACTCATTTGATATCACTGTCTTATTTAAATAGGATTTTCTGATTCTGTGAAGATGGTAACGACAAGCATGAGCTTGCCTTCAAAAGCAGGTTCTAAGAACAACAAACATGGTCCTAATGATCGTGGATCTAACGTTAGCAAAGCAGTATCTCAAGTATGTGTCTTTGCTGCTTGCGTGATTGCTGAAAATGATTGCCTTTTTCTGAGAGTTGTTTTTTGTTATCAGAGAGGAATTCCAGCTAGGTCTTCTGTTACTATGATTTCTTCTCAGGACTCTCTACAGTCACAGGCGTTGTTTAACATTAAGGACTCAAATAAGGTAAGCGGACATCAAATTCTCCGCTTCTTAAGGTCGTGTGTTGAATTGATGTTTAATATTATTATCATCTTTAATTATTTAGGAAGAGCGAGAGAGACGTGTTCTAGTAAGGAAGTTCAAGTTTGAAGAACCACGTCGTGAGCAGATTGATGAATTGAAGGTTTGTAGTGTGGAAAGAGATATTTTAGGCTTCTTGCATTTATATTGCCATTATATTTATGTTTCCAAGTTGAATACTTGTTTGATAAGCAAAACCTTATGCATAACAGATACATTATTAATGATTCTGATGACTAGAAACTGGTAATTCAATTCTTTTGTGGCAATAAATGCCCTTTCGGTACCATTTGATTGATACTAATCTTCTATCAGTAAAAAAATATGTACTTGTAACAGTTGCATCCAACTTAGTCTGTCACTATATAGTTTCCTCTGACTTGTCAGATCTAGGAGTGGTTTCATGATATATAGTAGTAGGTTAATATGAAGCAAAGCCTTAGGGTTGCAGATTTGTTGTTGTTCTGAGCTGGTACGATGTCTGTTGTGCATGTGCAGAGATGAGTACCTACTCCTTGTATTAGATTCCGTAGAAAATATCTTTTACTATATTTCAATGCATAAGAATCTAGCGATTCAATATGTGTTTTGTTGTCATTGCCATCTGATATATCATGCATTTGCTTCTCTCTTTTTTTAACTGCTACTGGGCTGTTTTTTTTCTTTTACATGTCTTTTGATTTATTAAAATAAAATTTTGTCTACAGATTGAGTTATTTAAGCATTTCCGAGAAGATGTAAGCTTGCGATTATGGAACTCAGATTTTAAGAGGCAAATAGATGGTATTGAGTTACTTCAGAAGGTTGGAAAATGATCATCTTGGAACTTTGTTTCATGCAACTTGCTACGTAACCTATTTTTACCATTTTAATTTTTTTTATGATACTTTGATTATGCAGGCATTGCCTTCTAGTAGGAAAGAAGTAATTGAGCTTCTCGATATACTATTAAGGTGGTTTGTCTTGCGATTTTGTGAATCTAACACAACATGTTTGCTGAAGGTAAATCACTATGCTGGTTATTCTGTGCCTTATTTTCTTTTCTCTGAGCTATCACTTATTCGATTTCTGTGTATCTTCTGTGCTGTTTTTACCTTTAGGTGCTTGACTTCCTTCCTGAGCTCTTTGATGTTCTGAAAGATCAGTCATACATGTTAACGGAAGCTGAAGCTGCAATTTTCCTTCCATGTCTTATAGAGAAGGTACATACAGTGCACAAATACTGATTAATGTAATCCTGGATCTTCCCATCAGAAACACAGGCTGGAGAAGTATATTCTTCAGATTGATTGAACATACTTATTTATTTGTTATATGCCATTGCAGTTTTTGCCTATAATTTTAAATTTTCCATTCATTCCTAAACAACTGTTGTATTTCAGTCTGGCCACAACATCGAAAAAGTCAGAGAAAAAATAGGAGAGCTGATAAAGCAAATGGTCAACATCTATTCTCTTCCAAAACTCCTCCCATACATTTTGGAGGGTCTACGCTCCAAGAATAACCGTACTAGGATAGAGTGTGTTGATATTATTGGATATTTCATGGACCATCATGGGACTGAGGTACGGATCATTCTATTGCCCTTCTTTCCCTCTTGATAATTGGTATATTGTCTCTCGTTTCACCTTCTTTTTTTTTCTCCTTGCAGGTTAGTGGTTTGTTGAAAAATCTGCCATCTGTTGCGGCATTAACAGCAGAACGTGATGGTGAAATCCGGAAAGCTGCTCTTAATACACTTGCCACCGCATACAAGAACCTTGGTATGTCCTTTCCACCCATACTTCGAGTGCCTTTTTGACAATTATGCAGTTGATATTTGAAATCAATGCACCTGTTGTACTCTGTTGCAAAATTAGGTGCTCCTATTTGTACTGAAACACTGAAGGTTTAATTGCACTATTGCGAGTCTCACTAGAGTGCTAGAAAAAATCTTCATGCATTCATTCATACTTATTGCACAAGTGTCAAATCGCTCAATGTTCACACTGCACATATTAGCAGCATTTACATCATGGCAAAATTTATGGTATTTATTTGAAAGGGGTCCTTAGACTATTCTCTTTGGTAATGCAGGAGATGATGTATGGAGATATGTTGGAAAACTTTCGGATGCTCAAAGAAGCATGCTCGATGATAGATTTAAATGGAAGGTGATTGTCTATGACCCTGCCAGACCTTTGTAGTATATTACTTTTTTTGTTTAAAATTACAAAATCACTTGGTATAATCTGAGGTGTGTATGATTATGTTTGATGGTATTATGTTAGGCTCGAGAAATGGATAAGAGAAGAGAAGGAAGGCCAGGCGATGCTCGAGCAGCTTTGAGACGTTCGGTTAGGGAGAATGGGTCTGATATAGCAGAGCAAAGCGGGGAAGTGGTTTCCCGTTCAATGGCAGGGTCAATGATTTCAAGGTTCTGCATCCATCTTTTTCAAACTGTTCTTGTTTCCTTGTTTCGTGTCGTAACTCTACTTGTGCATGCTTGTTATTAACAGGGAAAACTTTGGGTATTCTGATGCTCATATGGTACCCAGGCAGATGGTAACCGCAACACCTGGTCCAGCGGATTGGCGTGAAGCTCTTGATATTGTTGCACTAGGTTTGCCTGAGCAGGTCATGATTTTGCCGATTTGTCATGTTTCTTCACCACTTTAACTTTTGCACTGATGCATTTTATTGTTACTAGCATAATGCTCGTGTCTTGCACTTGTTTGCATATACTATTATGCCGTATATTCTAATTTTAAAATGCCAAAAATAATTTTCTTGAAATCTAAAACTATAAAATCAAATCAAGAAGATATATACATAGTGCAATTATTTTTTAGAAGTACATATATTTACTACAGTGTAGAGCACCAACTCCTCTTTGTAAGGAGTAAATATAAATATTTTTTTCTATGCTGTAACAACCTACTTGATTCATTATTTTACCACAACCATTGGTCTGATTTATTTTTGTTTATGCAGTCTGTCGAAGGAATGAAAGTTATCTGCCATGAGCTAACTCAGGCAGTTGATCCTGAAAGCTCTGTTCTTGATGATCTCATCAAGGAAGCTGACAGATTAGTGTCATGCTTGGCTGTTATGGTAAGCCTTTGCTGTTTTCTTTAGGTTAACTTTTGTCACTAGAACTCTGATGATGGCAAACCTTTCAGGTTCCAAAAACCTTTAATTTTAGCCTATCTGGGGCTTCGTCAAGATCTTGCAAATATGTTTTAAATACTCTCATGCAGGTTTGTTAGTATACTCTTTTCTCTTTTTGCTCTTTGTTCGGTTCAATGTTGTTTATGTATAGGCTGTATTTCAGACTTTCCAGATCAAACGTCTTGCTCATGCTGTGAAGGAGGGTACTCTAGATAACCTTATCACAGAGCTACTACTTTGGCTCTTAGATGAAAGGGTTCCTCTCATGGATGATGGAAGTCAGCTACTCAAGGCTCTAAATGTCTTAATGCTTAAAATCTTGGTTTGTATCTTCATTTTCATGCTCAGTTTAGTTGCTACTTGTTCTTTTCTAATGGTTATACTTGGAGCAGGATAATGCTGAGAGAACATCCTCATTCGTTGTGCTTATTAATTTGCTGAGGCCTTTAGACCCTTCAAGATGGCCATCCCCTACACCACCAGAGTCCCTCGCAGTGAAAAATCAGAAGTTCTCAGATTTAGTTGTTAAATGTTTAATTAAGTTGACAAAGGTATGTGGTTATTTACTAGCTATGGATGTGCATATATACAGGATATTCCCCTGATGCCACATGTCATCTTTCAGGTTTTACAAAGTACAATATATGAAGTTGACCTTGATCGCATTCTTCAAAGCATTCATATTTATTTGCAAGAACTAGGGATGGAAGAGATTCGGAGAAGGTTACTGCTGTTCTCCTGGAGCTTAATAGTTAGCTGTTAAATTTATTTCCTTTTGGGTTTTAGATACAAGTAGATGCTTTGCATGTCCCACAGGGCAGGAGCTGATGACAAGCCACTTAGAATGGTCAAAACTGTGTTGCATGAACTAGTAAAGCTTCGTGGTACGGCAATTAAAGGTCACCTTTCAATGGTTCCTATAGATGCTGAACCTCAGCCAATCATTTTGGCATATATTGATCTTAATCTTCAGGTAAAAAATTACATCCTTTTGTTGTTCCACAAAAAGATGTCATGGACATCCCTTTTTTTTATTGATACTATTGTTTTCTAGACCCTTGCGGCGGCTAGAATGCTGACGCCATCTGGAACTATGGGCCAAACTCACTGGGGTGATGCAGCATGCAATAATCCAAATCCATCAACTCATTCAACTGATGCACAGTTGAAGGTAGTATTACTGATTCTGAACTAAAATAACACTTGTAAATTACTGCATGCAAATTTGTACAGCAATTGATGTGCTATTTTGTCTTTCTTTTGATTATGAATAGCAAGAGCTTGCTGCCGTATTCAAGAAGATTGGTGACAAACAAACATGTACAATTGGTCTTTATGAACTCTACCGGATAACCCAACTGTACCCTAAGGTGAAAGTGCTATATAATTACTCCTTATGAAAGTGCTATATGATGTTATATAGAGTACTCCCTCCGTCCCAAATTATAAGGCCTATATTTTTTTACACGGTCTTCAATGATATACTTTGATCAATAATTTATTCCATGTTATGTTCTCAACGAATACGAAATTTGCATCACATGAAAGTACTTCAAAACATGAATCTAGTGATATAGCATGCATAGTACTTAGCATAGTTATGTTCCCAACGAATATGAAATTAGCATCACATGAAAGTACTTCAAAACTTGAATCTAGTGATATAGCATGCATAGTACTTAGCATAGTTATGTTCCCAACGAATATGAAATTACCATCACATGAAAGTACTTCAAAACTTGAATCTAGTGATATAACATGCATAATACTTAGCATAGTTATGTTCCCAACGTATATGAAATTAGCATCACATGAAAGTACTTCAAAATATGAATCTACCGAGTATGATTTTCCTAAAAAAGAGGGCGCCCTATAATTTGGGACAGAGGAAGTAATTGACAGGTCCTGTACAATTGTACTTATTGTTCATCTTTCACCTGGTCCTGGTGGATCAAGTGAACTCAAAAGCTCTATGAACCCTAGTTGGTTTATAACAAATGTTGATTTTTTTGTGTCCTTGTGTTAAGAGTTGTGATTGTTGTTTTGTTTTAGACATAATGCAATTGGTTATGAGTTTGTTTATTTCAGCCAGTTATTATCATGTATGTCCTTGAAAGTTCGTCATATTTTGAGCTACCTTTTCTATTTAAATTCCTGAAACAAGAACATTTTTCAGGTTGATATATTTGCTCAGCTTCAGAATGCAAGTGAAGCATTTAGAACCTATATCAGAGATGGGCTAGCTCAGGTTCGTTATTTCAATCCTGGAGGTGTTTAAGCTAGTTTTGATGTTTTTAATTGATTGGCTATTTTTGTTTTTGGCTCATGCAGGTGGAGAAGAATGCTGCTGCTGGAAGAACTCCCTCCAGCCTTCCATTATCCACACCTCCTCCAATTGCACCAATACCCTCTCCAAAATTTGCACCTTCACCGGTTCACACAAAATCGATAAATAGCAAAACCGATTCTAATGAAGATGATGCTGGTGATGACACACACTCCTTCAGAGGTCAAGGAGAGATTGATAATAGGTTACAAACTACTAACCTACAGACCGACAGATACCAATCTTCAGGTCTGCCTTCTGTCATACTTGCTGTTAAGCTGCATGTCTAATTTTAAAAAGAGTATGCACGTCTAAGCTTTATAATCTGATTGTATGAATTGTTATTTCTATGCCAGCAGGGACGTTGGATGCTCTTAGGGAACGGATGAAAAGCATTCAAGCTGCAGCTGTTGGTGCCAATTTTGATGGAGTTCAGGCTCGTGCTTTGCCGAGCATGAATGGTAATACACTCCATGGGGGAACACGATTGGATGCTGACCCACAAACACAAAATATCATTCCACCCATGGATGAGAGAGCATTATCTGGCCTGCAAGCACGAATGGAGAGACTAAAGAGTGGGTCTATGGAACCACTTTGAATACAGTAATTGTACTCAAATATACCAATCATTGTAATTCACTGTAAATTTGCAGCATAGTCATGCTGTTTGTAGATAGGCATGTCAGACGTGCAACATGATGCGGGGCTGACACTTTGTGAGCCCAGTTTGATAACCCATTCTTGCAGAGTTTTTCGGTTCAGTTTTAGATAAGCTAGCCAGATGCTTTGCCTGTAGCTTGCCGCTTAAGGGCCAGATTAGTCTTTTGACACATTTTCGGTGAGTGTTGAGTTTTCCTGTATTGTACAGCCATAGAAGAATTTTAAACTAACTGAAATTATCATCTGTAGAATCTTAATCATTTATAATTATATGCGATTGAGGGGTCTGGGGTGGCCCCATTTGTGCTCTCTGATGTTTCTAAAGGTGTGCGATGCGTACACTTGTATGCCCTGAAATAATCTCGGTCTCTGCCACTGTATTGGTCAAGTATCCTAGCGATTCCCTTGTTACTTGAAATGCGTTTTATTAATTCTGAAATGCTCATTACATGTTGCCCTTGTGGTAATCACGGAATTATGTTTTAGCAGATTACACTTTGTTGCCATTTTTAACCATAACAAATTTACCAAACATATACTTAACACGGCTACCTTATCGAACTTCTATAATTCTAGAGGTTTTCACTCATAAAAATTTACCAAATTTTGGTAAGGCTTTAAACTAAACATCCAAATTTTTGTGTTACCAAAATTTTGTAGGGTATCCATGATTGTAGCCCAGTTGCTTTCGTGTAACCAGTTGCTTGTGCACAAATGCAGGTGGACCCGTTGCTTGTGCAGAGGCAGTAGCGCTCAAGCTGGGACAAAGTGACAAACCAATCAGGTTGATCAATCCTCCATGAACTCGTGAGGCTTCGAGGCGCATCCATCTAAGAACACCTCTCAATAAAGGATATTGGTCATCCGGGTGCTGAACTCTTTGCCGTCGTCATTGTGGCTAGTCTGTGAAGATCTATATTTATTCACCTTACCTCGAGTATATGTCGGTACGGTATATGAAGATAACAGCGACGCAAGTAGCAGTAGTAGTAAGTGCCAATGCTGGGAAGTGGGAATAGTACTGTGATTAAGGCAAGCCACGCGCATGCTAGGTGGACATGTCAGTTAAAACGCATGACGGTAGTATGCGCAGTATATGCACGGCTTCGCGCGTGTTCGCACGCAGACCGCGAGTTACTTGTGCGGCCGTGCAGGCGCGCAGCTGTGTTGGGCCGGCCGCACTGTGATTCTGCGACTCTGCGACCACATAGCCTGGCTGGCTGCCGCTGCGGTTCGTCGGTGCCAACAGTGAATTTTTTATGCTATGCTAGCTCAACGTGCTGCAAAACAACAAGGTGAATCCAAGTCAGGACAATGGTACAGTATTGCGCATGTGAATTGCTGCTGATTTGCTCGATTGAGGCTGTCTGTGTGGCTATAATTCCCGGTGTTGTTATGTGGTATTCTTTTAGGGGAGTATTATTCACTGATCACTAATCTCAATGGACCTCCTGTGGAACGCCGTTTGTTCACAAGTACACCTACTTCATCAGCGGCCATAAGAAAACCGAACTCTTGTGTTTTTCTTTTGTCGAAGTCAGGACCGTTCCTGATATATTAGGGGCTAGGGTGACCAAAAAATTAAGGCCCTTTTTAATAAATTTTTTATGAATTACATCTATTATTCTATTTGTAAAATATATTGTGTCAATGATTTTTATGTGATGGAATTTACAATAGATTATAAATTAATCATATGCAAGATAGTAGAAAGCTAAAAATTAATTGGATCTACTTTATTAATGGATGCTACCTAACACATAGAAAGCCTAAGAGAAAAATATTATTTGTTTTAGAGAAACACTTATTTAGTTCTAAGTAGACAAAGTTGATAGAATATGTGATGGATGGATAATTGCTACACATTTCCTGTTAATATTATTAATCATAGATAACTTTGTCTTACTACTAATTAATTTAAGTTAATTAGATATGGTATGATACTTATGTTTATGTTTAGGGACATATCAACCGAATAAAGCCTCTAAATATGTTGGGCTCTAGGCGATCGTCCTTCTCGTCATGCCTTAGACGATCGTCCTCGTCATGCCTCAGGATTCGTAGTTATATAATTATAATTGTGTGGTTTCAGTTTTTTTTGTTGAGCTTTCTCTAGCTACTCCAATTAGTTAATTTCAGCATGGATGTTGCATTGTTCGCATTTGCCCTCCAATTAATCAGTGAAGTGACCACAAGCTCTTTTCTGATCTGACAGATCTATGATTTACACAGTAACCGCACACAAGTCACATTAACTGCGCGACAACTATTGGAGACATGCATTGGAGACATGCATTTTCACGTGAAAAGTAATGGCAAATTTGGATTGCGGCTAGTTCATTGAACCACAGCATCATACATTTGAGGACACAGATAGATGGGACACACATCCTGATCAAACGATATCTTCACAACAGAGTCCTTTTGATTTGTCAACCTACCTAGTACATACCGTGTCGAAAGGCTGACGATCGATTCTAAACCATGGTTGTGTGTAGTTCCCAAAATTTTTTTTTAAACTTTCAACTTTTCCGTCACATCAAATGTTTGGACATATGTATAGAGCATCAAATGTGGACGAAAAAAAAAATCAATTACACAGTTCGACTGTAAATTACGAGATGAATCTTTTGAGTCTAATTACGTCATGATTAGCCATAAGTGCTACAGTAATCCACATGTGCTAATGATGACTTAATTAGGCTCAAAAGATTCGTCTCGTAATTTACAATCGGAATCTGTAATTTGTTTTGTTATTAGTTGACGTTTAATACTTCAAATGTGTATCCGTATATCTGATGTGATGTTTTTGCAAAAAAAATTTTGAATCTAAACACGGCTCATGATCATGACTAAATGGGCCTTATTAACTGTTCACCGAATAATCTATTTTTTTATAATAGCGAATAATCTTTTTTTTATCTCAAATTATATTAACTTGGTAGTATCAATTATTTTCTTTCAATGTAACCTAGTATTGTTCAGATTCATTATCTTAAAATATGTTATATTTGTATTAAATTGTATTTAAATTGAGACTGAGGGGAGTATGAGGTTTGTCCATATTAGATTATCTCATTTTGGTCATAATACCGTACTGTCGGTCAGAAAATCGGAATCTTCATGAGAAGCCGGACGTGGATGAACCGATCGATGAACTGGTACGACTATTCAGCAGGCAGCACGGGCGAGGCATGCATAGTAGAGAGGACGGTGACGTTGAAGCGAACACCGTATAGTAGCAGCCCAAGTGCTCAACGTGCTAAACGCTTAAACGCACGGCTCGATCACAGGAGACGTCGCTCGCATCCTTATTAATTACCCGGCCAGCCGCGGGGCACGGGATTGAATTGACTGCTGCGTCGTAGTCGGCCGCCGGCCGGCCCGGTCGGTGTCACCGGTCACCCACCTCCGCGACGTGGCGTCCGCACGTCGTCCTGCTTGCTCTCGGTGGCGGCTGCTAGCGGCTGTCTCGTCGACCACAATAGGAGCAGTGGCGGGGCCAGGGGCTCAAAATCCACACATATCAAAATATAATATAAGTGCGTCAAAAATTCATTTGAAAACTATCAATCATACCAAAAAAAATCAATTGTAATGATGTTTATAGGTAAAAAGAATCTTTCTATGGTTTGAAGTTGCAATGGACAAAATCAAAGGCCAACCATTCAACCGATATACCAACGAATAAAAACATTTATATTATGTTTGAGAAAAGTTCTTTGCCTTCTTAAAAAGCTCATATTAGCAAATTCACGAGACAAAAGTAAGAAATTTTGTTTTCAAATTAACAAATTTTTAGTTGCTCGCTTTAGTCAATTATACAATGCAAATGAAGAATGAAGATCAAAGAGAGTCAAAAGAGCAGAGACTGATCTGGAGTTGGGGATCGACACCAGCGTAGGCGAGATGCCAGGCTGCTCGTTGCAAGCGCGGCGGCATGAAGCAAGGCCGCTGGCGCTGAGCGTGAGACAACGTGAGTTGATAGGGAAGGAGAAGAGAAGCTGAGGTAGGGAAGGGGAACTTCGGAACTGGGAAGTGCCGTCGCCCACCGCCGTCGTGTGTGTTGTTGATTGTCACAGGGTTAGGTTGCTGAGTTTTGTAGGTGGGCTGAGGAGTGGGCTGGTGAGAGAATGGGGAAGTAGAAGGTTGGTAATGTGGGCTGCTCGTCCAATTGAGAGCCTGCGAGCGGGGGCTGGAGAAGCCCAAGCCTAGGGCTGATTTTGATGCCTAGGGCTTGGTCCATGGTCGGACGTATAATTTGGAAAATATATAGGTATAAGTCCACTGAATATTTTTTTCACGCCTAGGGCCCGAGCCCAAGCTGCCCTAGGCCCAGTTCCGCCCCTGAGTAGCAGTGAGGTGAATGTTACGTTTCCGATTGAGTGGAGAAGAGATGGGAACGGGAATTGGAAGAATGGAGGAAACAGAGTAAGAACTCGAGAAGGATTTCGAGAGAGAGAGAAAGCATTAGTTTGGGAAAATGTTTTTCTGTTCACATTATTCGATATATCCATTCTCTCCTCAAGGGTATTTATAGTCCATACCCGAACACAGTTCAGACGCTTTCAGCCCACTTACATGAACATTAGGTCTTTTAACCCGTTCTGAGCGCCTATAGCATTTCATAGGATTGTTGTTGCCGCGTTGTTCATCTTCAGGACTGGGGCACGTTGACGGAGGGTTAGCTCCTCAACGGGAGACAGAGAGGGCCCCCCTTTGTGAGTTCGGCCAGGGGCACAGGGTGAAATTCTTTCTCCCCTTGATCACACGTGAGAGAGAGATAGAGACACAAGAGTTTATACATGTTCGGGCCGCTGGAAAGCGTAACACCCTACTCCTATGTGTAGTGGTTATGCGACTGGAAAACCGGGAAATACAAGTGTTTGCTCTCCCTTACTCTCCGGTCTATCTGTTCTTCGTCCCCCCTTCTCCTCAGGCCTGAGCCTCCTTTTATATCTCAAGTGGCTATCACATGAGCCAAAAGGCTACCTAAGACAAGGAAAACATTCTTTTACATTTAATGGTTGTCTTGTTGCTTGACTTGGAAACCACACGCTCAGACGCCGCAGCATGGCCCTCGCCTGTCAGGCGGCTGACACGGGGGGGCGCCCGTGTCAAACTCCATTAAATGGATGAAGACTTCCGTGTTCCGTTCGCATCGGGAAACGGAAACCATCTGATTGGAGCTGGCATATTAACTCCGGCTAAGGGACGAGAGGCAAAACGCCCTCATCATTCTGATGGGACGGGGCAAGGCGTGCCGCACGCCGCCTGACGCGCGGACAATGCGCAGGCACCCTGCCGCCGTCTCACCCGTGATCTAACCGGTCTACGACCGGTCAATCACCGTGACCGATCGTAGATTGGCCACGCACGCCACACGCCGCATTAAATGCGGCGTGGTGTGCTCGCCTGAGCCGCCATCAATGCGGTTAGGTGGGCGCTGGCGACGCCCACCTAACCTCGCACATGCGGCACGAGCGCAGAGGGGGTCGGGGCGATCCGACCCTCGGGGAAAGAGTGGGAGCGGCCCGACCCTCGGGGGGATTAGGGAGGGCAGCCGCCACGTCACCCTCAGGCCCGACCCCTCCAAGGGAAGCGCCACGTGGGTGCAGGAGGCTGCCCATCCCTCTAGTCTTGATACCCCCGGGCCCGTATCACCGACACGTAACATCCTCTTCTTCAGACATGGCTTGTTCCCAAGCCGGTGCATCTAAAAAACGGTGGTGAATCGCATCCTAATCTTCCCAAGTGGCCTTAGCAAACCCATGTCCTGTCCACCGTACCTTGACCTATGATTTAGCCGCCGCGCTATGTTTGTAGAGGCGTCGCACGATGATCTCCATAGGGACTGGAGAGTTAAGCTCAAGGACATCAGGAACGCTCACCGTGGTCATGGAATCTAGAGCATGTGCTTGGTGAAGCTGGGACACATGAATGACCGGGTGCATAGCACAACCATCAGGTCTAGAATTTTGAAGGGCCCAAAAACCGAAATGCTAATTTATGATTAGTTCGATCTGCTAAAGAGGATTGTGCATATGGTTGAGCTTTCAAGAAAACCCAATCGCCCACAGCAAAATCCATGTGTGACCTCTTCTTATCCCCATGAACCTTCATACGTTGTCGCGCACGCAGTAAGTGTTGGCGCAAGAGGTCTGTAATCATTGCTCGTTCCTTCATCCATTCCTCCAGATTAGGAACTGCAGCCGAAGAAATATCCATCAATCCAAAATGTCGAGGGAGGGTGCCCATACAAAACTGACGATGTGCCAATAACCGAATGGTGAGCGGTACTATACCGAAATTCTGCAAGAGCTAGCTATGCATTCCACATCTTAGGATAGGCCTGCACGAAAAAACGCAAAAAGGTCTGGAGACATTGATTGACGCGCTCAGTTTGTCCATCCGTCTGCGGGTGATAAGCCGAGCTCATCTTTAACTGAGTATCTGCTAACCGAAACAACTCTGTCCACAACGAACTGGTAAAAATACGATCCCTGTCGGATATAATGGACTACGGCAAACCATGCAGCTTGTATATATTTTTAAGATAAACCAGGGCCACATCTAAAGCTATAAAAGGATGCGCCAGCACCACGAAATGTGCATACCGAGAGAATTTGTCGACCACCACTAATATGCAATCAAAACCTCCTGAGCGTTGTAATCCTTCGATGATATCCAATGAAATTGTTTGTGTTAACCGCAAAATTTGACATATTCCGCTTGGAAAGAGACAAGTCAAAAGCGAGGATAACGACGTGATTTTGGGTTCCAAAAACAGAAGATTGTATCGGTTACTGCCCGAAAAGATGTATTGGCTGGAATATGTATCGGTTTCAAAGTTGTGGAGATAGTCGATGAGAGATGGTTGATGGCCAGGAGTCGAATTCTTGTCGGATTCGGTTAAAAGAGTTGGTCAATATTTTCAAGAAGAGACCGAGTTCAATCTAAGTTAATAATACTGTTTACCTATATCGGCCGATTCCACTTGAGTTCTTGTTGGCTTAGATTGACTAGTGTATCTACCACCCTAAAAAACAATCAAAGGTTTGTTTAGACCTTACTATTTTGATTACAACTTAGTGCTGCATCAATTGGGTTTGACCTACTAAGTTGATATCAAAGTTGTAAGAACTAACTTTCTCTTTGGTTGTTGATAAGGGTAGTATCAATGTTTCAGCCAATCTTACCAGGTATAATTGTTTTGTTTTAAGATTGCATGTTGTCTTTAACTTAATTTATTATATCTATTATCTTATATAAGTTTATCAATTCTTTAAATCTATTACGCTTGCCACCAGTATCACACTGTTTCGGATAGGTACGATCTATTGAGATTGTAGCTTGTTTAATAGATTTAATTAAACTTGATATTCTTGTATAAGGTTGTTCGGAGCTATAGCCGATACATTATCTTTTGCTAGTCAAGTTATTTCATCAACAATGATATGAGTTCAAATAATTATTAATTCATCTGACCTTTGTTACCAGCAACTAATACTGTCTCAGTTAGGTCCGATCTATCGTAGTTACTTGTATTTAAGAGAAAGATCAAATTAACAATTGCATGGTAGTTGTCTCTACAGCCAATTGTAGTTGCCTTGAGTTCAATCTATATTTACCTGCACATCGGCTAGTTATCTAGATCATATAATCATATAACAATTGACTTTAATATTATCAATCTTATGCTGCATTGATTAGGTTCAACCTATAGGATTGGTTTTGTTTAAGAAAAGTTGTTTATGATTATATTCAATCTAGATCTAGTTTATGAGCAACATCTTTTATAACGTATAGCCGATTCATTCGTGCATCGGCTGATACGATACGACATCGGTCTATTGGCCAATCGGCTATCGTTTTCTAACATTTACCATTGTCTATCTTGTTGGTTGCAGTATCAAACCAACTGGCACACCCTAAACCCAAAGCTTTGGACCTGCACTGAAGTTAAGCAAATCTTCCAGGCCACCATGTTTTTCGCATCAACAGTTTGTTAGGCATGTTCAGGAATTGGAAGAGGCTAAAGAAGTCCTGGATAGCGAACCCATTCTGCTTTGGCCTGTTTGCACAATGTACAATTATCGACAAAACTTTGTACTGTTTTCTTTAGGCCCAGCCAAGCAAACAATTTGTGAATGCGACTGTATGTGACTTGTACTCCAGAGTGTCTCCCAATAGCCCTAGCATGCAATGCAGCAAGAACTTTCTGTTGCAATACACAGTTGTTGCCTAACCAAATCCTCCCCTTATATCTCAAAATGCCTCCTCACAATTCAAAATCAGGAAGAGAATATGGTTTCAGAGTAACCTGATCAAGGATCTTAGAAGTATGGGGATCATACTCATAACCAGCCAACACCTCACCCAACCACTCCGGCACACAAACCGACAAAGGACAGGAATGAACTTCCTTGTAACCAAGACAACGAGATAACACATTTGCAGCCTTATTCTCCAAGCCTCCTTTGTAAACCAACTTGTTATTCAAACCTAGCAACTTGGTCATAGCTTTTTGCTGCCAAGGAGTTGACAAACGTTGATCTCCCAAATGAATTAGGTTGCGTTGATCTGTTCTGATAATAAACTCACCCAATTGGAGATAAGAACGCCAATGATCAACTGCCAGTAAGATTGCTACACATTCTTTTTCATATGTCGATAGCCCTTGATTTCTGTGTCCAAGAAATTTACTCAAGAATGCCAGCGGATGCCCACCCTGCATCAGCACAGCTCCAACTCCCTTATCTGAAGCATTGGTTTCAATTTCAAAAGTTTTACCGAAATCCCGAATCGCCAACACTGGAGCAATAGCAAGAGCCACTTTAAAGGCCTCAAATGTTGCTTGATGGTCAGTGTCCAAAGAAACACCACATTCTTCTTTAACAAATCTGTTACAGGACGACTAATAACCCCAAAATGTTTGACAAACTTTCGGTAGTACCCAGCCAACCCAAGAAATCCACGAACCTCTTTTACATTCACGGGCATTGGCCAGCATCATTCAGCTTGTATATTCTGGGGATCGGTGGATACCCACTAGTCACTGATCACATGCCCTAAATACACCAAACTAGTCTGAGCAAATGAATACTTAGATCTTTTCACCTTAAATTGATGAGCAGTGAGTAACTAAAAAACTTGACGCAGAAGAGAAACATGCTCACTCAGTGTGGAACTGTAAATCAAGATATCATCAATGAAAACAAACACACCTATTGTGAGCAAAGGAGACAGTACAATGTTCATGATGCCCTAGAAAGTTGTAGGTGCTCCGGTCAGCCCATAGGACATTACTCTGAATACATAGTGCCCATTATGTGTTTTGAATACTGTCTTGTGTTTGTCTTCAGGTCGCATTCTAATTTGGTGATATCCTGCCCACAAATCTAGACTGGTAAAAATACTGGCACTTGCAAGCTCATCCAAAAGTTCATCAATAATCAGCAAGGGATAGCGATTCTTCTTGAGCATTGAGATGCCGATAGTCGATACAAAACCGCCATGTCTGATCCTTCTTGAGCACAAGCAACACTGGAGAGGAAAAAGGACTTGCACTTGGCTGAATTACCCCTTGCCGTAGCATCTCTACCACTTGGTGCTCAATTTCATCTTTCTGAGCCGGATTGTAACGGTAAGGACGAAGGTTCATTGGTTTGGCTCCTGGTAAAAGAGGGATCGAGTGATCAAACAATCTATGTGGTGGTAAGCCTTGAGGTTCATCAAATGCATGAGCAAACTCTTGTAACAATGATTCAACCGCCTTAGGTATCTCCGAAGCTTCAGCAGCTGTTTTCAGAGAACAAAATTCCACCATCTGCATGATCGCATTACGATGCACCAGCCCCTTAACTTGAGCAACTGATATTGTTGAACACTAAACAGTACTAGACTGAACTCCCTTCAAACAAACTGTCTTCTGATCTTGGAGAAAGGATAAAGTTTAACTATGCCAATCAATCTGCATTGGACTTTGTTTAGCTAACCAATCCATGCCAAGTATCACATTGTAGTTGCCTAACTGCAGAATCTTGAGATGAGATCTGAAAGTGGTGCCTTTTACCCACCATTCGCAGTTCTAAATTTCTTGCGAACATTTGAGAATACCCCCATCAGTAACTCTTACTCGTATGGGAGATTTGGTAGCACGTTGTCCCCTCAGTTTATCAGCAAGTTCTTCAGAGATAAAGCTGTGAGTGCTCCCGGAATCCACAAGCATAAGTACCTCTTGCTTCTGAACCCAACCTTGTAAACGCAATGTTCCAGTAGCCTCAATGCCTAGCACCGCTTCCTTAGAAATTTGGCACACCTCTCCTTCAGTTACCTCCTGTACTAGTTCAGATGGGCTCAATTCCTCAACATCACTTTCCTCCAAATATGAAGAAGAGAACATTTTCAACATCTCTTCCACCACATGAAGCTGTACTATGGGGCTACATTTGTGCTCCCGACTCCCACGCTCTCCATAGGGTTTGGCAAAGTCCTTTAGCTCGACGATAAGCATGAAGAGTTGCCAATTTATCATACACCCAGGGTGCTCGATGATCATCAACAGCACGTCGATCACCTGCTCGCCCTCCAATGTCACCTTGACGCAGTGGAACAGCTGATGTAGTCGTTCCAGACCGCAATTCTCCACGCGCCGCCACTGGATAATCACCACGACACGCCTCCTTGCACGTGGTTTCCAACACTTCCTCCTGCAAACAGGTGAGATCCATAGCAATATCCAAATCCGGAGGCCGATGAAGCACTACGGCGGCTCGAATCTTCGCTCGTAGTCCATCAACAAATTGTGTAATGAAAAATACTGAATTCTAGGACGCATGATGTGTGTGTAACTGGTGAATCAGCTCCCTAAACTTCTCAGTGTAGCTTGCGACTGTATCCGTTTGACGCAACCGATTAAATTGACGAATCAACCCCTGAAACTCCTCCCTACCAAATTTCCGACACACTGCCTCAGCAAAATCCTCCTAACTCACACATTCAACATGGGCATCCGTAGATTGCAGCCATGTCAGCGCCCCTCCTACGAACTGCAATGCCACAACTCCAACTCAATGTTCAAAACTAACACCACTAACTTGGAAATAAGTTTCACACTTTAATTTCCGTGCTCTCGGATTTTCCCCATCAAATTGAGGGCAATCCACCCATGCTGATCCCTCATAATGGTGATTATGCCCCCCAAAACGACTCGAAGACTCACCCAATTTGAAATGCAAGGAAACACTAGGGACGAAATGAAACGTACTTTTGCCCGGGAGAAACGACAAGAAATTCTCATTTCCCGTGGTTATCCCCCGTTGTGTGGTTGCGGCACAGTGGCTGAACAGCCCGAGACCTTCGTCTCCATGGGAGGATTTGTGCTCTTCCTCCTTGACGTCCATGAACTTCGGACCCGGCGGAGTTGGAAGCAGAGGAGGTAGATTCGACGGCTTGGCGGCTTGAACAGGAGAACATGATATTTGCTCCACTTGAGTTCTCAGCTCCACCATCTCGTCCCGCAGCTCCGCCACCATTCGCTCCATCGTAGGCTTCCACCAGCGAGCTCCGCCACCATAGGCCTTATCTCTTCCAGAGAACCCACCGATGCTTGTATCACCGTGTTCTGCTTCTAGATTGCCGCCATGACCGAAACAAGATCCGCGAGTTGCTGCTCCATTTCCTGAACCTTAAGTTGGGCGTGCAAGTGGTAGCGTGGTGTTTCTAGGTAATCCACGATTGATGCTCTGATACCAGTTTGTTATGTTTCCGATCAAGTGAAGAAGAGATGGGAACGAGAATTGAAAGAACAGGGGAAATAGAGTAAGAACTCGAGAAGGATTTGGAGAGAGAGAAAGGATTAGTTTGGATGAGTGTTTTTCTGTTCACATTATTTGATACATCCATTCTCTCCTCAAGGGTATTTATAGTCCATACTCGAACACGGTTCAGATGCGGACCCATTCCGATCCACTTACACGAACATTAGGCCTTTTAGCCCGTTTTGAGCACCTGTAGCATTTCATAGGATTGCCGTTGCCATGTTGTTCATCGCCAGAACTGGGGCGTATAACAGTGAAGTGAGAGAAAACATCGGCGAGCGAATATATTGTCGCCAACGCTTCGTATGCTAGGCACATGATCAACTCAATGTGAACCAAGCCAGGAGGGAGAATATAATGTGACAAATAAAATACAGTAGTACTTTAAAGAACAGTGCATAGATAAAGTACTTTTTAGATTATATTTAAGCAATAGGTTTCGCTGATGTGTCTATTTTAGAGTAAGTTAGACTTGCTCTTACTCGCGCTGCGCACGTGAGAGAATAATTGCCCGCAGAAACCCTGATGCGCCTCGGGGATTCGGGCCTGATCGACCGATCGACTGGTGCTTGTTGAATCGCGGGGCTCGCACCACGTAACGCCCGTGATTTCCAGCCTCCCGCGCGCCGTCGTCGGCTTCGCCATCTAGGGGATCGATCGATCGATCGGTCAGCCGTTTCGCTCCAAGGCGCCCGCAAAAAGTAGCGGCGTTTTGCGTTTAACTGCTACAGCAGGCGATCCGCGACCGCACTCCGATCGATCGATTTCCACCGGGTTCGTCCACGAACTACTCCAGCTAGCAAATACTAGCAAATGCCGATGACGACGCCCGTCGTCGCCCGGGGTTACCCAACAGTACAGTGGTCACCCGCAGCCGCAAAACGCATGGATCAAGAGTGGAAGCTAGCTAGGCAGGCAGGCACACGTGACGCAATGACTCGGCAATAATCGCACGCACGGACGGTTGTAGGCTTGTAGCCAGCCAGCCGGTAGGTCGGACCTGTCACTGCCGGGGTTTGGTCCAGTCAATGCATGCATGGACGTGGTGACGCCTTCGCGATTAAGAGAGTTAATATCCTCGGATATCGATCGTCGTCGTCGCTCGTTGCGTCCGCTCTTGCGTCATATGCATGAATCATGATCGATTATTCCGGCCTAGATAGCCCCATGGATATCTTCCGTGGATATGCCTATCTGACCCAGTGACCCCCTTAGCCGATCTCGTTGACCACTGTGATGTTACTGGTCAGAACTTTTAAAAATGTGCTGATCGAAAATCAAATTCTACTCGTGCCATTTCACATTACTTATCATTCTAATTTTATTATGAGTCAAACTAGCATGATGGCGCGTGCAGATTGTACAACTAGTATCGTTATATTTTTCTCACTAATAGCATATATATTTTCATATTTTATAATAAAATATATTAAAATTTTAATATAATTTTAAATTCTATACTAACTTGACCAAACTAGCCAATGTATAATATTCATATTGTATCGTTTATACGTCATAGTTATTAACTATTTTTTAATTCTGAATTTTAGTTATTTCTAAGTTGTTTTTTTATATAGACTTTAGACTTTTTTCTAATATTTTTTTTCAAAGTTTCGTTATTTATAAATTGTATTCCTATATGGATTCTAAACCCTTTCTTTCAATATTTTTTATTTTTAAATGTCAAATTTTAGTTATTTCTAAATTGTATTTTTATATGGACTCTAGACTCTACTCTCAATCATCCTTATTTTATTTCATTTCTAATTTTAGTTATTTCAAAATTGTATTTATGTATGGACTCTAAACTATACTTTTAATTAGTTCTAAATTCCTATATGTACTTTAGATTCTTCATCCAATATCCTTTATTTTTAAATTTTAAATTTTAGTTATTTCTAAATTGTACTCTTATATGAACTCTAACCTCTACATTTAAATTTATTATTTTTTAATTCCGAATTTCAATTAGTACTAAATTGTATACCCGTATGGACTCTGGTCTCCTCTTTCGATATTTTTTATTTTTTAATTCCGAATTTCTGTTATTTCTAACTATATTACTATACGGACTATAAATTCATCTTTCAATATTTATTATTTTTAATTCTAAATTTTAGTTATTTCTAACTTGTACTTCTATATGGACTCTAAACTTCTATTCCAATATTTTAAAAAAAATTCAAATTTTAGTTATTTTTAAATTGAATTTCTATATGAACTCTAACCTCTACTTTTAAATTTATTATTTTTAATTTCGAATTTCAATTAGTTCTAATTTGTATACTGTATGGACTCTAGTTTCTTTTTTCAATATTTTTTATTTTTTAATTTCGAATTTCTGTTATTTCTAATAGTATTTTTATACGGACTCTAAATTCTTCTTTCAATATTTATTATTTTTTAATTCTGAATTTCAATTATTTCTAACTTGTACTTCTATATGGACTCTAAACTCCTATTCCAATATTTTTTAAAAAAAATCGAATTTTAGTTATTTTTAAATTGTATTTCTGTAACTCTAACATCTAGTTTTAATTTTCTTATTTTTCTAATTTTGAATTTTAATTAGTTATAAATTGTATACCTGTATGAACTCTAGTCTCCTCTTTCAATATTCCTTATTTTCTTAATTACGAATTTTAGCTATTTTAAATTGTATTTCTACATGGACCCTATTTTTTCTTCTTCTCCGATTAATATGAGAATTTTAGGCCATTAGAGCAAACGTGAAGCTCCTTTTTCTATTACTTTAATAGGCTACCCAATTGCGCGGCTAACATCCATACAATATTATTTAATTTTTTTTACATATTATTTTTTATAAAAAATTGTTTAATAGTTATCCCATTGTCTTAATATTTTAATAAATCAAACATTATCATTATAGGATTTTCAATTTTATAGTTTTTAAAAGTCACACCATCATCATCATTATTTCTTTGTCACCTAATTATTTTCTTGTTCGGTCTATCATGGATTCTTTTTGTCATCTTAATAATATAAGTTATTTCTAAATTATATTCCTACTTAAACTTTCTTTTTTTAATGATTAATGTGGGAATTTTAGTGTTTAAAACTATTTTTATTATATATTTTTCCTTTATTAATGTGGAATGTTCTTTCAATATATCTTGTTTTTTTATTTCGAATTCTAGTTATTTCTAAATTATGTTTCTACTTAACTTATTTTTTTAATTAATGTGAGAACTGTTAGACTCTAAAGTAAACGTGGTGCGTCAGAGTTTTACGACAAAGACATATTTGTACATTGTCCCACAGTAAATGCCATGATCTACCCTGTCCAGGAATACGGTGTTATGAACTTATGATGCAATGTGTCAGCTTAATACTTTGGTATACTGACTCTTAGTGTAGTTATTGTACTATATTGGTACCGTGAAATGCGTTAGATTTAGCTCGTGACTTTGGTTTCACTGCAACATGCAACAGATTACTGAAATTTCTCTTGTGTTGACTCCTGTGTCGGGACGGGGCAGTCGTATTGTCCGAGATGCATGCACCAGGGCTGGGGACTGAGGTTCAATGGTTGGAGCCTTGTTGGCACTGATAGCCAATTGAATCGAAGTAGATAGAAACACAATCAGGGACATGCATGTATGAATTATGATGGAATTGTACTCGTATACGGATTAATTTCTTCCGTAATCTGTTTTTTGGCTGATAAATTAACAGATTCTGACACAATTAATGAGAAGTGTAGTTTCCTATACAACTCTTTCTCTATTTCTACCAATATAATTGTATTTCCTATATTAACTATCAATCTAAATCGTTATAATTTGATCTCACCATAATTAAACAGTTAATATTTTTTTCGATTAACGTGATAATTTTTAATCCTCTAAATCTCAATATGTGCATATGACATGATATGTGTGCATTATTTTCTTACTATCAATGGCCACGTATGCATAGTATGTATGTAGTAATAGTTTTTCCAGTCACATGAACGTGCATTGTTGTAATTCGATTCATCCTCTAATTACCATCATATTCATATGCATGCAACATATTCGACTCCTAATCAAGCAACTGTCCGACTCCCATGTTCCCTCTTGGACACCTAATCTTAATATATAGCTGCTGTCTATTCGGACTCAATATTGTCCCGCATAATCTACACCACTGAAAATTAGTCATCTATGATCTAACGGTATAAATATTTTTCTTTTTCTCTGATTAACGTGAGAATTTCTAACCTCCATAACGAACGTGATGTTTTCTTTCAACGATATACAATAGATAGATAGATAGATAGATAGATAGATAGATAGATAGATAGATAGATAGATAGGTAGGTAGATAATTTTCTATCTTTATTATTGATTTCTAAAAATTCATATAGTTTAACATAATAAGATTTACGTTATTCATGTTATTAAAACTACATGAATTTTAAAAGGTTAATGATCAAAGATATAATATAAATATTTGACTTATAACAAAGCTAGAACAGCAAATAAGTTAAAACTTAGGGAACACACAATCTAATTCTACTGTTGATCTTGGGCTTTTTCCCATTGTTTTTTTAGCTTTGGCCGTTGGATCGCCAAAAGCAGAGCATTCTTACCATAAAATTATTTTTTGTTACATCGTTTGCTTTTCTCGCCTTATAAGCCGTGGCTCAACCAATGGCGATTGGATCAGTCTCTTCATCTATGAAGATATTAAACTTTAAATTGATGTAAACTCTAAAGTTGAGAAATAACTTATTGCAGCAGAGAGTACAGCGAGAGGTATTTCTACAATAAAGTA
Source organism: Oryza officinalis (assembly GCA_008326285.1). Classification (NCBI taxonomy): domain Eukaryota; kingdom Viridiplantae; phylum Streptophyta; class Magnoliopsida; order Poales; family Poaceae; genus Oryza; species Oryza officinalis. The sequence continues at coordinate 56,109,925 of BDMV01000001.1, read as the reverse complement.
ATAGAGTAATACCTCATATTTTATGGTTAAAGTGACAGAAAATCACATGTATTAAATATTATATATATATAACCCCACCCTTAGTTAAATCAGAATTAATTTTATCATATCTGAATTATTATTATTTTTTAAGTAGCGAAGAGTTAAACCAATAGCCTCAGTCAAGAAATCAAAAAATTCATATAGGTTGTATTTTAAAAGTTTAAGTAAAAGTGTACTCAACATGTATACCTAATGTTATATGAATCATTAGAACCATTATATCTAAGATGACCATATCACTTGTCGTAGTATATCTTATGCAGCTTTAACTATAAAACATAAGTTTATTGAAATTTACTCGAACTAATATGTTGATCAGCTCCCTGGCCTTCACACATGACCAATAGTCCAATGATAAAAAGTTGACATGGAAATCAAATGACAAACACACTAACTTTTGAATTGCATTAATTTCCCGGGGGTTTTTTTTTGCAGCATTTAGTTTAATTCCTTTAAAGATCTTTGGAAATTCATCAAAGTAGGCCTACTCATATTACGCAATAATTTTGTTTCGTTAAATTATCCTTTATGAGACCCAACATCTCTGGAAAGATACGTATAAAGATCTTCGTCTTCAGTGGAATTTTTTTTGTTAATTTTCAGATTATTTTCTTGTGAATTAACTCTCCTGAGGAATTCAATAATGCATCTTATCTAGAAATTAAAGATGAACTTTGCTGCTAATTAACTGCCAGTTGGAGGCACTGCCCACCTAGCCTGTGTATATTAAGCTCCATCCCAATGTTAGTGGCCGACTAGAAAAGCGAGGATTAAAATCTTGTACGGGGTCAAGAGGTAGACATGCATGTGGGTTTATACCTTCACCCAACTTAAACAAATCAATAATTTCTTTGATGCTGAAGAAGAAAAGACTTGGATCAAGAAGTCTCTGCCTTGTGCACCACTAGGGTTAACTAATCCCAGCTACCCTAAAATATTACTTTTGACTCACGCTTGTTTGGGATGTAAATCCCTTTTGCGTGACTCTTGTCACTGTAAATTCAGCTAACCAGAAGACAACTAATCCTACCACCAACCGTAAAATTAACCTCTTCACACACTATCATGTCATGCCAGTAAAGTTTTCCAGTGATCATTCCAGCTGTGTGGTAACACAACTAAACTTTTCAATTGAAGCTCGAACCAGAGACCTGCAGTAGTGCCATTTTTTCCCCAAGGAAGCAGACAAAACAAGCCGACCATCGCTCTCATTGCAGCCGTCGTCCGTCCCTTTTTGGGCTGAAATTTCATACCATAGTCTACCACCGGAGGAATGGAAAAATAAATCGGCTGTCGACATGACGCAGCCTGTTTAGCCATAGTGCTATTTCTTCCGTCTAAAAAATAGTATTTTCTGCGTTTAAAATTTAATATAATATAGAACTTCTCCAGTACTATCTCAAGTTCTCAACTTAACTAAGTATAATCATCTCTAATTTAAATTTTTATCTACTTACTTATCTTAACTAATTATAATTATCTGTAATTTAATTTTATGTTTTTTAACAACCGTAAAAACCTTAAAGGTTTATATTTTAGGACGAAAAAAAACGTGTCAGTGTGGGTATGGCGTACCAACCACCTGTGGATTTGTTCGCCACCTTCGCCGTACATTGCGGCTCGCATCGCACCCATACCCGACCCGACCCGACCCAGGCAGCGGCTGGTTCACTGCATCTGGATGGATAGGCATCATCATGCAGAGCCAGCCACGTGCAGAATGGCAGCATAAAAAAGTTCTTTTTTTTTTTAATCTTACCGACGGCGAGAGGGTTAGAGGAGATGCACCTACTCTCTCTCGTTGGCTGTGATGCGAAGTGATTCTGTAATAAAAGTGAGAAGTCGTGGTGGTGCCATGCCAGTATGAACGGTCCATGGTTTGGAGGCGAATGGAACGATACCCTTCTGAATTTGCTGAGTGATATTCGAAGCATATCCTCGTGTGTCGATCGATATGGAAGCTACAGTAGAGTAGTACAGCTTCCCTGTGGAAACAGTTGGGAGCGATATATATGACAGGGACACATAGTACCATGAATGCTACGGAGATTAGTAAAGGGAACAGGCGGCCGGCTTGCATTAAGCTCCTTGTGTTAAAGCTGTCAGATTCTTGATATCACGTTAGGCAGCGCCAGGAATTGAAAGCATCCGGTAATTGGCACCTTTGAATGCATTGTTTCAGAGACAGATCGATCGACAGTGATCCGGCCCCCCTCAAGTTCTCAAGTGTCAGCTCAATTGCTTTCCTTTCATTCGTGAGGGACTTCTGCAAGTGAAAGAAAAAAATAAAGTAGAAAAATCCAAACCAAGACGCCGTCCAATTGACAGGCAAATAAAACGAATAGTTCTATAGAGAAACTACCAAATCCATATATGTTAAAAACCAATTCCATATGCATCGACAACGCAGGCAAGAATTTCCTGTGCATCACCTACACAACGACTGGTGACTGACTGCAGGTGCAAGTGATGCAGAAAGAAGCAGAGCGAAATCCGCACGTGGTGCAGGTGAAAGCACGCCGGGCCGGGCGATTACGACGCCGGAGTCCACGAAACGATCGGGGCAGATTTGTGTGTGCAAAAACAGTCAAAAACATCGAGTTGTTGTTGTCTTGGCGACGCTGCACGCACAGCCAGCCACGAGCCATAAGCCGGCGCGATTACAATATTTTTCCTTCGCGGAAGATCTCTCCGGCTTGTCTGTCTTTTGACTCTTCTGTTCCGTGCGTGCGTGCGTCGCGGCCAGGAGAGAAGAGGTTTTCGCGGTTTCGCCCTTTGAGAGAGGTCAAGCTCTTTTCTACGCGGGAACCTTCGTCGCAGTAGCCGCGAGCACATCCTCATCCGGCGAGAGGGGACAGAGCCGGGCCCCACCTGCAACCCACGTTCCGGAGGTGCCCATATATAGCCGCGCCCTCGTGTCCGAGGCCACGAACCGACTTGGGTCGCCACGGAAGCGCAGCAGCAATAAAGGCAGCGTTGGTGGTGGTGTGTCAGGGACCAACATTTTCACGAGAGGAGAGGATGGAAATGGCGGCGGCGGCGGCGGTTGGGGGGAGCGGGAGGAGGGACGCGGAGGCGGAGCTGAACCTGCCGCCTGGGTTCCGGTTCCACCCGACCGACGAGGAGCTCGTGGTGCACTACCTCTGCCGCAAGGTTGCCCGGCAGCCGCTCCCCGTGCCCATCATCGCCGAGGTCGACCTGTACAAGCTCGACCCCTGGGATCTCCCTGGTGCGCCTCTGCTTCCCTCTGCTTTTCTTCCCTCCGTCGATTTGTCATTCATTGGCTGTGTCTGATGTTTGTGTCCTTGTGTGTGTGTGCGCGCAGAGAAGGCGCTGTTCGGGAGGAAGGAGTGGTACTTCTTCACGCCGAGGGACCGGAAGTACCCGAACGGGTCGAGGCCGAACCGCGCCGCCGGGAGAGGGTACTGGAAGGCGACGGGCGCCGACAAGCCGGTGGCGCCCAAGGGGAGCGCCAGGACGGTGGGGATCAAGAAGGCGCTCGTGTTCTACTCCGGCAAGGCGCCGAGGGGCGTCAAGACAGACTGGATCATGCACGAGTACCGCCTCGCCGACGCCGACCGCGCCCCGGGCAAGAAGGGCTCCCAGAAGGTAGGCGTCGCGATGACACGATCCCGCCGCCGGCGGCGTGTGCTCTTCCTGCCGCCGCATTTGATTGATGTTGAACTGTTGATGCCGACGTGATCTCGCCCGTGTTCCTGCAGCTGGACGAATGGGTGCTGTGCCGGCTGTACAACAAGAAGAACAACTGGGAGAAGGTGAAGCTGGAGCAGCAGGACATGGCGGCCGTGGCGGCGCCGCGCCACCACAACCACCACCACCAGAACGGTGAGGTCATGGACGCGGTGGCCGACACCATGTCCGACAGCTTCCAGACGCACGATTCGGACATCGACAACGCCTCCGCCGGCCTGCAGCACGGCGGCGGCGGCTTCGGGGACGTGGCGCAGGGGCCGCCGAGGAATGGCTTCGTGACGGTGAAGGAGGACAACGACTGGTTCACCGGCCTCAACTTCGACGAGCTGCAGCCGCCGTACATGATGAACCTGCAGCACATGCAGATGCAGATGGTGAATCCGGCGGCGGCAGGGCACGACGGCGGCTACTTGCAGTCCATCAGCTCGCCGCAGATGAAGATGTGGCAGACAATCCTGCCACCATTCTGAGATGGATGGAACAAGAAAAGGTTGCTGTAGATAAAGGGCGGAAATAGGAGTGATGACTAGAAAAAATTATTAGATTTACTAGAGAAAAAAGATTAGAAATCTCGCAAGCATGATTCTGCAAATGTGGTGGTAGATGCTTGCAGTATGTAATTCATTTGTTCAGTATATGCATTTGATAGTCTGCAAAACATCTCCTTTTGTTCTCACATCTAAGCAAGCATAATTTTATCCTTCATCTGAATTCTGAAATATATGCTTGATGGTTTTAATGTTTTATCCTAAGTAATTTATTTACCTCTCTTTCACTTATTTTTCTTTTAACAAAAGGTTGGTTCTTTATCCAAATTGTGGTACAGAAGGGTTTCAGATATTGATGGAATGGCAACATCCATTGCATAGGCAAAGGGAATGCGGCCATGCATCAATTGATTAAAGTAAGACGTAGTCATGCACTATGTCAGTCGCATCATGACTCATTTGAGTTAGCGACACTAGCTTGCAACTATAGATTGATACCATGAAAAAGACACTGAACAGAATCACGGCAAGCATGACTGCGAGTTGCGCACAGAAAGTGAGCCCTTCTCTTTTCCCCAGAAATGTATCTGTTAATCTGTCATCGTCTCTACAGATAGTAAAATTTTAAAGCAACTTGCATCTGGTTGCGAGATAACGCCATCATCTAGAGAGCATATCAAAGAGCTCAGGGTGGGGGAAGATATATGGCAGAATAATCCACTTGCAGGCAGCATGAGTATATCCTACAGAATGTGATACATAGGTCTTCAGGTGTACCAGGATAAGGTGTTTGTCCAATACCGTATATTATTATCAGTATGGTTGAAGCAACTAGAAAGTAGGCATTATTTTAGGCCACAAGGTAGACAGATTGGATTAATATGGAGTTCAGGTAAGCTCTCACCTTGTAATGATTTAATGTATTGATTAGTACCAGGCTAGTGGCAATCCATCCCAGCTTCAAATCCAATGTGCTATCATAGGAAGATTCTTCGTATGCACGGCACTAAAATAGTACCGTCAGAAAAGTTGCAATTTAGAGCTGCATCATCAAGAAGACAATATATCATAAAAATGAACATTGTAGATTCTACACAATGTTGAGAACAGTAAAAACTATTACATGGTTGTTTCAGAATATGCCAGTTCACCCCTTCTACAGTGGAATAGCTGCGCATGCTAACATTGAAAACAAGCAAGAAATAACATTGAAACCATATGAAACGATTTGGATCATGAATATGATGGAAACTGCTCTACTATTTGCAATGACAATTTGGCATGAAAGTCAGGACAAGGTAGAAGCTACAAATAAAGGAATACAGCAAACCAGATACTAAGTGTTTCAGCAAATCATGCACTTAGTAATTACAATCTTATCAAGAGGGACCATAATGACTAAGAAAACATACAGCATTCAGCTTCTCTTCTCTTTAGCCTGGGAAAAAAAAATTCTTCAATTTTTCTAGCAGTTCTCCATAAAGAACAAAATGAATCTTCCTCCCCTACTTCATATCTTTTCATAAATCACATTTTAACGGCAATCATCATCCAATCACTTTCGAGGACGTGGTCTGAGAGACACCGAACCACCCCATGAACCCACTGAAGCTGAAGCCTTGGCAAGCTCTCTGCCTGAAAGCCAAGCCTGTATCATTTCTTCAGTCTTCTTCTCTGGTGGAAATCCCTTGGCTTTCATCTCTTCATAATACTTTGCTGACTCCTCTAGTCTCCCATTAAGGAATAAACCGTGTATCAATACAATATACGCACTCCGATCAGGGCTTAGCCCATTTGCAGGCATTGCACTCCAGAGCTTCTCCACACTGTCATGCTGCCTCCACCGGCAGAATTTCCTGATCAACATAATGTAAGTGTCCATCTCTGGGTCACACTGCAATTCTTTCATCTTATCCAACAGATCAAACACCTCAATGGGGCTTCTAGCCACATCGAATAACGCATGAAATGTTCTCACTGAAGGTGACAGCCCTCTCCCTAACATGTCATCAAGCATTTCCCTTGCCTCCTGAACCTGACGAGCCTTGCAAAAAGGTCTAATGAGGGAGTTGAAAGTGGCCGTGTCTGGGGCAACCCCCTTCTCCTCCATGCTCCGGACAAGCGCCTTTGCCTCATCCACACACCGTCCCTTAGCGAGCGCGTACACAACTGCATTGTAGACTTTCCTGTCTGGTATAACACCAGCCTCCTTCATGCGGTTAAAGAGCTTCATGACAGTGTCCAAGCTTCCTGCTTTGGAGAAGCACGAAATCATACTCCCATATGATACGACGTCCCTCTCAATACCCTTAATTTCCATGGCATTCCAAAACCTCTTCGCCTCCCTCACACTGCGGACCATGTTGCACCAGCCATTGAGCACAATGTTAAAACTCTTGGTCTCGAAAGGGAACTCCTTCTCGCTGGACAGAAGCAGGTGCTCCGCATCCTGAACGTTCTTGTACCGGCAAAGCGCGCTCAGGAGGCCATGGAACTCAGCGACGCCAGGCCGGAAACCAAGGCTCGGGAGCGCACGGAACGCCGCGACGGCGCCGGCGACGTCCCGTGCAGCGCAGTACCGCCGGATGAGAAGCATCACCGCAGCCGGCGACGCAAGCGACGAGCGGCGCATTTGGTCGAGCAGTGCGCGTGCGTCGTCGAAGCGGCGGTGCTTCGCGAGGATGGCGAGCATGGAGTGGCACGCTCGCCGCCCTGGCGCGTACCCTGGCTGCGCCGAGGCCCACCGGAACGCGGCATGCGCCGAGGCGCAGCTGTTGCGGAGGCGGGCCAGCGCGGCAACCACGACCGGCTCGGACGCCGCGGCGCCGCACCGCTCCAGGAGGCCCCTGGCCCGCGCGGCGTCCGCGTGGAACCCCTCGGCCGCGCCGACGACGGCCTCCACGTCACGGGCGACGTCCAGCGGCAGCTTCTGGAGGTCCGGGAACGAGAAGGGGTCATCCTCCTCCCCGTCACCGCTGCCACCGCCACCGCCATTGCCGCATCCGCTGCCGATGCCGCCCTGCAAAGTGGAGAGTCGCCAACCTTCGCGGAGGAGAGGAAGGCTCCGCGGATCGGTGAATCCGCGGGTGGTGACAGCGGAGGATCGCGGGATTGCTCTCGCGAGGAGACTCCGCAGCATGGCGGGCGGAGGCGGGGAGGAATCGGGTCGCGAACTTGCGATTTGTGTGTGCGCGACGCGTTTCCGCCTTTTGCGTATGACTGTTACGCCACGAGTATAACCAAAGCGTAAACTCGCTTGGCGTTTGCTTCGTCTTCCCCGATGCATTTACACAGCTGATCCGAACGCGAATGTGCAGTGCAACCCAAGGTGAGCAAAAATGATGAATTCCCTCTCCAATCTCCAATTCTCCATTGCTGCTTCACCTTCGCATCGATTGCACTACCAAGTGACAACTAGTACTAGAGTATAAGAGGGGTATTTTGCTAGGGTTTCGGGTTTGGGAGGAAGAGTAGGTAGGAATTAGTACATGGCTGGGTTCTCACCTCGCTTCTTGAGGCGCACAACCCCACCCGTCCATGCGATCGCCGCGCCTCACGCCCGCCGCCTACTGGCACTTCTCCTGGAGCATCAGAACAGGAGGCGCCCGCTCCTGCAGATCCACTCCCAGCTCATTGCCCACCAGGTGTTCGACCGGCGTCCCACGCCGTGGCACGCCCTCCTCAAGGCCTACTCTCATGGCCCTTACCCGCAGGAGGCCCTGCAACTCTTCAGGAACGCGCGGTGGCACGCGGCCGACGACACGTATGCCTTCACGTTTGCCCTCAAGGCGTGCGCTGGCCTGGGGTGGCCACGGGCTTGCGCGCAGCTCCATGGGATTGTGGTACGGAAGGGGTTCGAGTTCCACACCTACGTGCACACTGCCCTTGTCTATGTGTATATTATCTGCGGGTGCCAGGTGGATGCACGGATGGCGTTTGAGGAAATGCCGGTGAAGAACGCAGTTTCTTGGAATGTATTGATCACTGGCTTTGCTGGATGGGGCGAGGTTGAGTATGCGAGGCTGCTCTTTGAGCGGATGCCTTGCAGGAATGTTGTTTCGTGGAGCGGGATGATAGATGGATATACGCGTGCTTGTCGCCCTGTCGAGGCGGTTGCTCTTTTCCGCCGCATGATGGCAGAAGGTATTAGTCCTAGCGAGATAACTGTGTTAGCAGTTGTTCCTGCACTCTCTAATATTGGAAAGATTCTTATGGGAGAGGCATTGCATGGCTATTGTCAGAAGGAGGGTCTTGTGTGGGATGTTCGGGTTGGCAATTCACTCATAGACTTGTATGCCAAGATTGGTTCTATCCAGAATTCGCTGAGGGTGTTTGATGAAATGCTGGACAGAAGAAACTTGGTGTCATGGACATCAATAATTTCAGGTTTTGCAATGCACGGGTTGTCAGTTAAGGCAGTTGAACTGTTTGCCAATATGAGAAGAGCTAGAATCAAGCCTAACAGAATTACCTTCTTGAGTGCCCTCCATGCTTGTAGCCATGGAGGGCTGGTGGAGCAAGGAGTAGCATTTTTCAAAAGCATGGTTTATGAATACAACATAAATCCAGATGTCAAGCATTTTGGGTGTATCATAGACATGCTAGGTAGGGCTGGGCGTTTGTATGAGGCTGAGCAGATAATAGGAGATATGCCTGTGGAAGTCAATGCAACTGTATGGAGGACATTGTTGGGTTGTTGCAGTAAGTATGGAGAAGTTGAGATGGGAGAGAGGACAATGAAGAAGATATTAGCCTTAGAAAGAGAATTTGGTGGTGATTTTGTCGTTCTATCCAATATGCTTACTGAGCTTGGTAGGTTTAGTGATGCTGAAATAGTACGGAAATTAGTTGATCAGAGGAATTCTGTTAAGGTTCCTGGGCTTGCTTTGGTTGATGGAACTCAGTAGAATTCCTGGGATAAGGACTAAATGTAGGAAAGAAGCTCTCTCGGTTGAGTTGAGAGTTTTCAGTTGCAACCTTAGAATTTCCTCCCTGTGTTATACCAACTGTGATAAAAGATCTTTCTATTAAGGTTGGGTTCATTGCATTCGTTGACCTATTTATTTTCCATGGAAGTTGATAAAATTAAAATGACAGTTTATTTGGCTGTCAGTGCTAGATTGATCACCATTAATGATATAAAGTTGTATCTAAATTCCCATAATCTCTTTATTCACTGGTTGATAAACTCTTTTAATAAGCCTCAAAGTCATGCTGTATTGTTCATTTGTCCCATGGTATGATTCATTGATGCTTCTTTCAGTATCCTTTTTCGAAGGAAAAACTTTTTACTCGTCTTGCTAATCCCTTGCAGGAAGCAGATGTACTGAACTAAGTCCAGTCCTTGCTCATCCTTAACTGGCTCACTGTTCATGGAACAGTTCAGTTATTTTTCAACATTGTAAGGATGGAAGTCATAAAAAAGCTGCATGCCCATTACATTGTTTCTGGGCTGTACAATTGCCATTATGCAATGTCTAAGGTTCTCAGATCCTATGCCATTCTACGACCAGGTTTGGTTTCTGCTCATAAAGTGTTTGATCAGATTGAAGCACCAACCACTTTTCTTTGGAATATCATAATAAGGGGGCTTGCTCAAAGTGATGCACCAGCAGATGCCATTGCTTTCTACAAGAAGGCTCAAGGAGGAGGAATGGTGCCAGATAACCTGACATTTCCGTTTATACTAAAGGCCTGTGCTAGAATTAATGCTCTCAATGAAGGGGAACAGATGCACAACCATATAACAAAACTCGGGCTTCTTTCAGATATCTTTGTTTCCAATTCGTTGATTCATCTATATGCTGCCTGTGGTAATATTTGCTATGCAAGATCTATTTTTGATGAGATGGTAGTTAAGGATGTTGTATCCTGGAATTCGTTGATCTGTGGATATAGCCAGTGCAATAGATTTAAAGATGTTTTGGCATTGTTCAATTTAATGCAGAATGAAGGAGTGAAAGCTGATAAGGTTACAATGGTTAAGGTTGTTTCTGCATGTACTCGTTTAGGAGATTATAGCATGGCAGATTACATGGTCAGGTACATAGAGGATTATTGCATTGAGGTGGATATTTACTTGGGCAATACATTGGTAGATTACTTTGGAAGACGTGGACAGTTACAATCAGCTGAAAAGGTGTTCTTTAACATGAAGGATAAGAACACTGTAACAATGAACGCAATGATCACTACATATGCAAAAGGACGAGATCTAGTTTCAGCAAGGAAAATATTCGATCAAATTCCTAAGAAAGATTTGATTTCATGGAGTTCTATGATATCTGGATATTCACAAGCTAATCTCTTCTCTGATGCTCTAGTGATCTTCAGGCAGATGCAGAGAGCCAAGGTGAAACCAGATGCCATTGTGATTGCCAGTGTACTTTCTTCCTGCGCACATTTGGGCACACTTGATCTTGGTAAGTGGGTTCATGACTACGTGAGGAGAAACAACATCAAAGCTGACACCATTATGGAGAATGCTCTGATTGACATGTATATGAAATGTGGAAGTGCCAAGGAAGCACTGCAAGTATTCAAAGAAATGAAAGAGAAGGACACCTTGTCATGGAACTCGATCATAATAGGGCTAGCAAACAATGGCTTCGAGAAGAATTCTCTGAATCTGTTTCATGCTATGCTTGCTGAAGGTTTCAGACCAAATGGAGTTACTTTCCTCGGTATACTGATTGCTTGCGCGAACGCTAAGCTTGTTGAGGAAGGGCTTGACCACTTCCAAAGCATGAAACAAGTTTACAGCTTAGAACCCCAGATGAAGCATTATGGCTGCGTTGTTGATCTCCTCGGCCGTGCTGGTCAATTGGAGAAGGCACTGAGATTCATCACTGAGATGCCCATAGATCCTGACCCTGTTGTTTGGAGGATATTTCTGGGAGCATGCAATACGCATGGTAATGTGGCCACTGCAGAGGTCGTCACCAAGAAGCTCAATGAGTTGGAGCTCAGCAACAGCGGAAACTACACAGTGTTAAGCAATGCATATGCGAGTGCTCATAGATGGAGCGATGCTATGAACGTCAGGCAATGGATGGCTGATACTGATGTGAGGAAATCTCCTGGGTGCAGTGCTGTTGAAGTGGCTTAATCCGGCGAACGCGTAGGTTCATGACCAGCATAGATCACATTGCATCATATTATCAAATGTCAACCTGTGTAAATATAGATGTTCAGGCCTAGCTGTCAACTTTTCTGAGGAAATTTATCATAGTTCTGTCATTTCAGCCGTTATTACTGATTAAATCGAAGTATACAAAGATGTCTTGGGTGTAGCTTATTAGGTTATTACTGCTGTCAATGTTTCCTACTACAAATAACTGCCGTCTTCACCACATTTTATTCGCAAGGGAGACAAAAATCATATGCCTACTGCTTGTTCGCTTCGCCCATCTTATTCAACTACTCCGTATTAAATGAAAACAAGGACGGTATCGATAGTGGGATGCAATATCACGTTCTGCAAAACAAACCCGTCATCTTAACGTCCTCGAGTAACAATAGCGATGGCAGCTGCCACCATACGGTGTAAGACCATGATAACACACTGATTGATTGAATCAGCAAAACCGATGGCAAATAAATTAAGGCCATCCAACTCACTGGGCAATTGTCAATGCAGAGAACTTGATAATTTTATAATAGCAAAACATAAGTGCAATTGTAAATTGACTAACAAAATACCCGAAGCATTCAGGACAAGTCATCTCACAGAAAAGGTGAAAATTCAAGACGGCAGGCTAACTTGACCAAGGTACTGTTTCTACGATATGGCCGGAGAGAAGGCTAAGCCAGAAGAAATCTCCCTATGATGCAAGAGACTTTCAGCGCTTCCCACCACCGCCGCCAATCTTTGGACCTTTAGCACCCCTCTGGGCAGCACCACCCTTCGACTGTGTCTTCTGAGATTTTGCCACCTCTGCCTTCTTTGCCTTTTTCTCATCCTTGGTTTTCTTGATGCGCTCCTTGATCTCACTGTTTTAAACATATCAACAGCACATCTTAGTTCGAATCTGAGAAAAAAAGAATTGCATGGCTCAAAAGATTCAAGGGGCAAAAGGAAGCACCAGAAGTTAATGGATCAAACTATAGTATGCAAGCATGCACTAAACAAAGGGACATTTAAGTTCAGAATCATTCAACAATAGTGGTATTAAGAAAAATAAATCTGCTGATATGAAGGAGCAACAGCTATTACAAGAAAATTAACAAATGTGGGCAACAGCTAAAATCAGCCATATTAGCTTTACCAACATAAATAATATTCAGGTTCAAAAAACAATTTAAAAGGATATGTAAATGCAGACCAATAGCCATAACTAAATAGAAAGGTGGAAAATGCACCGGAGAGCTGCTTCTCTGGCTGCATCACGGACTTCAGGTTTCTCACTCCTCTTCTTTTGGATAACTTCCAGTGTAGCACCAACAATTGAACGTGAGTACGGCTTCTTGGTGGTGCGACGCCTCTTCTTGACAGCTTCAGCATGAATGTCCTGCAGTGCAACGTTGAAAAATAATCTCATAAGATAAATAGCAGCAAGGGCATGATATAGATATAAACATAATGGATGCAGCAATTCTAGCCAGTTGCTGCCGAAAACTCAGGTAACTGCACATGAGCAGACACAAGAACAAAGGGTGGATGAATGTACTCGGATAACTGCATATCATGAGGCTCAAGGATACAAGATATGCATGTATCCATCAGATATTCACAATTGCAATGACATGCAAGATACAGCAATTGTTTTCATCAAAAATACATTATGATATACAGAATCAAACATCACTTTTCCACTTGAACAATGGTTGTGTTGTTCATGGAACTCTAGGCACAGTGCTTGCAACACTAAATAAATTCATGCAAACCATAAAAATAAACGTGTTATTCATATTACGTAAGCACAGAAATAGGGGAATCTGTTGATTGCATAGGCAGAGAATGCCAATATATGAATGAACAATCTGATGAAAATGTTGCACCTTCTTGTGCTGCTTCCTGTACATAGCTGTCCAGGTAAGCTTGGCAGGCTTCAGGCGGTTGTGGAAGTAGCGCTTGCATTTTGAGTTGGCAAACAGAAAAACCTGCAAAAGGGAACACTTGAAATTGTAAGCAAAAAACCCCTAACTTAGTCATAGATTGCACTTTCAAACTTCAATGGACAAAGAGGGTTACCTGGGAATCAGCACGAATGAACCTGATACCCTTGCCCGGGTATATCTTCTGCCCACTAAAACGGCAAAGTTCAGTCCTGTAAAACCAAGAAAACAACACGTTAAAGACCATCACGGTGAGATCTTATTTTAGAAAAGATCGAAAGCCATCAACTAAACATAACAAAATCACAAAGCACAGGAATTAACTTACTTCAGAACCATCTTTTCAGACTTAGGAAACTTTGACGATGTCCTTCCTGGATTCCACAAGCAAATACCAACAGAATTAGCACATGCAGCTTAAAGGCTAAATAGCACAATAAAATAAACATGGAAGCATAGTCGACAATATAAGCACATAAAATTGGTGGACACCATATAGAAACCAACTCATGGCACAATATGGGCCTTTACAAAACTGGGGTGCTACAGTTATAATTCACAAGTCATACTGCACCATTATCTCAGGACAGAAATGGATGATGTTGGGCGACTACTGGCAAAAGAGAGTGTGTTAAATCTCTGCTGCAAAGCGGGTTCCCATTTCTATCTTGCACAACAAATAATAGGCTCCCATGCAACCAGAACATCCATAGTGCCTCAGTACGTGAGCTCTGATTCACTTACCACTAAAAGTCTAAAAGCAACTAAAGAAAAGGCTGTGTCCAAGATGAACCAGATCACTATTTACCCTTCAAGCCAAAGACTGAGCGATTGTTGGGTAACTACTAACAGCAGAGACACAAAGAAGTCACTGCTGCAAACTGTGCACCCATGTCCATCTAGCACAGCAGTAAGATTAGGCCACCACACAACTTCAGCCAGCATAGTGACCTAGTGCCTGTGCAAAGAGAGATCGCGTACAGCAGTCAAATCAGTTACGCTTCGGAGAAGAATTCCTAGCGCATGAACCATGGACACACATCCAGATCACAAGAACAGCAAAACATGTACTAACTACTCAAGTACGGGATACGGACGAACACATCCCAATATAGAACGGCAAAACTAAAGAACTGGTTGCTTAGCCTCTGATCAGAAACCAACCAGAACTCGCAAATCCAACGGAAGAACAGGCAAAATCACCGCACGAACTGCTTCCGCACGGACGAATCTACGAGGACGCAGAGGAAGGGCGACCGAGGGTGAGAGAATGGGAGATTTACCTTGAAGCGACGCAGCTGTGGGGGTGGCGGCGGCGGCGGCGGGTGGGAGTAGGGGAATGGGTGTGGCCGCTCGGGTAGGGTTTTGATGACCTCGCAGATGGGCCGGTCGAGTAGTTTCTGGACTAATGGGCCGTTCCAGAGGAAATCTAGTACTCCTTCTCTCGATACACAGGCCCACGGTTTACTGGGTCGGCTCTGGAGTACTTTTTTGACTTTTTGACAAACTTCATCGATGCTGGCTAAGTCAAATTGAATAAATGACGTGATTGAGAAAACTAAAAAATGGAGAATAATTTTCGGAAATAAAAAACATCTTCCACAGGAATATGCAACGTTGGAGCCCAAAGAACAATTTCATTGAAAGAATGGACATGTGAAGCCGCAGAAAGTAATAGTTCAATAGTGTCATGCAAAGTTTCAGTATAGAAGGTTTCATATACAACATGGATTCCCTGGAAGTACAAAGTAAATGGAAGGTTCAGAACAAAAGATTTTACAACACAGAGAACCGTCTTGTGCTGGCTTTATTATCACAAAACTGCTATAAAGAATGCCCCTGGTGTTTTAACTCCTCGCTGTTGCACTGGAAATTTCGTAACCACACCTATCATTTTCGGTTAGCGTCTTCGTCCGGTTCAGAACTTACGATAGGCAGGTTTCTTCTGTACTGAGGTGATGTTAATCTCCTCTCCAGTGGTGTCTTCCTCTTGCTAACGACGAACCTGTTCACGCCCTTCCTCATCGGCATTATCTCCGGGAAGTCCTCGTCAGGGATGTTGGCGAGCTCGGAGATGTCCTTTATCTGTGCTGCCCTCCTAAACCATCTCTCGGCCTTAGCTTCGTCAGACATATCCAGTGGATCAGGATCCCTCACTGCAGATCCTTCCAAGCTCTTTCCAGTATAGCCTCCATTCGCGCTTTCTCCATAACTTGAGTAGCCTGCTGTTTGGTTAGGTCTAGACACGGAACTGCCACTACCGGTGCCGCCATTATTAGAGTATGAGCCACTCCAACTGTTGTTGCTCCATGCGTTGTTACTGTTGTAACTGCTATTGCTGCTCTGGGCACCATTACTGTTGTAGCTGCTATTGCTGCTCCAGGCAGCGTTGTTGTTATAGGTGCTGTTGCTGCTCCAGGTACTACTGTTGTAATAGGGATCGTTGTCACTCCGACCACCATTGTCATAATTTCTGGTGCTGCTCCAAGCATTATTTCTGCCATTGTTGTTACTGCTCCAAGCATTGTTATTGTTACCATAACCTGACTTATAAGGTGGTTGTGCAGAATGGCTGCCCCTGTTGTAAGTAGATCTATCTCTGCTTTCGTTAAAGCTTCCCTGGTTGTTTGCATTCCAAGTGCCAGTTTCAGAAGCACCACCAGAACGACCAACCATCCCTTGAGATTGTGGTTGATGCTGATAAGTGATGCTTTCACCATACCCATAACCACCTGTACTCAAGTTTTGATGTGGATAATTTCCGTTCCTGTTCTCATTATTCATGTTGTTTTCTGCCAGACTGCCCATCACCTGTGAGCTGTTCTGAATATTTCCCAGATTTCCAGATGAAGATTTTTTTTCTGGTAATTTTTCAGCTGATGGAGGGCCTTCTGGCACTATTCCTGCATCTGATGAATTCTCCACAGGCTTATCTTTCTTGGCAAAGTAACCAGGAGGGAACGGGACAAATGGGATGAAATTGGAATTGTCAGCATGCTCGAGCACACTGCACCTTTTGTATTGTGGCGATGTCAGTGAGCGGTCTTTCTTCTTACTAATAACAAACCGATTCTCACCTTTCCTCATTGGCATAATCTCAGGAAAGTCTTGATCAGAAATTGCACTCGGAAAGTCCTTTACATTACTGAGCTCTGCAACTTTCTTGGACCATTCCTCAGTGGCATCAAATGATTGCTTGTCATCTCTCCTCTCCATTGAATCCATTTGGCTATTTGCCATGGAATCAGCCTCTGTACTTATTTGGGCGTCTGGTTGTCCATCACTAAAACTATTTTGTGGCTTAGCAAACTGATCTGCAGATAATGGCACGAAAGGAACAGGATCAATGCCACCAAGATTGCTTGTTGTTTTGTTTGAACTAGTATTTACATCTCCATCACCAGATTGATTGTTCTGCAGTAAAGCGGATGTAGAACGCCCAAGAATCCTGTCTAATGTTTTACTTATCTTGGAGTCAGATAATCCATCTTGGGGGATATTGTTACTGCTGTACTGTGCATTTGCCAGTCTTCTCTCCAATGGTTTCTTGCGTGTGCTAACCACAAATTTATTGACCCCCTTCCTCATAGGCATGATCTCAGGAAAATCCTCGTCAGCTGCTAGACTACTTAAATCAGAAGAATCATCAAGTTGAGATACTTTGTTCAACCACCTTTCTGCCTTCTGGTCATTTTCAGCCAGTTTTCTCTCAATTTCAGATTTACCAACAATGGTTGTATTAAGAACCTGTGCCACTCCACCTAAACCAGCACCAGCAGGATTTGGTGGGATTGTTCCTGGTCTTTTACAACCACATCGTAAGCATGACATGTTCCTCCCATAATTATAATACACACACCTTAGCAAGAGGAAAGAAGTAAAGTAAGCTAATTTGAAATAAAAATGAATCCCAAATCACATAAGTTTAGAACAAGCATGCCAGATCTCTTACTGAGGGCATTCCCACTCTCCACCAGTCAACGTCTTCTTTGGTCGATGCTCATTGCACTCAAGGCATCTCGCATTTCTAGCGAAATTCATAAAGCTACATCTGCAGGTTTCAAAGCACATTTTTCAATGGAACATTATGAAAGACAAGGTTGCAAAGCACATTTTCAATGTAATATTATGAAAGACGAAGAGGGGGCAAACAATTCATTAGTAATAAGAAATCGAAAACTGCAAATATCCTCAAATGCATTCAAACAAGTCAACATTGTGGGAAGATTGGCTCTTTGAACTAAATTATGAGAATTATTGGTCATGTTTGGTTGAACATAAATTAAGTTATCGCAAGTTCAAAGCTTGTGTAACAACAATGGTAGGGTGCAAAATGAAACTTGCTTGGCTGTGATTGTGAAGACAATATACTTTGCGACAACTGACAACATTTAGTAAGATTAAATACATAATCAGTAGGTTGACCCCTTAAAGTAAGGTGTTCAATGCCATGCAACTGTTCAAACAAGAAAATAAGAAGACAGAAGTAGAGAACTAGCATACCTTGTACAGATCCAGTCACCTCGCTTCATTTCAATATTTTGTCCTGGAGGCCTAGTGCCCAATGTATTTTGCCTAACTGTTGATTCCGCATAACTGGAGGTTTGAGGAAATCCAATAAAACTTACAAACTCGGCCAAGATATTTCTCACAGCTGAATCAGTCAGTTCCTTATCTTTCGAATAGCTGCCCGGAGAACCGTATGCGTAACTTAACAAGTACCGAACAATATCAATGGTTTCCGCTCTCTCTGACTGAGTCACCTGGTAAAATTTAATTTCAGATCTTCAGTGCAGTGAATAACATTTTATTATCTGAATGAATCAATAGTATTTTGGAGTCTAAAATGTGTAATGACAATTGAAGGTTAAAACTGAAACGAATATAGCTTTCTACTGGCCTAGGTAACTCACTGATAGAAAAAAAAACATGAAGTGCGATAAAGCACACAAATCAAATGACTAGCTAGACTTTTAATAAAATTCAGCTTAAAATGTTTTGGGTGGCACATTAGTCCTTCGGTCCTCCCTTCCTGATTCAGTGTCTCAGATTCTCGCAATCAATGTAGACCTGGTGAAACCAACAAAAACTATGCATCTGATAGCTCGTACCAATGCAGTAACTTGAGCTTACTAAGATCATAATCCAGAAAAACTGATGACCACATTGAAGTAAAATCTACTGCAACCAAGACCAACAACCCATTAAGCAAAGGAACCAACTTGAAAAAGAGAGAGAGAGAACTCACATCGCTCACTTCCCCGGCAAGGTATTGCCGCAGACGCAGCTCTGATGCCTCCCCGTCCCTGAACAGAACTGGCGCCGCGTTGGCCACCAAGACCTCCACGTCCTTCCTCGGCAGAGACCTGAGGAGGTCAGGCCGGTCGCGTGCGAAAGCGAGGAAGGAGGACACCGCGGCCTCAGCGTCGGACGACAGGCCGCATTCGGGGGCGAGGGCGAGCTCGTCGGCGGGGCAGGGTGCGCGCGCGCCGTAGTCGGCCGCCGCGAGGCGGTCGACCAGGCGTGACCACTCGGGAAAAGGAGAGGAGTGGGAAGGCAGGGACGGAGAGGCGACGCCGGAGCTAGAGCTCGAGCTGTACGAATCGGAAGAGGCCGCGGCGGCGGCGGAGGCGGAGGCGGAGGCGGTGGAGAGGGTGCGGACGGGAGCCGGGGAGGAGAGCAGCAGGTGGCGGCGGGACGCGGGCGGGGAGAGGAAGAGCGCGAAGGCGCCGGGGGAAGGGCGGAGGCGGAGCGGCGAGGAGCTGAGGAGGAGGGAGGAGAGCAGCTTGGAGGCGCCGCCCATGGCGACGGCGAGGGAGGAAATTTTCGCCGCCGATACCTTCTCCGAGGAAGGGGAGGGTTTTGCGGCTTTGCGCCACCGGCGTTGGGGATGATGGGCCGTGGGCGGACGGAGAAACGGACGGTAGAGGCCGTAGGAGAGGGGAAATATCTCGGCGTGATCGGACGGCTAAGGATTCTTCTGCGCGGACCTCTCGTTGGACGGCCCAACTCTGTACATGGGAGGCCCTGGCTAAGAATAAGATCACCCGACTTACTTTCAACATTACGTCGAGTCTGTTCAAAACCAAAAAATCTTTACCTCTAAATTATTCGAAACCGTTCCAAGTAGGTCTCAAGACATCCATTGTTTCACGGACGTGACATACGACGGGCTCTACATGTCAGTGTGTCGTTGACATCTTTTCTCTCTCTTCGCCTCTGCCACCGCGTCGCGTCGTGATGATTCCGCCTCCTCCGCTCATCACCATCGTAGCGCAGCATTAGCTGACGACGACAGCGGGACGTCGCCGTGGAGGTGCTCGACCTTGGGAAGGACGGGTGTGCGCGCGGCGCCGGAGGAGGAGGTCGCCCATCTAGAGGAGCATCTCGTCGTCTGGCACGGGCTCCACGAGCACCTCAACGTGCCCAAGCTCGTCGGCACATCGATGGGCACTGCGGGCCTCAAGATCCCCGGCGACGCCGCGGAGCCTCCCCCACCGGAGTACACGACGCGTTGCGTCGTGGAGGTAGAGTTTGTCGCCGACGAGACGCTGAAGGAGCACCTGATGGACCACCACCGCTGCAAGCTCCCCTACATGGACGTCCTCCGCCTAGCGCGGGGCATGGAGCTGGGCCTCGGCTATCTCCACACGAACGGGATTGTCCACAGCTGCGTCACGACGGAGAACATACTCCTCGTCAACGGCGGCCAGCACCACCTGAACATCAAGATCCCGGACTTCGGCGGCGTGGAACAGACGACAACGGAGACGGCCGTGTACATGGCACCGGAGGTGTTTGGCGCGACGCCAAGGCTGAGGCCGTACGACGACAAGTGCGACGTGTCCAGCTCCGAGATGTGCCTGTGGGAGGTGTACCACTGCGAGGTGCCGGCGGTGGAGGGCGGCGGCTTTGCGGGCGCAGACGGGGAAGCCGCGGGTTTGGTGGCGATGTCGCTGGGAGAGTGGTCAGCGATGGCGAAGGGGCGGCGGCTTTGCTGGCGCGAACGGGGAGGACGCGGGTTTGGTGGTAGGTTGCAGTTCACTGGGGAAGAGGAGAAAGAAGAAGAGGCCACTGACACGTAGCCCTACATATTTTTTATTCTTTTTTTACTGATTAGGTTGTCACATCAACGAAATCACCTATGTATACTGTCATGGGACCTATTTACACGGTTTTGAATACTCAAGAATAAAGATTGGTATCGAGGATTGGGGATGTCATACAAACTCGACGTAAAGTTGAGGGACGGCAAGTGGACTTATTCCCCCTGGCTAGGCCTGACTTTGAAAGCGTCCATGGGAGGTCCATCTTCGTGGTTTGATACTTTGATGGGCCAGAGTTATTGGGTTCTCTGGCCATGATGGGCTGCAATTTGTCCACCACGCATTCCTCTCAAAAAAGCAAAAACGATTTGTCAGTTAAGCATCACCGCAAATCCCTTCAGAAAATGTATAGATGTAAGTACGTCTTTGTAAGTACTAGGGACCATGCATGTCTCAGTTGTGCATTTACAAGTTGGCAGATGGGATCTTTCGGCGACGCAAGGGACCAATGCCCCTTTGTGGCGACGAAATGACTCCGAATGAGGTCACTGCTCACCAAGCAGTCGTGCCGCGGAAAAGGAAGTCCCTCGCCTCGATCGCGATCGCTTTCCTTCCGTTTTCAGATAGCTTTCGCCGCAGAAACCTCCTCGCAACGATTTTTTTCCTCTCCTTTTTTTCCCGGTGACCGCAGCGTCCACGAAGGCCAAGCGAACGTGCGGTTCGCGGCGCCGGCGCGTCGGTCACCGTCCGTACGTGAGAACGCAATGCTGCAATTTAACTTGCTCGAGCACGTTGACTTCTCGGCGAGGGAAAGTACACTCCTTTCCAGCCACAACTCCACGATGCTGGACAGTACGGTTAGGTACATGCACTGGGCAAAAAGAAAAATCCAGAGTGGATTACGAACAACGCCCAACTTCTTGCTGTGATCCACCATGAAAGCCCGCACATGCTCGTCCAACTTCAACGGTGCACGACAGCTTGGACACGTTCGCGCGTGTTCAAGTGTCATGCCATGCACGTCACATACTCAGCCACCTGTTGCTTCACGACTGGCTCGCACCGCCCACTGCCCCTGCCCATTATCCAAGAGATGGAAAAAAAACCCGTCCGGTTCTACAGTGCGTAAACCCCTTCTTAAAATCTCAAACTCTGATTAAGATTTTTCTACACAGTGGATGTAATAACCCAGCAAGCGCGCACCCGATGCCATCCATCGTTGCGGCGCTGACCAGGTACCCCATCATGCGGCGCAGATATCAGGCGAGGCCCGCGCACACGCGGCGCGCCTCTGCCGCTAGCGCGAGCGCGTGCCCACGCAGCACAGCAGGATACCCACCCACCACCCAGATCGCACGGACGAAGGCACGAGACGACACCTCGTCCTCCAAAGGTCAGTGTCGCGGAGCTGCGAGGACGATCGAAGAGACGACGACGCCCTCGGTAAAGCAGAAACCCAAGTGCTCGCCAAGTTGACTTTGGCACGCAGCAGCGGGGAGGACGGGTCGACAGCGAGAGCCCGGAGGAGGCGTGGCTCCGTATAAAATCCACCGCACCACCACCACCGCGACTCCGCGATCGAGCTTGGCCACCATTGGGTGTTCCACCGCATGCCTAGCTATCAATCACCTTGGCCCCAGAGTAGTACAGCATCGATCTCCGCAGCTCCTTGGTGGGTAGCAAGCAAGCGAAGCGAGTGACACAGAGTTGGAGAGTTGAGCAACTCGATCGATCTTCAGTACGTGGCGGTGAAAGAAAAAGCCAGAACGTTCGAACAACACGGGAGAGATGAAGATGGAGCAGGTTTCGCAGAGGAAGGCACCGCTCCTGGCTCTAGTAATCTTGTGTGGCCTACTTCTTCTTCCCCTGGTTTCCTCTGTGCCTATGTCAAGTAAGTGATTGATATCTCCAACTGATTTTCATGCTTGCTCTGTTTTTAATTAATTATTATGTCGATGATCCGTGCTTGTGGCTGATTAGTTGCTGATCTTGTTTGCGTAGGAAGCATGTCCTTGAGGAACCACCAAGCATCAGTCTCTGCTCTGGAGGCGCCTGTTCAGGTATTTCTTTCTTTCTCTCTCAGGCTAACATGTCAAATTACTCTACCTAGTTTGCTGGTGATTATTGGACTGTTAGTACCATGGCCTAACTGTGCCTCTAGACTCTAGTTTAAAGCAAGAGCCACAGTATTTTTCTTCTGCCATAGTGCCATGCACTCCCGTGAATGGCAAAGCACTCACATGAGACACAAACTATTCAACTATGCCACCAACAGAGCCAGTACAGTGTGTCGCCTGGCCATATCACCCGATACAGAGCGTCTCTCGCGGCCGCACAGATGGCCAACGCAAGTAGTAGGCAAACGCACAGTGAATAAGATATCTACAGGTTGACGAGCTCGTAGCTTTTCCTTGCATGTGAGCCGAGCTCTCTCATGAGTCATGACTCATGACATGAGTAATAGCAGATCAGAGCATGCAGCAGCTAGCTGTTTCTGCTGTTGGGTCGCTGGGGCGCTCCACTCACATGCACAGCAGCTTGCAGCTTGCTAGGCCGGCCATAGTGCAGTTCACATGCATGGCCACACTTCCCACTTGTGCCCCACTGACAAACGCCTTTCCAGATAAATTAAAGTAGTGCCTCACCTCGGTTCGTGCAAGAACATTCTCATCTGTTTTAATTATTACCGCAACTTGGCTTAAACTATTACAGTATTACTTCGATATTTATCCACACGTAGTTACGTAGTACAGCTTAATCTGTGATGTTAATAACAATTTGCAATCCTGTGGCTGATGATACAGGTTCTGGCGGCGGCGGCGGCTGCTGAAGAGCGAAACCTCGACGAAGTGGCTGCGAGGATGGTGATCGAGGTCAACGACTACCCTGGCTCCGGCGCCAACAACCGCCATGATCCTAAGAGCCCAGGAAGAGCATAAAACGATCTCTGATCTGCAGGGCCTTGATCGGTACATATAGGAGTATTCAGTATTAGCTTTTGTACGTAGTGACATGCACGTGATATGTGTAGTGCTTGGATCGGGGCTTAGTTAGTTAAGTCTTCACCTATTATTGTCAGATCGAGTGAAGAGGTTGATTAGCTAGTTACCACTATAGATTAAAAAGAGAAGGGAACTTTTCAACAAGTTCCTTGTGATATATGTATCTCTGCACATGTGTCTATGTCCACCCATCCGCCCGTTTTGTACATCTTGTGTACTGCTTACTGAATGACAATAGCAGATAAATATATTTCTACGAGATCCACGAGCTTATATCTCATTCCTAATTAATTAGTGCGATCAACACATTGTCGCCATCGATCGTTGACTGTTACTGATTTGATAAACGATAATTGCGTACTGCATGTGGCTGACGATTTTGCTGTCTGTATTCGAGAGAAAAGAAAACGATCTTGATGTCCAATGTTTTGTTCAGTTGTGATCATTTCCAGACACTTCGTGCTCTCGCCGAGAAGGACTCCACGCCTCCCCGTACCGTAAACGACGCAGACTAGAGAGACGTTTGAATCGTTAATTGCTACACTACCATTGCTTAATTCTGAGGTCTTAATTAAAAGATATTTAACTGTTTATCAATTATTTATCAATTAACATGGTGACTCGTGCAATCTGCGCATCTAGTATCATTATTTTTTTTCTCGTATAATAGCTTAAATATTTTTACATTTTATTATCAAAATATTAAAAATGACAACATAATTTTAAATTTTATACTAACTTGATCAAACTAACCAATGCATGATATTCATATTATATTGTATGTATGTGATAGTTATTAACTATTTTCAAATTTTCAATTTTTAGTTATTTATTTCTACATGAATTCTAGACTCTTTTTTTAATATTCCTTGTTTTTTAATATTTAATTTTTATTACTTATAAATTTTATTACTATATGGACTTTAGACTCCTCTTCCAATATTCCTCTGTCTTAATTTCGAATTTTAGTTATTTGTAGAATTGTATTTCTATATAGATTCTAACCTCTTGTTTCCATACTCCTTATTTTTTAATTTTGATTTTTGTTATTTGTAAATTGTATTCCAATATAGACTCTAGACTTTTTTTCAATATTTTTTATTTTTTAATTTCAAATTTTAATTATTTATAAATTATTTTTCTATATGGACTCTAGACTCTTCTCCAAATCTTGATATTTTTTAAAAAAAATTGAATTTTAATTATTTCTAAATTGTATTTCTAAATGGATCTAAATCTACTTTTAATTTATTTTACTTTTTTAATTCTGACTTTCAATTAGTTCTAAATTCCTATATAGACTCTAGACTCTTCTTTCAATACTTTTATTTATTAATTCCGAATTTTCATTATTTCGAATTGTATTTATTTATGGACTCTAAACTTCAATATTTCTTATTTTATAATTTTTAATTTTAGTTATTTATAAAATGTATTCATATATGGACTCTAGACTTTTTGTTTTCAATATTCCTTATTTTTAAATTTTTAATTTTAGTTATTTATAAATTATATTTCTACATGGACTCTATATGGACTCTAGACTTTTCTTCCAATCTTGCTTATTTTTAAAATTTTGAATTTTAGTTTTTTAAATTATATTACTATATGGACTCTAAACTCTATTTTTATTTTTTTTATTTTATTAATTCTGACTGATGACTTTCAGTTAGTTCTAAATTATATACTCTTCTTCCAATATTTCTATTTTTTCGATTCCAATTTTTCATTATTTCTAATTATATTTATATATGGACTCTAAACTCATCTTTCAATATTAATTATTTTTTAATTCCGAATTCAGTTTTTTCTAAATTATATTCTATATGGACTATAGACTCTTCTTCAAATATTTTTAAATTTTTTAGTTTTAGTTATTTCTAAATTGTATTTTTATATGGGCTCTGACTTCAAGTTTTATTTTTTATTCCGAATTTTAATTATTTATAAATTGTATACCTTTATGGACTTTAGTCTTCTCTTTTAATATTCTTTATTTTTAATTTCAAACTTTTGTTTTTAAATTGTATTTCTATATGGACTCTGTTTTTTCTTTTTCTTCGATTAATGTGAGAATTTCTAGGCCGTCAGAGCGAACGTGGATGTTTTTTTTCTATTACTTTAATAATTTAACTAGTAGGGTAGCCCACACAATTGCGCGGCTAGCACCGATACATATTTACTTATGTGATTTTTTAATAGTCTTTCTACATATTGTTATCTTCAAAATTTATTAAATAGTTGACTCGTTGTGTTAGGATCTACAAAAGCAATTTTTTTCGTTTTCAAAAGTCTACCTACCACCTCTGTCCTACTCATGTGTCATCCCTCCACTTGCTCGCTCACCACACCTATAACCCTATTTGTTGTCCTTGGGACTTTAAAAGTTATACTTTGTGTCGATCACTCTTGTCCTACTTTTTTCCTGCATGTTTGCTCACCCGCCCGCTCTCCCTCCTCTTTGTTATTATTGGGACTTTGAAAAGCTAATTTTATTATCAATGAGTCCTGTTTTGTAGTTTTTAGAAGTTCCGCTGGCACCATGGATCTACTCCTCTATTGCCCCTTTTGGCTCGCCTTTTAGCCCCTCCTTGTCCTCATCACTTGGAGATGTTTACATATGTGTTATATATTTTTGTTTCGGCACTTAGTAAGTTCTGGCTTGTATTTGCTACTCGGTTGCCTTAAGGTCTTTTCCCGGCAAGGTTGAGGCGTGGTCTTGTCATCATCTTTAATTTTATTCGCCTGGTATGCTTTGTGTTGCTTGCCTATGTTTAGACCGCTAAGATAATCGTGTGTTATAATCTAGATTTTTTAATATACTCATTATTTTTTAATTCTGAATTTTAGTTTGTATTCCTATTTTAACTTATTTTTTCTTTTTCTAATTTAGGAATTTATTTTATTTTAATATTAAATTTTAATTAATCCCGTGTTATGTTCTAGATGGGTTCTTCTTTCAATATTTTTTGTTTTTATTCCAAATTTAAGTCAATCTAAATTATATTCGTACTTAAACTCTTAAACTCTTGTTTTTTCGATTAATGTGAAATTTCTAATGCCCAAATTTTATTATTATTATTATTATTATTATTATTATTATTAATTTTAGTGATTTTTAAGTTTATTTCGAACCGGTTTTCTTTCTTCAACTAAATTTTTTTTGATAAATCTGTGCTTAACAATAAATTATTCATGATAAGATATATACTCACTTGTCTTTCTGCGTGCGTGCTGCCACAACTATCTGTTTTGCTGTGAGTTGGCCCGATCATTTTTTTCCTGTTGTCATGCTGCCGCGCCCTAGCACTATGCTAGGCACACGGGCGCTGTGGCATGGACAGAGTGCTAACTGCCCAGCAACGCATGTTTTATAAAGGCTGGAGACCAATAGCAGGCAACAACTCCAGAATTTGACATGTACTCCTTTACGATTTTCTACAATACTTTGTTTTCCAATTAGCTAAGGTAAAATTTGAACTCATAATCTGTTTCCTAATCAGCTAATGTAAAATTTGGGTCCGTAATATATCTTGACTTGTTCTTTTCATATATTCATCAGGATTGTATTATCCTTACAACTATAATATTATTTATATTCGATTAATCTACCGTTATAGTATATGTCCATCACGATCCAACGGTCAGAATATTTCATCTTTTTTTAATTAATATGAGAATTTTTAGCTTTTACAGCAAACATGGTGTTTTCTTTCAAAACTGTTTTAATAATATAATAGATAGATTTTAAATATGACATTCAATAATTTATAACCTAAATCTACATGCCATAGAAACATAAGAGCTTATATGTCATAGCTATGCATGTAAATGATAAATTGTTAAACCCAGTGATAAATAGTTAAATGTTCGCAGGAGTGAAATCGTAGAAACTAGAAAGTTCAGAGCGTTTCGTCGTCGGCTCTCTCGACATGATCGAGATCGACGCATGTAGCACGCAGTTCCCGAATTCCATAGTAGTCACGTCGCCTCTGCAGACAAGACAGTGGGCAGAAAGCTGAGAGTAACATTTTCAACTGTGGACTCACGAGCTTGATATACTGTCAGATATGGCTAGTGATCAACATGTCTCGTGTCGTTGGCAGAGTTGAAAGAGATGAACAGTGGTGACAAAAGAGCAGCAAATGGGAAAGTGATGGATTAGTAATCGTTGTCTCATTGTGATGGTTGATGAATTTGAGAGAGGGGGGAAGAATACTAGCTAGTTATGGAGTACCGGATACGTTCCTTTCAACGGAGATAAGCGGATCAGAAACTCTGCTTCGAGTTTTGTTGTACCATTCAGTAGCTTACTAACTTCAGTTTGCACTTGCAGAACGTGCTAATCGACAAGTAAAAGCACTCATTGTCAGCTGCAAACTTGGCTTCCCTGCTAAAAGTAAACATGGCTAGACTAGTCAATTCCTACTAGCAACTCTAGCTTTGCATGAATGGAGTTCAGTCACCCTTCTTCAAATGAATGCTTGTTTTTCTTCATCTGTTCTGGAAAAAAAATTACTGAAGGTTCGTCAAGGGAGTGTTGGCTTGTCAATTGGATGAATCGCTGAAGGTCTAATCATTTTCTTTCTACAATATGCGCATTAACAAAGATTATAAATGGGTGCACGGGTCATGGAATGCAACGAGTGGCTGCCGACCACAGAGGAAGCATACAAAACTGGCTCTGTCTTAGGGCGGCGAGACACTGCTCCCTGACTTCGACGGAGATGTCACGAAGATTCGCCCCGTTTTTGACGGATACCGCAGGAGAAATCACATGACACGAGTAGACTTCTAGCTCTAGTGTGTTCCGTCTTGTTTCATCTTCTGTTTGTCTTCCTCCTCGTGCTTTGACAGCTTGACTTCCTGAGAAATCCAGCTTCCTTTTAGGTAGTTGTAGCTCTGAATATTTTCTCTGTTATGTTGCAAAATAAGGGATCCTTGTGGTACGTTTGCAGTGAAGGTACTTGAAGAAACATAGCATTTGTCAACTCCTGTATGCAGCTACTACTAGATTGCTAACTCTCAATCAACTTTAGTCCATGAAAGATTCACGGGACAACGGTTGGCTGTCGTTAGCTGCTACCAACCGCGCAATCTCGTGGCTTCCAATGGCTGACGAGCCAAACATTCGACGGCTAACAAGACACGCACACACACAGAATAGTTAGCTTCGGTTGAGCTCTCCATATCTTGCAATCAAAACTATCGTGTACGGGGTTAAGACAAAGGCCTCTTCGACAGGACAAATTGAACAACCTGTCGTATAGCTCACTTTTGCTCACAGGGGGAGCACGCAAAACCGTGGTCTGCGAGCGATTCAGGGGGCTCCGACGCTGTCAAGGATTCAGGGTAGGGAACTAATTATGATCAAGGGGATGTACACACGAGGAAACATAGCAATAATAGGAATGATAAATCTGATTAAATCGTTATGATTGGGTGTTGGGATTTTGTTACATCTCAATCATATCTAACCGTCCTTGACTAAATAATTAACCAGTGGGTAGTAGCTGCTTTCTTTTTTTTTTATTTTTCGTTTTCTTTTCGAGAGATCAGTGAAAGAAAGGTCAAGTCAAGTAGTCAACCCACCTGAATCTTATTGCTCCTTTTCCTACAAGGTAAAAAGAAAATCTGAATATCATGTCAAGGAGAGAGCTACTGAAAACAATCTGAATATCATGTGGAGGGGAGAGAGCTACAGAAGACGCAGTTTTTTTTTTTTGAAACGAAACAGAAGACGCAGCTTGAACAGTTGTACTTACCGGTTCGCGCGTTGCTGGTTTCGAAGTTCAAACCCAAGCCTTTTTACAACGAAACGGTCCGTCCATATCGGCCCACTGTACACTGGCCCATGGGAAAACAAGACTGTCCTTGTTAGGACATCTATTTGGGCCCGGCTTTGCTCAGCGATGCGAAAAGGATCCATGTACTTCGCTGTCAGCTTTTCAAGTTTCTTTCTGGCTACTCCTTCAGTTCTGCAAATGTCTCACCCATATGATTGGAGGAAAATACAGTAATTCTAAGTAAACAAATTAATAAAAGAAGGTTCAGATGCACGAGTTTCACCTGCTAGAAGAAGAGGACAATCTTGCTGGGCAAAACTGGAGCCATCCAGTTCAAACTTCAAACCAGAATTGGTTTTGCGATAATAAGAAAACCGGTTTCTTTTTTTTTTTGAGTACTAAGAAAACCGGTTTCATTATCATCTCCAGACTCTAGCAGTTGTTTCCGGCGAACAGTTCAAGTCAATACTATCCTGATTCTCTCGCGCCGAGACTTTAGAATCTGACTCCCATGGTCCAGCACGTACAATAGTACTAGCTAAGCTGTCGGCTGCTGCATGCGAAGAATTCTCGCTCGCCGCCTCGCCGGCCATTTCTCGCACTGCCCAATCGTTTCCTCGCGCGGCATCTCCGCTCTCATCGTCCGCGCGCGTCGGTCTCCGCGTGCGTGCAGGCGCGTTCCGGCAGACGAGACGACTCGGTCCTGGGCTCCTCGGCGCGGACCAAAATTCAGAAAAATCCGCAACAATTAGGCCCTGAGCCATACACACTCGTACGATCGAGTTACTGCCGGCGGCTGGCGTGCCAAGACAGACGGTAGTATCTCATATTCTCATCTCACGATCGCAAGTGTCAACTGTCAAGGCAGCGAAGTCAAGCGAGAAGCTTAATTATTCCCCGGATTTGTCAGCCTGTTACGTAGTCGTATTGTTGTACTTGTAGAGTTGTAGTCTGTAAAAGTGTGAGAGATTGGAGCTCCTTTTGTCCACCCATGTGAGATCACATGCTCCTGGATAGGATCGTAATCAGACCGTCAGATCGTAATCAGAGGAAAAAATGTGTCCACAGTACTGAGTACTGTTCGCTCAGACCGTCAGACGTGGTAGATAAAAAAGATGGTTTCCCGTTTTCGCCGTAGAATTTGAGGTGTACCGTATACTATAGCAATCAAGGTGCTAGGGAAAGGTAAATATCTGATGGCTAATTAAGTCGCACCACTTCTGTTTGTTCCATCTGCTAATGAGGATGTTTTGTTGTTGGCAGCGAGTAGACTAGTACTGTAGAGTGGCGGAGCAGTTATGACTTGCCTGATCGACGATGTGTTTCTGCGGCTGTGGACTGGACTAATAACGAGCAGTTGATAACCTCTTTTTTGATGTTCATCTACGGAGGGTTTTTTTTTTGGAATTGCTAGAAAATTTTCGCAAGTTTGTTTGCCTCCAAAATTTTTAAATTTGTAGCCATCGAATTGTCTCGAAATTTGTGCATGAAGAGAAAAAATTGTTAGAAAAAAAATTTTCACACATGCACGTGTAACATCTCAGTGTTAACCAATCAAACCATAGTATAGTGTAGTTACAATGTAGTTACACTTCAATTCACTAGTACAGGACTTTTTATCTGTAACGGCCTTTCCTGTGTCGGGGACGTGCGGACCGTCACAGCGTCGTCATATCTAACGGGCCGAAATAAACACCGACAAAGATACACTCGTACAGACATTATCCATATGCATGTATTTCGAGCCCATCACCGATGAGACCTATCTGTGACGGGTTTATTTTTAGGCCCGACAAAGATATGCTTTGTAATCTTTGTCGGACCTAAACCTACACCCACCACCGATGAGTATCATCAGTAACGGTCTCAAATTTAAGCCCGATAAAGATAATACTTAGACCCGTCACCGATGGTTGTCATCGGTGACAGACGCAAACTTAGGCCCAATAAAGATAACTGCAAAACCCATCACCGATGTCCGTTCATTGGCCGTTACCGATATTTGTTGCACACTATAAATACTCCAACTGCCTAGGAAATGGTTATCCCACGGTTCACTATTTTGGTGGGAGGTTGAGAGGGGACAATTTTTGTCTCTTTTTCAATAAAAACAGAACATCCATAAAAGTAATTAAAAAAATACTAATCAATTCCCATAAATTTAGTAATACTTATCTAACAAAATGTTTATCTAATATTTGTTCACTTTTGCAGCGATGGACCGAAGTTGGATGTATGGAATTGTGCGACATGGCAAATAGTATAGAACTGGTGTTTCAAATTTTATAAACGCCACGGAGGAGGACAGGAATAGAAGAAATAGCTATTACATGTGTTGTCCATGTGCAGATTGCAGAAATGAGATGATGCTTTATAGCAGAGTGGACGTACACACTCATCTAATACGTCGAGAATTCATGGATGACTACACATGTTGGGTGAAGCATGAAGAGTAAGAATCAGTTGACGATGTTGCAGCTGCAGACAGAAGTGGTGCACAAAATCAGAAAGATGAAGATGAGCATGACATATTTGTACCTTCTCCATTGGGCGGTAAAATGGTTGATGTGGATCACGATCTGCTACAAGACATGTTGTGTAATGTTGAAGACCCAGCTTACAACGAGAGAGATTCCATAAAGTTCACCAGGTTGGTCAGTGACACGGAGACACCTCTATACGCCGGATGCAAGGCAAAACACACCAAATTGTCAGCTATCTTGGACCTAATGAAGCTGAAGGTAAGTAATGGATGGGCAGACAAGAGTTTCACAGATCTTTTGGGAATATTAAAAGTCATGTTTCCTGAGGAGAACACATTGCCCGAGACGACATATGAAGCAAAGTAGGTTTTGTGTCCCCTGGGTTAGACGTCCGTAGAATTCACGCTTGTCCAAACGACTACATATTGTACCACAAGCAATATGCGGACTTAGATGCTTGTCCTGTCTGCAAGGCTTCGCGATACAAGCGAAAGAAAAGTGTTGACGAAGGAAAGAAGTCAAAGCGGGGTGGTCTGGTGAAGATTGTGTGGTATCTACCTATCCTTGATCGTTTCAAAAGAATCTTTGCCAACCCCAAGAAAGCAGAGTTAGTATGTTGGCATGCCACAGAGAGAAAGAACGATGGTATGCTAAACACACTGCAGATTCGATTCAATGGAAGAATATCGATCGAAAACACTCAGAATTCGCAGCTGACCCTAAAAACATGAGGATATATTTATGTACGGATGGCATGAATCCTTTCAGAGACATGAGTAGTTCTTATAGCACTTGACCAGTTTTCATTGCAAACTATAATCTACCACCATGGTTGTGCTTCAAAAGGAAATATATTATGCTGTGCTTGTTAATCCAAGGACCGAAACAACCCGGCAATGATATTGATGTGTTCTTGGAGCCTGTTATTGATGATCTTGAGATTCTCTGGAAAAAAGGTGTGAAAACTTGGGATGCCTATGGTCAGGAGAACTTCAAGCAACAAGTTCTATTGTTCTGCACCATTAATGACTACCCCGCACTTGGTAATCTTTCTAGATAAATTGTGAAAGAAAAGAAGGCTTGCTCCGACTGTATGGAAGATACATGCAGTAGGTGGCTGAAGAAATCACAAAAGATGGTTTACCTGGGTCATAGGAGATGGCTCCCGCTACGTCATACATTTAGAAGAAAGAAGAAAATTTTTAACTGTAAGAGAGAACTTCAACCTGCTCCCAAGGATTTGTCCGGAGGTAAGGTCCACGACATGGTGAAGGACATAATTAATGAGTTTGGGAAGAAAAGAAACGCAGTAAGGCAAAGGTTAAGGGTATGTGAAAGAAAAAATATATATTTTGGCGACTACCTTACTGGAAGGATATTGAGGTCCGTCATTGCATTGATCTCATGCATGTTGAAAAGAATGTGTGTGAGAGTTTGGTCGGTCTACTGCTGAATACTACTGGAAAGACAAAGGACGGGTTGAATGCATACCTTGATCTACAGGAGATGAATATTTGTAGCGAACTCATGCCTGTAACTGATGCAGAGACAGGAAGAGTGTACCTCCCTCCAGCTTGCCACACCTTATCGAAGGATGAGAATATCGCAATGTTATCTTGCTTAAAAGATATTAAAGTTTCATCGGGCTATTCAGCAAGGATAAGTAAGTAAGTTTCATTGGAAGATCTAAAACTAGTTGGAATGAAGTCTCACGATTGCCACGTGCTAATCACACAGCTCTTACCAATTACAAAAAAAGGTATTCTTTTACCCAAAATCCGCCACACGATCATACGTCTGTGTGCCTTCTTCAATGCAATTGATCAAAGCATTATAGATCCCGAAGATCTAGATGGGTTGCAGGCTGATATTGTCAATACTCTTTGTCACTGGACGATGTATTTTCCATTGTCTTTCTTTGATATCATGATTTATCGCCCTGTTCATCTTGTGAAGCAAACAAAATTATGTGGCCCAGCTTTTCAAATAGAAATGTACCTGTTCGAGAGGTACATGAGAGTTCTGAAGTCGTATGTTCGAAATAAAGCAAAACCGAAAGGGAGCATCATTGAAGGTTATACGACCGAGAAGGTTATTGAGTTTTGCATCGATTATATGTCCAAGACCGATCCTATCAGAGTTCCAGCGTCTCGTCACGAAGGAAGGTTGTCAGGTGTTGGCACAATAAGCAGGAAAAGAATTGTGCCTGATCAAGCCTCCTATGCGCTGGCCCATTTCGCTGTGCTCCAAGTATGGCAGAAGTTGCCCCATACTTTGAGGAGCATTTAGCGAAAATCTAACAGGAGAACTTGGGGCGATCGGATATGTGGATAAACAAAGAACATAACTCTCGTTTCAATGAATGGTTCAAGAATCGGCTTACAAGGTCGACCGATGGCCCAAATGAAACAATACGTTCGTTGGCGACGACACCGTGTTGGAATGTTGACACATGGCAAGGATACGATATTAATGGATACACATTTTACACTGTCAAACAAGATGACAAAAGCACAGTGCAAAACAGTGAAGTCCGTATAGATGCATTTCAGGATCAATTTGGGTCGAACACATACTACGGCCGCATAGAGCAGATCTAGGAGCTGAACTACGTGAAGTTCAAAGTCCCTTTGTTTCATTGCCGTTGGGTGAATATACGCACTGGTGTCAAAGTCGACAAGGAAGGTTTCACTTTAGTAGATCTAGCCAAGATTGCATACGTCGACAAACCATTTGTACTTGCAAAGCAGGTCGAGCAGATTTTCTACATAAAAAACCCTGCAAACAAGAAGCTACATGTTGTTAGGGATGACAACGAAGAATTGTTGTAGAAGAATATAACAAGAATCTTCATTTAAGACCTCACATTGACCTTGACGATGATCCCGAAGAGGATGTGACATATGCTCGTTCAGATCATACCGAAGGCATATCCGTAACTGAAGACTTTATATTAATTTGATTTGCAATTTCTTGTAATGAATGAAGTATTTTGCTATTTAGTATCATTTGATAAGGAAAAGTCAACAATGGTAGCTATTTTGGTGAAAAAAGAAGTATTTTGGTGTAATGTTTTCACAATCGGGCATGCTATGTCCCTATAAGATTGTGTTGCTTTTAAAATTTTGTTTAAATTTCAGCCTGAAAAGGCATAAAACATATGCCACACTCCCACTTAATAAGGAATAAGGAAAAATAAAAAGTCCAAACCAAACCTTCTAAAGAATAAGAAAAGTCAACAATGGTCAACTATGAAAGAGAAAACACAAATAAAAATAATTACTAAAAAATAGAAAAATGCTATCTCAATCGGGCTTTAACTTAAGCCCGTCACGGATGAGCTCATCTCAATTGGTTTTTAACTTAAGCCCATCATGGATGGCTCTTCTCAATCGGGCTTTAGCTTAAGCCCGTCAAGGATAATCTCTCAATCGGGCTTTAACTTAAGTCTGTCACGGATGACAGTCATCCGTGACGGCACTTGAGTTGAACCCCGTTACGGATGTGGTTTGACCACATGAAGATTAGGGGTCTTTCACTCTCAGATCTACACACTCCTCTCAAAATTTTGTCACTGCCGCCAGCAAAAACCCTAGCGCTGCCTACTCGCCTCCTTCGTGTTTTGTCGTCGATCGTCTTCTGGTTGGGCCATTGCGCCATCGTCTTCGGGACTCATCACCAGGAACCACCGCCGCGTCCTCCACCACCTCCAACGCGGCACCACCTCCACCGAGCCGCCTCCACCGCGCTTAGGACCACCGCTTCCACCGCTGACTACCACCGATGACCACCGCCTCCACCGTGCCTAGGACCAGTGCGCCGGCCTCCACCGGCTCCACCGCCACCACCGAGCCACCACCGGTTTGCATATATTGCTTCTTTTTTTATTGGAATGCATGAAAAATATCTTGTGATTATTAATATTTTAGGATAATATTTGTGATTTAGGATAGTATTTGTGATTTAGGAGAATATTTGTGATTTAAGATAGTATTTGTGATTTAGGAGAATATTTGTGATTTAGGACTATATTGGTGATAGGAAAATATTTGTGATTTAGGAGAAAATTTGTGATTTAGGATAGTATTTGTGATTTAGGAGAAAATTTGTGATTTAGGATGGTTTTTGTGATTGTTGGTGACACGAGCCCGGGGGTATCGAGACCAAAGGGAAGGGCGGCCATAGGGATCCACGTGGCCCGTTCCCCCAGAGGGGTCGGGCCCGAGGGTGACGTGGCGGCTGCCCTCCCGGTTTCCCCCGGGGTCGGGGCACTCCCGTTTCTCCCCCGAAACCTGAGGCGCCTCGACCCCTTGCGGCTTGGATGCCAAGTGCATGGGTTAGGTGAGCGCGGCAGAACTCACCTAACCGCATTTATAGCGGTTCAGACGGGCGCACTACGTCGCATTTAATGCGGTGTGGCGCGTGCATATCCGGTCCGTGACCGGTCACGGTGAGTACGATCCTTCTTTGAGCGCCAGCGGTGATGGCGGGGAGCAGAACCCGCGCCATCGGGCTCGCACCCCGTCGTCCCCCTCCCGCCGAAATCTTGGGCGGGGGAAGGCGCCTGAGGAAGTCGAGGGATCCGCGACCTCGCCGCCCGCAGGCGACGGAGGAGGACGGCGAGGTGGGGTGCGTCGCCGCCTCGCCTATGGTGATGGCGGCACGCCCCATGGCGCGCTCAAGGCTGCGGGCGCACTCTTGCGTCACCCGCCCGTCGTCCCCGATCCAGAGACCCCGGCCCAACGTTGGCTGGATGACGTGGCCAACCTGGTCATGACGGCGCAGTAGCGCCTAGGCACCGGCGGGCGGTCTTCCGCCGCCGGGACCTCTGGCGCTGCCACCGCTGGCTCTACGTCGTCGAGGCGGAGGGTACGACGGGCGATGGCCGACACCCGCCGTTCGTCCGCGGTTCCCTCGTCAACGCCTCCGACTCATGAGAATATGCATGGGGGGCCAGACGCCCGGCTTGATATCGAGCGCCGGCGCGACGCTTGTCGCGCCGCCCATGCAACGGAAGGCACCTTCTCCTCTGGGGCGCCGCTCCGTTCCGGTCACGGGGGCCGGCCCCCCGTGTCCCCGGTTGGTGGTGCCGGCTGTCGAGCCTTCGTGGCGAGCCTTCGGAATGTCCGTTGGCCCCCGAGGTTCCGGCCCACCATCACCAAAAAATATGACGGGAGCGTCAACCCCTAGGAGGATTTGTGCCAGCAGTTCACCACGAACTTCCAAGGCACATATCCGCGCCCAGGCGAAGAGGCGGACTTGCACGTGGTACAGCGGAGGGATGATGAGTCTCTCCACTCGTACATCCAGCGGTTCTGTCAAGTCTGCAACACCATACCTTGCATCCCTGCACATGCGGTTATCTACGTATTCAGGGGGGCCTGCGGCACAACCGCATGCTCGAAAAGATCGCCTCCAAGGAGCCCCAGACCACTGTGCAGCTCTTCGAGCTCGCGGACGATGTGGCTCGCAAGGAGGAGGCCTGGACCTGGAACTCCTCCGGCTCTAGAGCGGCGGCTCCGGCTGCCCCCGAGTCCGCCGCTCATTCAGGGCGGCGGGACAGGAGGAGGAAAAAAAGGTCGGCCCGTTCCGACAACGAGGGTCATGTCCTCGCCGTCGAGGGTGCTTCGCGGACCCCCCCGAAATGGGAGGCCCGTGGGCGGCAAAAAGAAGGAGGCCGACGCTCCCGGCAGAGAGCGCCCGGCCGGCAGGACAAATAGGAAGACGCGCTCGTCTCCTTCCTGCGGGCAAACGCCGACGTGTTCGCGTGGAGACCGGCGGACATGCCCGGGGTCCCCAGGGAGGTGATCGAGCACCGTCTCGCCGTGCACTCGGACGCAAGGCCCGTCCGGCAGAAGGTGCGGCGGCAGGCTCCGGAGCGCCAAGCCTTCATCCGCGAAGAGGTGGCGCGGCTTTTGGAGGCCAGATTCATCCGTGAGGTCATCCATCCGGAGTGGCTCGCGAACCCGGTCGTCGTCCCCAAGGTGAACGGCAAGCTCCGGATGTGCATCGACTACACCGACCTCAACAAGGCATGTCCTAAGGACCATTATTCCCTGCCACACATAGATCAAATTGTCGACTCCACCGCGGGGTGCGACCTTTTGTGTTTTCTAGATGCATACTCAGGATATCATCAGATTCGCATGGCTAGGAAGGATGAGGAAAAAACCGCATTCATTACCCCTGTAGGAACTTATTGTTATACAACCATGCCTTTCGGGTTAAAGAATGCGGGTCCTACTTTTCAGCGTACTACTCGTATTTCTTTGGATAGTCAGATAGGGCGCAATGTTGAGGCCTATGTCGATGACTTGGTTGTAAAAACGCGCAACCAAGAGACCTTGCTCTCGGATTTAGCGGAGACTTTCGAAAGTCTCCGCTACGCGCGCATAAAACTGAACCCCGAAAAGTGTGTGTTCGGTGTGCCTGCGGGCAAGCTTCTCGGGTTCTTGATCTCTACCTGAGGCATCGAGGCCAACCCCGAGAAGATACGGGCTATTGAGCGGATGCTCCCCCCCAGCAAGCTTAAGGACGTGCAATGCGTCACCGGATGCATGGCTGCCTTATGCCGATTCATATCGAGGCTGCGAGAGAAGGCGCTGCCCCTATTTAAGCTCCTTAAGCGCTCCGGACCGTTTACCTGGACGGAGGAGGCTGAGCGGGCCCTCACCCAGTTGAAGGCATACCTCAGCTCCCCCCCGATCCTGGTCGCCCCAGAGCCCGATGAGCCGCTGCTACTCTACTTGGCGACAACCCCGCAAGTAGTCAGCGCGGCATTGGTTGTGGAGCGCGACGAGGACAGCCCTCGGCCCGCGCGCTCCCACCCTGTGTCGACCTGACCCGGGACAGAGAAGGGAGGAGAGGCCCCCGAGCCGGATGGCGGCCTAAGGCCCCTGACGACCGGATGTGGCCCTCTGCCCGCTCGTCCGACGGCGCCGGATGCCCCCGACCCCCAGGAAGGCCCCGGGGCCACTTTGGGAAGGTGCGGGAAGGTGCAGCCCGACGCCCTCCTACCCCGAGGTCGTCGGCACAGAAGCCGAGTGAGCCCGGCAAGGCCCCTTGGACGATGAGCGCCCCGGGAATGGTGCCCTCAACGGAGAGGACAGGCCCCGCCGGAAGGTGCAACAGCCCGTCTACTTCGTTAGTGAGGCACTGTGGAACGCCAAGACTTGATACCCTCAGGCCCAGAAGATGCTCTACGCGATTCTGATGGCCTCGAGGAAGTTGCGCCATTATTTCCAGGCGCATCGGGTCACTGTGGTCACGTCCTACCCCCTCGGCCAAATCCTACGCAACCGAGAGGGTACTGGACGAGTGGTAAAATGGGCAATCGAACTCTCCAAATTCGACTTGCGCTTTGAACCACGCCACGCGATCAAGAGCCAGGCCCTCGCCGACTTCGTGGCGGAATGGACCCCGACTCCTGAGCCCGATCTCGGACTCTCCGCCCCCGAGGCCAACATGAGCCCCTCGCAGCTACCTCACGCCACCGACTGGGTGATGCAGTTCGACGGCTCCCTGGCCCTCCAGGGTGCCAGCGCGAGGGTCACCTTGACCTCGCCGAGCGGAGACGTCCTTAGATATTTGGTTCGCCTAGATTTCCAAGCAACCAACAATATGGCGGAGTACGAGGGACTCCTTGTGGGACTCAGAGTGGCGGCCGGAATGGGGACCCGCCGCCTCCTGGTTCTAGGCGACTCCCAGTTGGTCGTTAACCAGGTCTCCAAGGAGTACCAGTGCTCCGACCCGCAGATGGACGCCTACGTCCGCGAGGTACGGCGTGTGGAGCGCCATTTTGACGGGTTAGAACTTCGGCACGTGCCCAGACAGGATAACGCGGTCGCCGATGAACTCTCGAGGCTCGCTTCGTCGCGAGCCCCGACCCCACCGGGCGTCTTTGAAGAAAGGCTAGCCCAGCCGTCAGCACGACCCGACCCCCTAGGGGAGACGGACGCGCCTGCGCGGCCCCCGAGGCCCGTCGGAGCCCAGGCCTCGGGACCCGGGGGGGCCGAGTCCGGCCCCCCAAGATTGGTCGCCTGGATAGCCGAGATCCAGGCGTTCCTCAAAGATCAGACTCTACCCGAGGACCGCGAAGGAAGTGAACGCGTCAATCGCATCTCCAAGCGCTACGTGCTGGTGGAAGGGGCTCTCTACCGACGCGGGGCCAACGGAGTCCTCTTGAAGTGCATTCCTCGGGAACAGGGCGTCGAGCTTCTTGTCGATGTCCATGAAGGCGAGTGCGGAGCCCACTCCGCCTCGCGCACCTTGGTCGGCAAGGCCTTTCGCCAGGGTTTCTATTGGCCGACGGCGCTCCACGACGCAGTGGACCTGGTCCGACGATGCAAGGCGTGCCAGTTTCACGCCAAGCAAACGCATCAGCCGGCTCAGGCCCTGCAGACCATACCTCTTTCATGGCCGTTTGCCGTCTGGGGGTTGGATATCCTGGGTCCTTTCAGGACGGCCCCGGGCGGGTTCGAGTATCTGTATGTCGCAATCGACAAGTTCACTAAGTGGCCCGAGGCTTATCCGGTCATCAAGATCGACAAGCACTCGGCGCTAAAATTCATAAAGGGCATCACTGCTCGGTTCGGGGTGCCTAACCGTATCATTACGGACAATGGCACCCAGTTCACCAGTGAGCTTTTCGGCGACTACTGCGAAGACATGGGCATCAAGCTCTATTTCGCCTCACCCGCCCACCCCATAAGCAACGGCCAGGTGGAGCGCGCCAACGCGGAAATCCTCAAGGGCCTCAAGACCAAGACCTTCAACATCCTCAAGAAGCATGGCGATTCGTGGATCGAGGAGCTGCCAGCGGTACTCTGGGCGAACCGAACCACCCCAAGCCGAGCGACAGGGGAAACGCCTTTCTTCCTCGTCTATGGCGCGGAGGCGGTCCTCCCATCCGAGCTCACCCTGAGGTCCCCTCGGGCCACCATGTATTGCGAGGCTGATCAAGATCAGCTTCGCCGAGACGACCTCGACTACCTGGAAGACTGAAGGCGGCGCGTGGCCCTCCGAGCCACGCGCTCCCAGCAAAGCCTGCGGCGCTACCATCAGCGCCATGTCCGGGCCCGATCACTCTGCGTCGATGATCTCATCTTACGCCACGTCCAAACGCATGCTGGACTGAGCAAACTCTCACCAATGTGGGAGGGTCCGTACAGAGTGATCGGCGTCCCCCGGTCGGGCTCGGTTTGATTGGCCAAGGGCGACGACACAGAACTGCCTAACCCGTGGAACATCGAGCATCTTCGCCGCTTCTACCCATGAGGGAGTCGGGTGTCATACCTTGGGCTCGGGCCAACCCTGCGTCCCCCTCGGGCACGCAGGGTTGGCCGGGGGCTCCCACATGCACATACTTGTTTAATTTTTTCCTAGCATTTCAATAACAAACATTTTCAATTTCCTAAGGACTGCGCCTGTGTTATCGTTTCCTTTTGAAATATCTTGACTTGAGTCAGTCTGCTTGTGTTCGTCCTTGTCCTCGGCAGCCCGGGTCGTCTAAACCGCCAAACGGGGCCCAGAACCGAGCCGTGCCCCGGGGCACGGTGAACTCCGGGGGGGAATCGGCAATGGCCCACAATCGGGTCCCCATAACCCTCGGTCACCGCGCTCCCGGCCTGGCCAGTCTCGACATGCGGATCTCCCCAAGGCACTAGCTCCGACCCGCACCGCTTGAGGCTGGGGCCCGAGCACGAGCCCTCGCTCAAGCCAAAGATGTAAAGGGATCGCGACACAGACCATCCTTATCACGCGCATATAGCAAGCATAACTAACATAGAAGTTAAAATTTTGTTTGACTGCAGATAAGATGAAGTCAGCTATACAAGCGTTGGCCCAAAGGCCCCAGAAGATAAAGGAATCAAAAAATAGGATACGCGGGGGCCCGGGGGCTCACTACGACGCACCCGGGTCGCCGGCCTCGCCGTCGCTGTCGTCGTCAGCACCATCGTCGTCGTCCTCCTCCTCGTCGGAGTCGAGAGCGAAGACGAGCCGAGGGGCTGTCCCCTCGAAGCCGAGGACGATTCGATCGGCGGCATCCCGGACTTGGGCGCGCGCGTTGGCCTCGGTTCCGAGGGGGAATTCTTCAAGCGCCGTCCATGGGGAGAAATCGGGGTCCCGGGCTTGGTAGCTCGCCAGCACGAGCTCCGCCGCCCCCCGGGCGAGGTCCCTTGAGGAAGACTTAACCGTCTCCTCGATCTCCTCGGGGAGCCTTTCAAGGTCCCCAGCCATCTCCGAGAGGCGCTGGGCGAGGCCCCCCCTCGGGCTGGGGTGTCGGTGTGGCGTCCTTCGGGCACCTGCCGCTGGCGTGCACCGCCCCACCCCCTCGGGGAGGAGATGGAGGAGGGGTTGCCTCCTGCTTCCTCTTCCCCTTGGCGTCGGCAGGACGGCTGCCCCCCGAACCCCCGCCGTGGGGCCTCGAAGCATGGCCCCCTCCGGGGGTAGATTGGTCCCCTCCGCGGCTGCCGCCCGCGCCATCATGGCCTCGGGGGCCTGATCCCCCGACGCCCCGACCGTCTGCATGATGGCCAGAATGTTGGCGCGCTCCGGGTCACTGCAGAGGGGGAGGATCCCCCGAGGGATGAGGGATGACTCCACGGAGCTAAGGTTTAGCACCCGTTGGACCACTATCCTGAAGTCCTCGGGGTCCCAATCCCACTTATGCCCCTGGTGGGTCCTCAGGGGGTCCTCGGTCCCGGCGTACTCCCAGGCGCCCCGGGCGCGTCGCCGGAGCGGCGCGATCCGGCGAAGGAGGTAATCGCGGAACACCATGGCCCCCGTGAGCCCCTTGGCTCGCAGGCCCGCCAGGCGGTCCAGGACGGCGTCGTAGCCGTCCCCCAGATCCACCGTCGCCCGCCAGCTTGGCGCCTACGCTGGGGGCTGGCAGATTCCGGCATGAACCGGCACGGTAGCCCGGCCTGCCTCTCGCTGGTGATGCAGGAAGGCGGCAGCACACTGCCGACAAGCGGCATGGAGCTCCGCGTCATGGCGCCGACGGAGGGAGAGCTTGAGAACGAGAGCGTGTGGCGAGAGGAAGGCGAGAGAAACGAGAGAGCTAGGGCACGGATGACAGAGGCAAGGAAAAAGTGGCGAGAGGAAGGAAACGAATCCCTTCCTCGGCGCCCTTTATACCCTTGCCTCCGCCGCGCTCGGCTCCTCGTTTCCTGCGCCCATCTCCTTGCCCCCTCGTTTCTCGCGCCCACGCCTCCACTAACCCCACTCGCCTGCTTCCGGCGCACGCGTCAGTCGTGCGACCGTAGCGATCGAGGAGGGGCAGATCATGTGCGCGTTAATCGCGCTCGGTTACCGCGAAAAATGCCATCATTACGTCCCCAGGCGAAACAGACCGACATGTCCCGATCCGCGCGCCGCCTCGAGTAATGTTGCGGTTACAAGGAGACCGCTCATTAATGTCGACTAGCATTTTTCTCTGTTGTGCGCGGCTCACGACCGTTGGAGTCCTGCTCGCTCTCGGGAGGCCGGTCCCACTTGTCACCAGGCCCGAGGGGTGGCGTCAAGCCTGGGTGCCCCCCCCCGAGTGTGGCCACCCGGGCGTAACGCCGAGGGCTACTGTCGGTGACACGGGCCTGGGGGTATCGAGACCAAAGGGAAGGGCGGCCACAGGGATCCACGTGGCCCATTCCCCCGGAGGGGTCGGGCCCGAGGGTGACATGGCGGCTGCCCTCCCGGTTTCCCCCGGGGTCGGGCTGCTCCCGTTTCTCCCCCGAGACCTGGGGCGCCCCGACCTCCTGCGGCTTGGATGCCACGTGCGCGGGTTAGGTGAGCGCGACAGAACTCACCTAACCGTATTTATAGCGGTTCAGACGGGTGCACTACGTCGCATTTAATGCGGCGTGGCGCGTGCATATCCGATCTGTGACCGGTCACGGTGAGTGACCGGTCACAGACCGGTCAGATCGCGGGTTAGGTGGTGCCAGGATGTGTTAACGACGGATTTTGGTAAACGACTTGGAAAGGAAAGAGGAAACCGAAGCGGAGAGGAAGGATTGAGTTGGAGTTGGACCAGGCTTCGTATCGGACCCAGTAACCGTATCGGACTTGGGGAGTGTTGCTATAAAGGGCATATCGGCCGATACGGATTTGGTTTGGTCATGGGCCGATACGGGTTGTGAGTTGACAGTGTCAACGTGGGCTTGGTCTGGGCTCGAAATAAGCTTCAAGGAAGTTGCCAAATAGAGATAAAGCTCGGTTTTAGGCAATTGTATCTTGTAAATTAAGTAGTGTAGATCTAATCTGTGGCTTAAGTCTGCCGCAAGGACTTGTTTGTTAGTTGTAGATAAGATCGTGCCCTACAAGGGTTCTGTTGTAACCTCGGGTATAAATATCCCGATAGTTTGTACATGTAAACTCTCTCTCAATCAATCACACAATCAAATCAATCTACTTTCGGCGCATCGCCAACCCTCGCAAGAGGTCTTCTTCGACGAGTTCTTGCTTCCTCGGAGCAGAGGTAAGAACTCGTCCCCGACGATCTGCATCGTCGGGGCTAACGTGTCGCTTTAGACACGTTAAGCCTCGATGATGTGATCGTCGATTATCATGTCTTGAATAGTTTTGACAGGTATCTTA
The DNA here is from genome assembly GCA_008326285.1 of Oryza officinalis. Taxonomy (NCBI): domain Eukaryota; kingdom Viridiplantae; phylum Streptophyta; class Magnoliopsida; order Poales; family Poaceae; genus Oryza; species Oryza officinalis. The sequence goes on along the minus strand of BDMV01000001.1, from coordinate 56,065,710 downwards.
ATTAAGCCTTGCCAGCGGTTTACTCGCTTTAGGGTTTATTGCCGACGATGGTTTAATTCTTATGCTTGGCTAGATTGTTCAATGCAGCTGCCATCCCCAAAAGCAATCGACGACTTGATTTTCTTTGTGTTAAGTCTCAATTCACACTTCGAGTTGCCATCGACCTTAGTCCTGTTTTGAGATCTAACACGAAGCCTGTTTTCGGTTGTAATTAAGGATAGTGCCGGGGTTTTAGCCGGTCTTATCTAACATATGTGATTGCTTTATGTTTCTTGCATGTGTTTGCCACTTATATGTGCAGATCGATAAGTATAGATATGTCGATCGTGAAGTAATCTTAAGATTTCTTTATGGTTGATGTGTTTATATTGGCCGATTGGCTCGTATAAGTTTGCACTAGAGTACTAGCTGGTGTAGTTACCTTTGTTATCCTTATCGGCCGATATTATTAGTTGAGATCTACATATCAATGAAGGCCGATAAGATTAGATTCATGTTTTACTTATTTTCTAAGTGAGCCGATATAGCTTTGCCCTATCGGCTGGGCTATGACAATGTGTCATCGGTCTATTGACCGATCGGCCGTTGTTCTCTGACTTGGTTTACTTGTTTCTTGTTGATTGCAGATCAAATCAACTGGCACGCTCTACTTACGACTAGGCAAGCCATTTGGACCTGCACTGGAGTTAAGCAGATCTCCCAGGCCGCCGTGGTAACGCGGAACCCGTTTGGTTGCTGGACGGGTCGAAATTCTGCGCCAACACGCTTTTGGCACGCCCGGTGGGACCACAAGAACACAAGCTTCTCACCAGCAACAAGAACACCTCGAGATGTCGAAGCAGGCCGAGATCGTCGAGGAGAACGTCATTCCCGTGACCGCCGACCAGCTCAGCGCAGAACAAAAAGCTGAGATGGATAGTCTGGTCGAGCAGTTCCAGAATATGTACCTGCAAACATATTCTAGGACTCGGCAGGGCACCTTGATTCAAAAGTCCAAGGTGGTCATGCCGAGTTCCGGAGATGGAGCTGGAACATCGGCGGCGGCGCACGATCACGCCGTCAAGACTGAAGACACTGCAGCGCCGACGTTGCAAGACAGGATTGACTCCGCAGTCCACTCTGCGCTAGTCAACCAATCAGGGATTTTGGTGAACACCTTGACTAATACGGTCAAATCTATCTTAGACGGGTCAATTCACCAGTTCAAGCCTCAGGGGCCGATTTTCTTGCCAGAAAATAAGTTCCCTGCATATCGGACCCTGAGGAATGATCTGAGCACGTCTCAGCCAACAGCGCCGATGCCACCCCCATCGGCGCAGCCGACAACAACATTGCCACTGGTCCTCACCAGGCAGACTGGGGGCAGCCCTCAGCTCATCACCGAGGAACAATACGCTCAATGGGCCAAGGGGAAGCAACCGGTGGTTGAGCCGATGCAGCAAGTTCCCGTCAACCAGCCATCGGCCGGACAACCGCAAGCCCCAGTGTTCAATAGTCCTCCACTTCAAGCTGCATACAACGTGCCACAAGGCTATCAGCAGCACCCCGCAGGACAGTATGGCGTACCGAACTCGGATCATCATTACCAGCCATACTCCCCTAGGCAGTATCAAGCAGAGGGTTTGCAACAATCGTTTCAGCAAGACCTCCCACATCGGCCCGCAGGATATTGGGCCGATATGATAGCCGAAGTGATGCGGGATCAATTCGGCTTGAAGCCCAAGGAGAACTCTACAGTGTATCGGCACCCGTATCCCGAGGAATTTGACAGGGTACCATTGCCAGGCCGATACAAGATCCCGGATTTCTCCAAGTTTTCGGGACAGGACAACGTCTCGACATATGAGCATGTCAGCCGATTCTTAGCACAGTGCGGGGAGGCATCGGCTATCGAGGCGTTGAGGGTGAGGTTTTTCCCTCTGTCCTTATCAGGGTCTGCATTCACATGGTTTTCTTCCTTGCCCTGCAATTCCATCAGAGGATGGATAGATCTGGAGAAACAGTTTCATAGATATTTCTACAATGGCGTACAAGAGATGAAACTGTCAGATCTGACTGCCATCAGGCAACGAGTGGATGAATCGGTCCCTGAGTACATACAAAGGTTCAGAGACATACGGAACAGATGTTATAGCCTCAGTCTGACCGATTCCCAGTTGGCCGATTTGGCATTTCAGGGATTGCTAGGGCCGATACGCGAGAGGTTCTCCTCGCAGGAATTTGACAGCCTCGCTCAGCTGGCACAACGAGTATCGGCCCACGAGCAGCGATTCCAGGAGGCAAAGAAGTTCGCGAAAAAGATTAACACTGTTTATCAGTACGCCTCCGACGATGACGACGATGAAGACGGTGATGTCGACCTAGCCGAGTGGGCCCGGATGAGGAAATCAACAACTTGCCAGTGGGCCAAGAAAGGAGATAAAGAAGATAAATATGATTTCGACATCAACAAGGCCGATAAGATATTTGACCTGCTGTTGCAAGAAAAGCAGATCCAACTGCCAGTAGGTCACGTATTGCCATCGGCCGAAGACATCAAGAAAAGGAGATATTGCAAGTGGCACAATTCCTATTCACACCATACAAATGAATGCAAGATCTTCCGGCAACAAATTCAATCGGCCATCGAGCAGGGCAGAATTAAAATCGATGATGCCAAGCGGCCGATGAAGATTGAAGGCCACCCGTTCCCAGTCAACATGGTGCGGGCGGACAGGGCCGATGGCGGTGGCCATCGGACTGGCAAGCGGCCTCATCAGACCTCTGAGGGCCTGATCAGAAAATATCAGCGGAGGCGGGAGGAACAAGCTCAAGACCAAGCCGATCAAGACAACTCCTACGACCCACACTGGGAGTGCGAGTTTTTTCGCTTCTGCTGGAATGAAGGGATGAGGTTGCCATCTATCCAGGAGTGCCCTGCATGCAGTGGTGCAGAAGATTCTTATCAGGGCAGCTCAAGCAGACAAACGCATCGGCCGGCCAAGCAACGGAAATCTGTGCATGAAAGGCTGGGGCCGATGCACCAAGATCAACACGATGAAGATGAGGAGCAAGTCCAGAACCCCCAATGGTGCCCAAGCGATGTATTCACCAAGACACAAAAGCGGCGGGTTCAGAGGTTGAGGAGGAAAGAGCAAATCCAAGAGCAACAAGCTGAAATACCCCATCGGCCAACCAAGACCAGAAAAGAGTGGAGAATAAAATCCACGGTGGCCAGGGCCGATGAGGGCACCTCCAATACAGCTCAGGGCTACTCAGCTTCAAAAGGTAAGAAAACGGCATCGGCGCCTGTTAACATGGTGTTTATATTGCCAGCAGAATACAGTGTGCAGGCGGCCGATGAAGCGATGGCCGATGATGAACAAGGTTCAGCCAGGCTACGGTTGTCACCAGACCAAGCCATCTTCGACAAGCCAGTTGACGCCAGCTACAGACATCTACGGCCGTTGTACATCAAAGGATTCATCAACGGGCGGCCGATGACGAAGATGCTGGTCGATGGTGGCGCAGCAGTCAATTTAATGCCATACACAACCTTCAGGAAGCTTGGAAAAGTACCTGAGGATCTTATCAAGACAAATATGGTATTAAAGGACTTCGGTGGCAACGCATCCGAGGCGAAGGGGGTCCTGAACGTGGAACTCACCGTGGGCAGCAAAACAATTCCCACCACCTTCTTCGTCTTCGATGGAAAGGGTTCCTACAGCTTGTTGTTGGGACGAGATTGGATCCATGCAAATTGCTGTGTCCCTTCAACAATGCACCAATGCCTCATGCAATGGCAAGGGGACCAAGTCGAGATCGTGCAGGCCGATCGGTCAGTACATGTCGCCAATGCCGATCTCGCAGTTTGGGAGATGGAGGGAATCGACTGCTTGTCCGGGCGAGTCTGGGACGCCGATTTCCTCAAGGTAACCGACTGCGACATCGAGACAATTGAAGACCAAGACAAGCGGTTACTTTAGCGAAGATGCACCATCCGCCGTTGACAATGACCCCTACACAGATGACGCGGTGGATGAGTTAGACGGCAAGTTGGGACAAGGTTTTACGTCGGCCGATGAATTGGAAGAAATTGATATAGGAATAGGTGATAGGCCTAGGCCGACGTATGTAAGCGCTAATTTGCCAAAGGAATACAAGAATAATTTGATAGATCTTTTGAAAGAATTCAGAGATTGTTTTGCATGGGAATACCATGAGATGCCAGGATTAAGCCGATCGATTGTAGAACATCGGCTACCAATCAAACAAGGCTATCGGCCTTTTAAGCAAGCTCCTCGGAGGTTTAAGGCCGATATGCACGAAGCCATAAAAGCAGAGATCACAAGACTTTACGACGCCAACTTTATCAGGCCCTGCCGATACGCGGAGTGGGTCTCCAACATAGTTCCGGTATTGAAAAAGAACGGCAAGCTAAGGGTATGCGTCGATTTCAGAGATCTAAATAAGGCGACGCCCAAAGACGAGTACCCTATGCCGTTGGCCGATTTGCTAGTCGACGCTGCTTCTGGGCATAAGATCATTAGTTTCATGGACGGAAACGCGGGTTACAACCAGATCTTTATGGCTAAAGAGGACATTCATAAGACAGCCTTCAGATGCCCAGGGGCAATCGGCCTATATGAATGGGTCGTCATGACATTTGGTTTGAAGAATGCTGGAGCTACGTATCAGAGGGCTATGAATTACATTTTTCATGATCTTATTGGCTCTCTGATTGAAGTTTATATAGACGATGTCGTCGTAAAGTCAAGAGAACATGATATGCACTTGGCCGACTTACGCAAGGTACTAGAAAGGGCAAGGAAATATGGTTTGAAGTTGAACCCTAACAAATGTGCCTTTGGCGTATCGGCCGGTCAGTTTTTGGGTTTCTTGGTCCATGAAAGGGGGATTGAAATCACACAGAAGAACATCGATGCCATTAAGAAAATCAAGCCTCCAGAAAACAAGACCAAGTTACAATCTCTGCTTGGCAAGATCAACTTCGTCCGGCGTTTTATATCAAATCTGTCGGGCCGTATAGAGCCATTCACTCCACTGTTGAAAATAAAGGACGACGAAGAGTTCATATGGGGTGACAAGCAACAGAAAGCGCTAGACGATATCAAAGAATATTTAACTTCTCCGCCGGTCTTAATTTCTCCACAAAAAGGAGTCCCATTCAAATTGTACTTATCAGCCGATGAGAAATCCATCGGCTCGGTCTTGGTTCAAGATGTTAACGGCAAGGAAAGAGCTATTTTTTATCTCAGCAGGAGAATGTTAGACGCTGAGACAAGGTACACGCCGGTGGAGAAATTATGCCTTTGTTTATATTTTTCATGTACTAAATTGAGGCATTACCTGCTTTCCAACGAGTGCATCGTGGTGAGCAAGGCCGATGTGATGAAATACATGTTATCGGCCCCTGTGTTGAAAGGACGAGTCGGGAAGTGGATCTTTGCTTTAACAGAGTTTGATCTTCGATATGAATCGGCCAAAGCAATCAAAGGACAAGCCCTGGCCGATTTCATCGTTCAACATAGAGATGACTCAGTCGCATATGCAGACATTGTGCCATGGACATTATATTTCGATGGATCCGTCTGCAGACACGGTTGCGGTATCGGCCTAGTCATCATATCCCCTCGGGGGGCAAGTTTTGAGTTCGCTTTCACTATCAAGCCTTACTATACCAACAATCAAGCAGAATATGAAGCGGTGCTTAAAGGCTTGCAGTTATTACAAGAAGTCGAGGCCGATGCCGTGGAAATCATTGGTGATTCACAGCTAGTAATTAGTCAACTTTCTGGGGAGTATGAGTGCAGAGACGATATTCTCAAAGTCTACAATGAGGAGTGCAAAGAGTTATTACACGGTTTCCGGATCGTAACGATGAGGCATATACCCAGGAAGCAGAATTTCGAAGCCAATGATTTAGCTCAGGGGGCATCGGGATACAGGCCGATGGCTAAAGACGTTCCAATTCAGATTGCTCTCGTGCACGCCGATGACTGGAGGTTTGATATCATTGAGTATTTGAGAAACCCTTCCCAATCGGCGTCACGCAGAATGAAATATAAAGTTTTACACTATGTCTTATTGGACGATAACCTATATTATCGGACGGTTGATGGTGTCCTACTCAAATGCCTAGGTCCTGAGGAGGCTAAAACCGTTATGAGCGAAGTACATGAAGGGATTTGTGGCACCCATCAATCGGCCCATAAAATGAAATGGCTGATGAAGCGCGTCGGATATTTTTGGCCAACCATGCTAGAAGATTGCTTCAAGTATTATAAAGGATGTCAGGATTGTCAGAAATTTGGAGCAATTCAGAGAGCACCGGCATCGGTTATGCATCCAATCATAAAGCCGTGGCCGTTTCGTGGATGGGGAATAGATATGATCGGCCAGATTAACCCACCATCAAGTAAGGGACACAAGTATATATTAGTGGCTACAGATTACTTCACAAAGTGGGTTGAGGCCGTTCCTCTCAAGAAGGTTGATTCCAAAGACGCTATTCAGTTCGTCAAGGAGCACATCATATATCGGTTTGGGTTACCTCAGACAATAACTACCGATCAGGGATCAATCTTCGTGTCCGACGAGTTCGTCCGATTTGCTGACAGCATGGGCATCAGATTACTCAATTCTTCTCCTTACTACGCGCAGGCTAATGGGCAGGCAGAGGCTTCTAACAAGTCTTTAATCAAATTAATCAAGAGGAAAATTGACGAACAGCCGAGGCAATGGCATACAACGCTGGCCGATTCCCTTTGGGCGTATCGGATGGCTTGCCATGGTGCAATCCAAGTGCCTCCCTATCAGCTGGTCTACGGGCATGAAGCTGTACTGCCGTGGGAAACCGCCATCGGCTCAAGAAGGATTGCTTTGCAAGACGACTTGACAGCCGATGAGTACCATAATCTTATGGTTGATGAATTGGATGATTTGGCACATGTTCGATTACGGGCCTTAGAGAAAATCAAGCGTGATAAAGATAGAGTGGCCCGTCATTATAATAAAAAGGTCGTTGCCAAATCGTTTGAGGAAGGAGACCTTGTGTGGAAATTGATAATGCCGATTGGCTCCAGAGATAATAAATTCGGCAAATGGTCACCTAATTGGGAAGGCCCTTTTCTAATTCATCGATGTGTTCCTCACAATGCCTATCTGCTCAAGGGATTAGATGGCGAGATTTATGGACGAGCTCTCAATGGCAAATACTTGAAACAATATTATCCCAGTATCTGGATTGACTCATGATCGGCCCTCTAGCCGATTTATGATTACAGCCGATGTAGTCAAGCATCGTCTTTAGATGGCCGATAAATACTATCGCCCTTAGTTCAAATTTCAGAATATGAGCCCTCATCTTCCAAAATTTGGGGGGCATATATACAGGAATTTTCAAGGATTTTTCAAATTTTCAAGGAGATTTTTCAATTTTCAAAGATTTTTCAAAATTTGGCGATTGACTTCGGCTTTCTGGCCGATGCGATTGTTTATACAGGAATTTTCAAGGATTTTTCAGTTTGGCGATTGACTTCGGCTCTCTGGCTGATGAGATTGCTTATAATGGGATTGTTCATGTTAAAGATATATATGTCTGGAATTTTCAAAACAAATTCGGCTGCACGGCCGATAAAGGGTGAGAGGATTTCAGAATCAATAAATTAGGCTGGAATTATCAAAACAAATTCGGCTGCATGGCCGATAAGGTGTATGGTTATACATTATAGAAATAACATGTGCTACATCACCCTATGAAGTCTGCAATAGCAGCAATGGCTTTACGACGGATTTGCTCAACGTCTTCGATAGCCTGGGCATCATCGGCCATCGTCCCTGGGATTGGTTTCAGTGATTTGCTTAGGGTCGCGAGGTACTTGGCCGATGCCTTGAGCTTTGCCGTCTGATCTTCTATGATCTTGGGTGATGCAGCTATCCCGGCTTCGACTTCCTGGATTTCTTGGCGTGTAGCGGCCAGCTTCGATTCTAGCTCTGCCTCGAGGCGACGGAGTTCTTCAAGCCTATTTTTCAGCACGATCGGCTCCACCGCTAGCTCGTCCAACCTGGTCTTATCGGCATTCACTTGAGCTTTGCTAGCGGACAGAGCCGATTCCAGTTGTTCGCGCTGTCGTCGCTCTGCAAGTCTTTCCTTTGCTCTGAAAAGCTTGAATCGGTATTGTTCCAGGAAGATGGCAGGCGTAAGGATTTCCATCAGGTCTTCGGGCAGTTCGTCTTGGATTTCTTGTACCCTGACTCTGATGGAGGAGCAGTCTTCTACCAAACACTCCAGCGAGGCTTCTAGCCGATTCCCAATATCAGTCAGCCGGTTCTTCAGATCGTCGGAGATTGGTGCCCTGGCCGTGCTGGGTAGTTCCTTATCCTCATCATCAAGGAACTGGCCGATATCGAAGGAGAACATATCGGCTAGGTTCTGCAAATATCAACATGGGTTGAGGCAAGCCTTGTTAATCAGGAATCGGCAGAAAGAGGATCAGGGTAATCATGGTTACCTGTGTTGGAGCGTTGGTGGTGCTTACATCGGCCTTCCTTTGCTTTGTCGACATAATAGGCGAGGGGGCTGGCCGATGTGGTGAAGGTGATGGAGCCCTAGGCTGAAAATGCAGGAAATTGTTGAGTTGGGTTATGTGGTTAGAAAAATTATGCAAACAATTAACTCTTACCGAGACAATCGGAGAGGGTGGTGGAGAAGGAGAAGGGGTTCTCAGTCGTGCCTTGGCTCGTTCGCGTCGTTGTAAAGTTGTTTTCTTGGATCTTGGCAAAGGGGCCGATTGAGTCCTCTCCTTCAATACAGACGACACCGCAGCCTGAAAAGGATAGGAAGTTAAAGTGTGACAGCGCAAGAAGATTATGCAAATACAAAGAAGAGAGTATATTGACCTTGCGAACTGCGTGCCTAGTCCTTCTTGGTTGTGGGGCATCATCTTGGTCATCGGCCGGTGGGATCTCAGCAGTTTCGGCCGATGGCTCCTGGGTGGTTTCGACCGATGGGTTTTCTTCTTCGTTGCATCGGCCGCTGCTGCATCGATTTCCTCCTCCATCACTTGTTCTTCGAGGAATTCTTCCAAGGAGGGGTCTAGCTCTTCGGCTTCGGCCTGGTCATCTGTTTTGGCCTTCTTGCTGGCTCTCTGCGATTTGCCTTTGGCCGGCGCCTTCCTCTTGGGGTTTTCTTTAAGCATCGGACCTTGGAGAAGTGATGCCACTTTTGGGGCAGTAAGGCCGATGATGGACTCCAAAATGGTTGACCCCGAGGGAGCTACGGCTTGAGCGTAGAAGATCTTCCGTCCACTGTTGCTCACAGATGGAATCGGCTCGTCCGGGACTTGAGGGCTGATGCCTTGGATTAGTCCTGTCACATAGAACCTGGCCGATTGATGAAAGATGTGAGCGGCCCATTCTTGCCACCAAGTTTGGAAGTTAATGTGCATGAAGGCACTCAGATGCAGCCGATCGCAGTCACCAAGATTGGGGAGCTCGACCTCCATTGCTTTGTTCATGATCAGGGCCGATGGGACTGTGCCTCTGCTCTCTAGGAGCTTATGGAGATGCAAGCTAATGGGAAGTTGCCCGAGCCCGCATTGTCTAGCAGCTGTCATTGGGGTGTAAAACTCATAGGACAAGCTGGTGCTCCTTCCCTGAAAGACGCCTACTGGGAGCAGGCATGGAGTGAGGCCGATCATGAACAATTCCCTTGATTCCATGTCATCATTTATTAAGCTCAGTTGCAGGTCATCTGGAAGCTCGAAGTCTCGGTCCGATGTATAGACAAACATATCCATCCTGGCTGATGGAGGGCCGGTGAAGAAGCGGATGAACCATGTAGCCATGTCATCGGCCGATTGATCTGCGCCGGGGTAGATGGAGGCTGCTTCCCCGTAGGACATGCATCTTCTGTCCCTGGGGTCTTCGTGATCGGCATATTTTGATGGAAAGCGAGAATCTGATAGAGGTGGCCGATCAACCATGGTGTTGGTGTATATGGTTAGCCAGAGTTGAACGAACCACCATGGTCCTCCATGAGCCACAGTCTGTTTCATCATCAAGTCTTGTGTGGAAACATGGAGTAGCCGATATACAGCTCCTAGAAGGTATCGGCCTAAGGGGATTTGTCTCTTGTCGACCAAAGCTTGAGCCAAGTGTTGACAGTTTGTAGTGGGGCCGCAGGTTGACCCGCAAAAGACAAATCTCTCCAACCACAATGTCAGGAAAGCTACGTGTTCTCGCTCTAAGACCGATCCCTGTTCCATGTGTTCAGAGATATATCCGGACCAGCCTCCGATTTTCTTGGTCTTCAACTTGTGGCTGCAGTTTACCAGGAGGCTGAAGGGGTTGATCTCGGAGCTGATATCCAGTCCTGTGAGTACCTTGATATCTATGAGGGTTGGGGTCATCGGACCTTGCTTGAACATAAAGGCGTTCAAGGTACTTGACCAGAAGTAGCTGGCGGCTGACATTAATGGCTCATTCTTCTTGGTATCGGCCAGGGACAGAGTTATACATTGGCCGATTCCAATCTCGTCCCAGTGGACTTGTTTGACGGCAGCGATCCTTTTGTGCCAGGTCCTATATCCGTTTAACTTTGATGGCCATGATCTGAAGGTGTGCTTCCACGCCGAGACAGTGGGTTTGGCTTGCCTGAAAGGAATTCTGTCTGTTTCGGCGTTGATGAGCCAGGTTGGGTCGCAGTCGCCCATGGGGCCTAAGAGGAAGCGATGGGACTTATCGTCGGTGGGAATCAAGATTTGGTTTTTGAAGACCTAAATCGTGAGAACAATGATGAGAATATAAGGCCTGAGGCGGGCAGAAAGTAAAAACCTAACTTGGGGAAATCGGCGGAAACGGTAATAATGCGGGCTTTGGAGGAATTGACTTACCGCAGGGATCTCTGAGGCGTAGAACGGGGCGGAGGCCATCGTTGTTGGAGGGGTCACTGTGAAGGGGGTCGATGTTGACGAGACGCCGAGGGGTCACCGGAATTGAAGAACACGAGGGGTTTGTCGAATCGGCGGCGAAAGGGTTCGAATCTGGATCTGTGCGGTTTTCAGGTTAGACCTAGCAAAAAGTCGATGAGTTCCCTGGAGCTAATTCCGCCACATTATATAATGAAGCGGAATTGGGGGGCATGTGTTAACGACGGATTTTGGTAAACGACTTGGAAAGGAAAGAGGAAACCGAAGCGGAGAGGAAGGATTGAGTTGGAGTCGGACCAGGCTTCGTATCGGACCCAGTAACCGTATCGGACTTGGGGAGTGTTGCTATAAAGGGCATATCGGCCGATACGGATTTGGTTTGGTCATGGGCCGATACGGGTTGTGAGTTGACAGTGTCAACGTGGACTTGGTCTGGGCTTGAAGTAAGCTTCAAGGAAGTTGCCAAATAGAGATAAAGCTCGGTTTTAGGCAATTGTATCTTGTAAATTAGGTAGTTTAGATCTAATCTGTGGCTAGAGTCTGCCGCAAAGACTTGTTTGTTAGTTGTAGATAAGATCGTGCCCTACAAGGGTTCTGTTGTAACCTCGGGTATAAATATCCCGATAGTTTGTACATGTATCTCTCTCTCGAATCAATCACACAAAAACCAGTTCAATCTACTTTCGGCGCATCGCCAACCCTCGCAAGAGGTCTTCTTCGACGAGTTCTTGCTTCCTCGGAGCAGAGGTAAGAACTCGTCCCCGACGATTTGCATCGTCGAGGCTAGCGTGTCGCTTTAGACACGTTAGGCCTCGATGATGTGATCGTCGATTACCATGTCTTGGATAGTTTTGACAGGTGTCTCGATTAAGCCTTGCCAGCGGTTTACTCGCTTTAGGGTTTACTGCCGATGATGGTTTAATTTGCATGCTTGGCTAGATTATTCAATGCATCTGTCATCCCCAAAAGCAATCGACGACTTGATTTTCTTTGCGTTAAGTCTCAATTCACACTTTGAGTTGCTATCGACCTTAGTCCTGTTTTGAGATCTAACACAAAGCCTGTTTTCGATTGTAATTAAGGATAGTGCCGGGGTTTTAGCCGGTCTTACCTAACATATGTGATTGCTTTATATTACTTGCATATGTTTGCCACTTATATGTGCGGATCGATAAGTATAAATGTGTTGATCATGAAGTAATCTTAAGATCTCTTTATGGTTGATGCGTTTATATTGGCCGATTGGCTCGTATAAGATTGCACTAGAGTACTAGCTGGTGTAGTTACCTTTATCATTCTTATCGGCTGATATTATTAGTTAAGATTTACGTATCAATGAAGGCCGATAAGATTAGAATCATGTCATACTCATTTTCTAAGTGAGCCGATATAGCTTTGCCCAATCGGCTGAGCTATGACAATGTGTCATCGGTCTGTCGACCGATCGGCCATTGTTTTCTGACTTGGTTTACTTGTTTCTTGTTGATTGCAGATCAAATCAACTGGCACGCTCTACTTACGACTAGGCAAGCCATTTGGACCTGCACTGGAGCTAAGCAGATCTCCCAGGCCGCCGTGGTAACGCGGAACCCGTTTGGTTGCTGGACGGGTCGAAATTCTGCGCCAACAGGATGCCTGTGCATCGCATGCGCGCCAGGCGGCCTGCTGCACGCCTCGCCCCGTCCCATCAGAATGATGAGAGCCTTCTGTCTCTCGTCTCTCAGCCGGAGTTGGTACCCCAGCTCCGGTCAGATGTTACGCTCCTTAGCGGCCCGAACCTGTCTAAATCGCCTACGTCCACGCGTTTTTCTCGCTGGGATCCCACAGATCAGGGGCGAAGAATTTCACCTTGCGTCCCCGGCCGAACCGGCAAAGGGGGGCCTGCGCGGTCTCCCGGTGAGGAGCTTCATGCTCCGTCAATGATTTAGGAGAATATTTATGATTTAGGAGAATATTGGTGATATAGGAGAATATTTGTATTTTAGGAATATATTTGTGATTTACGAGAATATTGGTGATATAGAAGAATATTTGTAATTTAGGAATATATTTGTGACTTAGTGAATTTTAGGCATTTTAGGATATTTTAATTAATTTTGTAATTTTGAATAATACTTTGAGTGAAATATTAATGTTTGTTTTTACTTTTTATCGTACACAAGTTATTTAGAAAATATCTCAGCAAGGCGAACCCACATCGGCGACAACTAGTGGGACCACATCGACCCGAAACTGTAGGACCCAAAATAAGATTCCTAAAGAACGAATGACCATAACAGAAGTCAACACCATAGGATTTCCGGTGACACCCGCCAAATATTATACCATAGTTACATCTGAAAGTTTTTTCACTCAAAAAACTTGTGACAGTTTTTTGATACTTTCTTTTTTTTTTTACAAAAATAGAATATTAGATATACCCTCACTCTGTAACACGGATATGTGAATGCCACACGGTTAACAAATTATTTTTGTTTACTTTTTCCTCAAGGAAAATCTTTTCCATTTTGGCCTTGTTGTGTAGAGTTGAGGTTGGAAATGAAGTCATCATCCGCCCCATGGCCCATATGGGGCAAGGGTAAATTCTAAAGGAAAAAATATATACACATATAAAAAGATTCTTATAAATGTTTTATAAATGCTGATGTGTCAAGCTATGATTACATCTTAATTTTCTATAACTCTTAATTAATCAATCAAATGGTTGAGATATTTGATTGTGAGTTTTTTAAGTACTCAATGGTAATCCCCTAGAGTAATTGGACAAAAGGATAAAAGTTTAATGAGTAAGGCAACATGAAAAAAAGAACATCTTTAAAAGCGACAGATCCAAATTAGATAGTCATTTTTCTGATTTCATGAAATTGGATTAGATGTATTCAAATGCCACATTTTTTTAGTGGCATACATCCTTTTTTTAGGAGAGAGAGAAGGATCCCTGATCGGTCGGCGTCCTTCTTAACAACTTCTCTTCTTCTTAGTTGCCCCCTTTAAATATGGGAGTTATATCTGGTATACGCTACCTTAAACATGAGACGGAGGAGGAGATCATGGGACTGACACCATACATCATCCTCGTTGCCGATGTGCACTCGACCCAGATCCAGCAGTAGGGATGGTCTAGGCCTACAAACTCGACACTGGTGGCCCGCTCCACCGCTGCCATGCTCATCTTTATGGCTAGGAGGAAGGAGGATATGGGAAGCACGGGAGGGGAAAAGGCTACAAGGACGGAGGAGGAAGAGGAAAGAGGAGATATAATGCGTGGTGGTGGTGGTTTGTCGTTAAGTATTTTGTAGGCTATCATCTGGACGTGATCATTTATGTTTTTTAAAAAGTAATATTGGCATGAGCTTTACCAATTAAATAAGGGGAAAACAAGAAAACAATATTATTCGATAAAATTTGGAAAATATAGACATGCACAAGTTACAAAATAACATCATATGTGAGAATTACATGTGGGTACTGGACTCACATGTCAATGACATATAGGATGGTTTTTCAACTCTGAGATTTTTTATATACCACATATTTTCTTAACTCTAACAAGAGAAGCCTCTCATCGTTTGCTTTACAACTAATAAGCCGTGAAAAAAAATGAAGCATCCAAAAATAACTTATAAGCAAAAGTCTTTTATATATATATATATATATATATATATATATATATAATTTTTGCACTCGGGTTCACATGCACTCACAATCTACGCCTTATATATAGCTTGTATGAATCTTAGGACAGATACATTAGGTGCTAACAAAATATATCATGCACGATGTTTCCTTTATACAATATTATTTATAAGTGTAAAATACCTTATTTATGTAGTTTTTTATTTCTTGTATGTAAAACACCGCGGTTGTCAATTTACCAGCTTAAATTTATCTTGTTTATATAAAATACCTTGTTTATTTAATTTTTGATGGTAGGATATATATCATTTTGGGAGTATCATTTTTACAAGATATCAATTTGGTAATATAATAGATGTATCATTTTCTCATTTTGACTAAATATCATGTTATAAAAAAAAGGTTAGAGAAATACCATGCACTAAATGTCATATATGATTATTATTGAAAAATTTTATTTGGTAAAAAATGCAACATTCGTATTATATGTATTGTGTACCAACCTAATTTTTTCTTCCTATAGTAAACATTCATTTACTTAAGGTTAGGTATATTTGGTAGCACGAATCTTGAAACATATCAACGATGTAGATTGTGGGTATATGTGAACCCAAGTGCAAATTTGTATTTTTCTATATATATATATATGTGTGTGTGTGGCGATTTATAAGTTAATGTCCAAAAAAAATTACGATGTGAAAATCTCAATACCAACTTTAAAATTATGGGTCAAAATCAAAATTTTAGCTACATGCGATATGGTAAGGAGCGTTCTTTACCTCTGTACAGTGAGATCCTTTGCTGCCAAATTTGGACTGCAGACGGGCTAAACTTCATAATTCAGACTCTTCTATTCACAACGGTGTGTGCTTAGCGTCCATTGTGAAGCTGTCATGCCTAATGTGTCACTGTAACGTGTCAACCATGCCTGACTTTTGTGTACGAAAAGCTTCAGTTCTTCAGGGAGGTGATCGCCCGTGTAGGATTCATCAACCTCAATCACCTCTTATCAATTTCTCCTTTTTTGCGAGGAACTTTTTTTGGGGGGGTGCAACTTTTGCGAGGAAACCTCACCTTCACTCTTGACGGCTAGTAATCCCTCTTTCTGACTCGTTCTACATACGAGTCGGTTTCACTACGTGAAATCCAACACATAACCTGACCAAGAAAACACACAAGAAACGACTCATTCCATTCGAGTCAGTTTCTTTACGAAATCCAACACAGAGCCTGACCAAGAGTATGAATATCCAACAAACTGTAAATTCGCTATGCCTTTCACCTCCTCTGGAACCTTACATGCATGTGCAACAGATGCACAGGACAAAGTTCAGACTATTAACATAACAACATTGCCACATGCAAGTCGAAAGGATCGTATTCTAAGTACCTACTTATCTGAATTTGTGCTCGACCTATGCAGACCAGCATGAGATGGTTCATTTTTGATGGAGTATCCATTTGTTCACATCCCAAGCGACCGTGCAAAGGGATCCAGATTTCAGCGACGGAGTTGTCGTTAGCGTACAAGCACGGTCAAGGATGAGCAGGCACTAATTAATTGCGTTGATCACTGAATCAAAGACGCCACCATCCCATGTGAAGTCCAGGAAAAAAACACCTCTTTGTTTGGGACGAAATGTGGTCATGGGATTGACAACATGTGCCATTATCATTAGCCCGTTGATCTCACGTCAAAAGTGCCATTAGTAATTTTCTCCTACGACACCATGACGTTATTATCTGACCAAACGGTACGAAAAATGCTAAAGAAACCTTCCGTATAGCAGAGGCCGAAAGCCAGGTTTGGTAACTTTCATCTCCTCATGTCCGATCAAGGAGCCAGATGGTTGAGGGATGTCACCAAGACAATGCCATTGTTTATAGGTGTCCATTGTTTACGGCCAGTTAGCAACACATCGCAATCTTGTTTACGGCCAGTTAGCAACACATCGCAATCTGTATCGACGGGTATGTTTTGCTTGTCAGACAAGGGATTCCTTGATCTGGATGCAACATAGCGACAGGAAAACGATTTACAGAAACAAGAAACAAGGAAAAATTCAGCAACCATATCTGATAATCTGAACAACTCCAAACTCCAAAGCTGTGAAACGTGAAGGAACCATACTACTACTAGCAGTAGACGAAACTCAGGGTGGTGGCAGAGACGTGCGCTCCAACGATTTCAGCATAGTCAATGTGCACGGAAAGTTTTGACCCAGAACATTCAAGAGCAATCAAAGGTGGAGGCGGGCGTGACACGTCCAATCCCCCCTGTAACGTGCGCACCGTTGACATCTGTAGCGCTGCTGCGCTCATCTCGTTGGCGGCTGTAGCTGTACGCGATGGTGGGGGTGGTGCTAGTAGTAGAGGGAGGACAATAAACAGATTATATAAGTTGTTACATTGTATTTATATTTATGTAAAAAAACAAGAGAAAAAAAAACAAACTACATATTTATAGTTAGCTACAACACGTGTGTCAATAAATTATGTATAAGAAAGATAAATAAATTATGTATTAATTATATCGTATATATTTATAAGTAACTATTATATAAGTAAATATTATGTTGATTATAGAGAATATTTGAAGTTTTTAAGCTATATTATTAAACTTATTTTTATTTACTGCGTTTACTTCAGTGCGCCCGCCGTGTTGGATGTGTCACCGCCCTCAGTTTCAGTGCCGGCGTTTGTCCGCACGCTCGCTCGCTCGTTCGGCTCCCCTCCACTCGTCGCTCCCTCCACAGGCTGGTTGCCTCCCTCCACAGCCTTGACGTCGCTTTTCCCCGCGCGCCCGCCTCCCACCTAGCGCGTCACGCCACCACGCCACGCGAGCACGCGACGCGACGCGGGCGAGGCGGGCAGAAAACTACTGAGCCGCACGCGCAGGCGGGGGCGAGGTGCCCAGTCCTCCAACCCCACCGATCGGATCGGCAAATCCCCCCGTCTCCCCGTCTCCCCACACAGATCCCCCAACCCACCGGGCCACCACCACCAGCAGCAGCGGACGCCCGCACGCCCGCGAGGCCGCGAGTGCGTTACGACGACGCGCCGTCCGTGCGCGAGCGAGCGACGGGGCGGGACGGGCGGCGCCATGGCGGATTGCCGCAGCCTGATCGAGTTCCTCCGCGCGTTCGAGCACCACCGCAGGGCGGCGGACTCCGCCGCGGCGGGGTGCTCCTCCCGATCCAGACGGGCCGGGTCGTCGTCGTCGCCCTCGTCGTGCGGGTCGCTCACGGCGTTCTGCGACCACTCCCCGATGGCCGCGGTCGACGCGGTCGTGCTCCTCGCGGTGGTCGCCGCGCTGGGTTTCCTCGTGGTGCCCTACGCGAAGATGGCGCTCCTCGAGATGGGCGCGCTGCTCCACCCGGCCGCGTCGTGCCTCTCGGCCGCCGCCTTCGCGGGGGCCGCGGTGGCCGTCGCGGCGGCGGTGCTCGCATGGGAGCTGGTGGGGCACCACGCCCGCAAGTGCGGCAAGCCGCGGTGCAGGGGCCTGAAGAAGGCCGTCGAGTTCGACATCCAGCTCGAGACGGAGGAGTGCGTGCGCGGCCACCCGGCTCCCGCGGCGCGATCGGCTCTGCTCGCGGCGGCGGGGGCGCGCCCCGTGGAGCTCGGGGACGCGCACCGGGAGCTCGAGGCCGAGCTCCGCAAGATGGCCCCGCCCAACGGCCGCACCGTGCTCATCTTCCGCTCGCCCTGCGGGTGCCCCAAGGGTCGCATGGAGGTCTGGGGCGCCAAGAAGGTGCGCCGGATCAAGAAATAGATAAGAGAAGGATCACATGGTTACTAGTTTACCTGCTGTTCCTTCGTAGTGCTAAATTACTAATAAGCATTAAGCAGTAGCTAAAATATAAGATGCGATGCGTCTTAGTAATCAGTACAGGGAGAGGAAATAAAGGGATGATAGAAATACTGAAATAGGTAATATCAGATCGTAGATTATAGAATATGCGATGGATTTCTGGATGCCTGCGCATAAATATATATCCTTACTTGTTAATTCATGTTTTCCTTGAGATTCTGGATAAATAGTCTTACAAAGATACTGTCTTGTTGGATACTAGTATATGTTTGTGCTTTCTTTTCGCCTGCCTTTTCGAATACCTGGTTGATTTCTCTCAGTCGACAATTTTTTGTGGTAAGCATCTTTGACCCTCCGAGTAACTGAGCAAGTCTTTTTTCCATTCCATGTTAGTGCTCTGCTGCTCTGAACTTCTAGCTGAAAGTAATCCATGGTTATTTGTCGTTGTGTAATGTTCTCCGGTTGATTCAGTGCGGTATTGGGGTGTAGATTTTGTTCCTTGATGACTAGGATGACAAACTCCTCTTCCATTCACGTTGAGGTCAAGTATTGGTATTTGTAATTGCAAACTTCTCGTAGCTTCTGCTTTCTCAGGACATTTTTTCTATGGTCAGTGGAGTGAAATATATAACTAGTTACTGTTATCCACTGGCTTTCATACCATGACAGTACGGACAAGCAGTACTCTGTTCATCCTCAAGTTCTTCTCCTTTTTTTCCCTTCTGAGTCTGTTCAACCTTAATTTGGTTGCCTTGTGAATTGCTTGAACTTAAAATGAGGGGTTGCTTCTAAGTGGCTTCAGCTTCTTGAGCCGCGCAGTTGTTTAACGCAATCATGACTAAATAGACGGAGCTTCATATGTGATCATATAACACAGCTTCATTTTAGCAAAGTTATCTTATGGTTGGCCAGTTCACTATATCTTTATCAACTGATAAGCAACTTTTGGAATATCTGTCCCAAAATGATCTTGCTTCTTTCCCCGTGGTAACCTTGTGTCATAGCATACAACTATAGTAGCACAATCATTGTAACTAAGTCTATCATTTTTATTTCATATCTTCTCATCCCACCTTAAAGGAAAAAACATCGCTTTTGTGATTTTCCTCACTATTTTTCTACAGTCCTACTTTGTTTCTTTATCTGGCAAATGACTCTGTATCATAGTGCACTTCTTTTGTAATGCCATTATTGGCTTGTGTTTCTTTTTAAAAGGTATATTACCTCATATGCTTTTTCTTTTCCATCACCTATAATTTATCATCCATGATTTTTGATGCAAATACTTTATAGTTTTATCATATTGCCGTGTGCTTTTGGTGAAAGAACCTTACCTTTTGGAGTGTCAAATACCATTTCAGGGTTTTACTTATTTATCTACTTTCATCTCATGTTTTTCCTCATTCATTTTTTGTTGCTTGTATTGTGGATTCTCACGTCTCAACCTAAAGATACATTCAGTTAGTTAATTTCATAAACAGAGTTAAGGATTTAGAAAATTACTGAATAATTAGGGCTATGACCCTGTTACTTTCCAGTTGTTTTTTTTACCCTGTTATTGTCACACAGTGCATCCTTTTGGATGTTTCATCTATTCTATGTTTGCTTTGTTTATTTTATTTGTCTCATTCCCATGCAATGATAGAATGCTTATTAGTTTCTGCCTTCTGTTTTACAAACAAACTCTGTCAAGTGAACAACAATTGCTGTGCTTGTACAAATCTATTTTGAGTTCATGTTTTTTTTATAGCAGGCAAATATTACCTGGCTTTTTGGAGAAAGCCAAAGGACACAGAACAGAGTCTTATACATGGCAAAATAAAAACAAAGCTGGAAACTGAAAGAAAGGAAACCGGCTGGGGAACATCAGCTCACACTGAAGTCTAACACCTGATCACAGACTGCCACTATACCTCTACTTCCACCGAACACCCTTAGCCATCTAAACCCACTAGACAAACACAAAAACAACCTCAACTGATCAACATCACTCCCAAGTTTTCAGGTAAAACATCCACCGGGCGAAGCTGCTCCATCTTTCTCATCAACCATGATCATTGATCACTCTCTATATTTTCAGCTCTAGTTGAAGCATTTGAGGTTGAAATATTTGCATTACAGTTCTGTGAGTTTATGTTGGATGCTCAGCACCCTTCAGCTGGCATTTGTTTTTGGCAGTGGGTAGGGATGATCCGGGATTCCAGACTTCCGGCATATGAATTTCTAGGGGTGAAGGGAACACTGTGATAGAGCATCTGTGTTCATAGGAAAACGTGGGAAAATAAATCGAAACTCTTATGGAAGTTTAATTGCTTGAAGTCTTTTGGTTTTCTGTTGTACTCCCACCTTTTTATATGGAAATTAATTTTTGGTGCAAGTGAATTATTTTACTGATTGTTTCATGTGCAACTATCCAATGTTGCATATCCTTTTGTCCTCCTGAAAGCTTACTGATTGTTTGTTACAGGTCAGAGAGATTTTATATGATCTCTGTTGTAGAACCATAGTTCGGCCCAGGAAGAGCCCCAGTTGTCTAACATTTGCAACGGCTATGCTCAATAGGCACAAAGCAAGTGTGCCTCAAGTCATCAACCTGTCCTGCTTGCTGGTTCAGTGTACGTCAAGAGCTGGCCTGGCTGGTTCAGTGTACATCAAGCCTGTTTTTTTTTCTTGCTTTGTTTTTTTAAAGCTGGAAAGTAAATTTCCAATTAACTAGAGGCGGACGCAAAATCCCCAGCCACTAAAGCATTACACCATAACGAACCGAAGGGGCCCAAAAACTTGAAGCAACTTGACTCTAGTTTGAGTTCAATTGATGGCGATCGGGACTTGAGCGAAGGGGCCTTTTCAGCACAGACGAGCAAACGGGCCAGCCGTCTCAGGTAGTAAGGGCCAACAATCATTTAGGTTGTGTTGATTCCCCGCAGCAGGCTTGGCCCGTATCTCTGGATGCAATTTTCAGTTGTTTGGTTACATGGGTGGCCTTTCTAGCTTGGCTCCGTCCATATAAAAAGGTCTTCCTAGTCAGGTTGAGTTGAGTGGAAACGCTCGATTCGGGCTTTACAACTCGACCAGACCCGGTGGATGCAGTGGCCTTCACGGTCACACCCATGTGTGCAAGGAGGACGATGGGTCAGTTCGTCCCCACCTCATTTCTTCCCTAAAGACAAAAGTCTAGGGTTTGGTCTTTTGTGAAGGACGAGGCGAGGGGTGGAGGTGGGGGAAGGGTGAGCTTCCTCAACGAGCGGTGGGGACGAGCGGACGAAGCAAGGGATTCGGGCTTGGTGGGGGCACAAGCGGCTGAACGGAGAAGCGGAGCAGCGAGGGCACGACGAACGGTGAGCACCGGAAGGGATCCATCAGAGCAGCAGCGAACGGCCTCGACGGAGTGGCGACTACGAAGCGGCCTCGACGACAAGAGCCTTTCTTTCTCCATCTCTCTCTTTTCATTTCGTTTTATTTTTCTACTTTCATCCATCATTAATACACTAGAGATATTGTACATGATAAGCTCAATTGATATTTTTTTAAAAAAAAACTCAAATGATGAATTTAGATGAATTGCTTCAGAAACTGCTCATACCATGAATTTAGATGGATTTTCACAGTGAAAAGTATTGATATATAACACTGTCCGGCTTATCTAAATGGTGGGAAATTTCATTCATGAGTTCTAGGTGGTAATCGCCTCACTGTTAAAAGAGTACCATATGATATGATTCATGCAACCAACCAAATAAATCTCTTCTGAACCATATCTTCAAATCAATCAAACAAAATCTCATGTTAGTCAAACTGAGCCAATGCAAACAACCAAATATCTGCACGCATATCCTCTTAGCCAGGCCAGATTCAATATAGATGTAACAGAAGTCAGGTTAGAAGAATGCGAGCAACCAAACACTCCTTTATCCCCCGACCGAGTAACTTGCATGCGGGCCGTATTTCAAATTTGCAACCTATTCACTCAAGTTGTTTCATCTGAAAATTAACGTGCCAACTCAACTTCTCTTCTCTCTCCTTAGGATCACTTTGATTTTGAAGGAAAAACATAAATTTTGGAGAATTTTAGTCCTATAGTAGGAATATTTTTTGTGAATGCTTTTGAAACAAAGAATTGAATCCTATTCTATCTTTTGAAAATCCTATGAAATGAACAATCCTATATAGATTTTGGAGAAAATTTAGCAAGAGCTTCAATCTCTCTTTTCTGATTCTTGTGTTTTTCCCGCGGTCCAATCAAACGGTCATTCCTGTGTTTTTTTTCTGTGTTTTGTAATTCTCTGTTTTGCACTTACATTCCTATCAGAATCATGTATTTTTTTATTACTCTGTTTTTTCATTCCTGCGATTCAAGGGGCCCAGTCCGCTCTTTTTTGGTTTAGGACTTGAAACACATGTGAAAGAGTCCCTTTGATTTGAAGAAAAAAAATATAGTTTGGAGGATTTCAATTCTATAGGAATAATTCCTATGAATACTTTTGAAACAAATGATTGAATCCTAACATATCCTTTGAAAATCCTATGAAATAGACAATTTTATAGAGATCTTGAAGAAAATTTAACAAGAACTTTAACCTCTTGAAAGAATTCATTTGAGTCTATCTCTCTCATTCAATTCTTGTGTTTTTCCTGCGGTCCAATCAAACGGTCATTCTTATTTTTATTTTTTTTTTGTGTTTTGCAACTTTCTGTTTTACACTTTCATTTATGTCAAAATTTTGTTTTTTCTATTTTTTTATTTTTTAATTCTTGCAATTCAAAGAGGCGTGAAATAATGAATCAAATGATCATTGTGTGCATCTGGCCATACACAAGCACACAAACTGCACAAGCAGCCTCCACGCATGCTAGTATGAGTACAAACAGCAAACTACTCCACGCATGGATGAGGTTGAGAATATGAATATGTGAGCATGGCACGCGGCACGGAGAGTGCTGGTTGGCCTGGGCCCTGGGCGCGGTGCTCGCATTGTTGCAACGATCTCTGGCATGACCATATTCGCCAGACAGCCGGTAAGCACACCGGCAAAACCACCAACCCGCCGCTGATCCGACCACAGGAATGAAGGGGAATCTGGTGGCTGTCCTGACGGCTAGATTACCGGTGGTACTTGAAAATCTGAACGACGGGAAGCGCCGGACACGGATCACTTCATTACTACTGCACCTGCAGTACTAATGGCTTATTCGATTGGAAAGAAAAACAAAGGTTTTGAATTTTCAAGGGTTACAAGTGATATTTGATTCATAGAAACGAGGCATAGGAAAATCAAACGAAATTTTCTTTTCCTTCACGTCGTACAGAGAAAATATAGAAAAATTTTCATCCACTTAAACCTCTTGAAAAAATTCATATGAATTGATGTGTGTATATCTTTCTATTTCTCCACTTTTTTTATTTCTATGAGTTGAAATTCTTTTAAACCAAACCAACGCTAAACAAATAGAACCAGTCTCACATATCAGTAACAGCTACTACAGACATATAAGTACAAATATTTCACCGAAAAGCGCCGCCTACCGCAACATAAAAGTACAGCACAGTAGTATAGCGCTCTGCACCCGCACGAGAGGCGCCCTTGAAGCTGAAGGCCTAGATCTAAAACACGGGAATCCAACGAACAAACTATAAAATCGTGGTAGAAACTCGACTTTTTTTATTTTGAACTTTCAAATTGTTGGACCAGAAATTCGGTTGAACGGTTTTGAACTTTCAAATTGTTGGACTAGAAATTCGGTTGAACGAGTGCTTCAATAGAGTCCAATATTCGGCAGCTGCTTTCAAATACTTTTTCGTTTTAAAATATAAAAATTTAATATTGAATAAGATCTAGTACAATAAATTTGAATTGAAGACATATTCAAATTTATAATATTAAGATATATTATATTTAATATTATATTTTTATATTATACGACGGACGGAGGGAGTAGTAAAGTGAGTGCTCAGCAGTGGTGGTCGCGACACAATTTGTAGACGAATTCCGAGTCCCGTGTGACCGGCGTGTGCGTTTGCTGACCTCGCGATCTCCGCTACCAGACTCCCTAACAAACACGCACGCACTGTCACACCTACTTCATCACCCTGCCTAAAATCCACCCCCCTCACACTGCACCAAACCAAACCCCGCGACCCACACCCACCCAAACCCGCCACCGATTCCGAGCGCGCCGCGGGCGAGAGCAGCTTCCCCGGCCATGGATCTCCTGCAGGGGGAGAGCGTCCAGACCACGGTGGCCATCGCCGTCGCCGTCGTCGCGGTCGCCGCGGGGGGCGCCTTCCTCCTCCTCCGGTCCAGGAAGCCCAAGGGTATGTATGGCTCCGTACATCTGTCCCTCTGATAGTCTGATGTCGTGAGTTGTGATGTGATGTGGCGGCTCTCGTGCGTGATCTGATCTGGTTCTCCGGGGTTCCAGATTAGTTCTGGTTGGTTCTCATCACTGTGTCTCTGTGTGTGGCTTGAGTTCTGAATCACTTTGCGAATGCCCATTTTGTGGCCTTCCTCGCAATCAGACTGAAAAAGATTAAGGGATCGGCAAGCTTTAGGCCGTCACACTGCTGTATCGTTGCTGTTTCATTGTCTAGTTCGCATGCTTCTGTAGTACTACTATCTTACAGTAGTTGTTTGTACAGTTTTGGTATTCATGCTACTTTCCTTTATTGATGGTTGGTGCCATTATTTTTTTCCCCCTCAGGCTGTTTGGATCCTGAGAACTTCAAGAAGTTTAAACTTGTGGAAAAGAAGCAAATAAGTCATAACGTGGCCAGATTCAAATTTGCTCTTCCAACTCCAACCTCTGTATTGGGCCTTCCAATTGGTCAGCATATCAGTTGCAGGTTTGGGTTCCGCCTTATGCCTTTCTTTATGAAGTTTGCTACCTTTTTACATAATGGGAGAAATGTATGTGCTATTCTTTTAGAGGACAAGATGCTACAGGCGAAGAAGTAATCAAACCTTATACCCCTACTACATTGGATTCTGATATCGGGCATTTTGAGCTTGTTATTAAGGTAAATTGTATTCACTTCTTTATACTGTATGAATGCTTGTTTCTACTTGTTTGTCAATCCTAGAACATATCGTTATGTGCCACACAAGCAGGATTTGCCATTTAACTTCCTTTTCTCATAATGCAGATGTACCCTCAAGGAAGAATGTCACACCATTTCCGTGAAATGAAAGTTGGTGATTATATGTCTGTGAAGGGACCTAAGGTAGTTTTCTTTCTGTTATGAGCAACTTGTGTTAAGTCTATAAGATGGGCGTTTGTTGACTCCGAAAGAGTTTTGTGTTATCTGTTGTGCTTTAGCCAGCATTCACAATTGGGTGCTCATTTGTCTTTGGTTTATGAGTTTAACATGGTTTCTTCTCTGTTCTAGGGTCGTTTCAGATACCAAGTTGGGCAAGTGAGAGCGTTTGGAATGCTAGCTGGTGGATCAGGCATCACTCCCATGTTCCAAGTAACATATAAGCCTCCAAAGTTCTATGTTGCAGTTAATGTTGCTGCAAGCGGGTCAATTGGTAGTTAGTACTGACAAACAATCTTTTTATGTTCTCACAGGTTGCAAGGGCAATTCTTGAGAACCCTAATGATATCACAAAAGTTCATTTAATCTATGCAAATGTCACGCATGAAGACATTCTTCTGAAGGTGGAATCACTTCTTTGTTCTTTGTCAAGACTCTCTTTTTGCTGCCTCTACAATATATCTATGATACAATTTTGTGGTCTTTCTGACTGTTAGCATCACCCCATCAGATTTCAGATTTGCTGTGCCATCATGTGATTTCATTGACTTTTGTGCCGTATATTCAATAGTGGACACCATGCATATATACATTTCATTTAGTTGTCGATGACAGCTGGTGAATTTCAAGTATTGTTTATGATAACTGTTAACTGGTTTGTTTCTTCTAATGCAAAACTCATGCAACTTGTACTGCATGAAAGTGGAATAATTTATACATAGTACTTTGTAGCTGAAATATTTCACAATTTCTTTATGTAATGTCAAAGCTTCTACAAATGATATATGAATGGTAGAGTCGGAATAATCCAGCACAGCTGCATGTGCTTGAGCAAAGAATTTATTCTATTAATATAGCAAGACAGTTCTCTATTCATTATACATGTTGAAATATTTTTGAGGTTGTAATAATGGTTTATGCCACTCTGCATGTTTTCTGTAACCAATTAGGATGATTGGTGATTGCATATGTTCTGCTATTTACTGCAGTCCCAAATTTATGTGTGTTGAATCTGTGCAGGAAGAACTGGACAACATGGCCAAAACCTACCCTGATCGCTTTAAGATCTACTATGTCTTGAATCAGGTGAACTCTATGGGCCTGTTTGGCACAGCTCCAGCTTCAGCTCCATCTCTCCTGAAGCTGGGGCCTGTTTGGCATAGCTCCAGCTTCAGCTCCACCTCTCCTGAAGCTGGAGCCCAGCCAAACAGTTTCAACTCCACCTAAAATGGGAGCGGAGTTGGGTGGAGTGTTCTCACAAAATGAACTAGAGATGTGAAGCTGGGTTTAGGCTGCTCCACAACTCCACTTCAGACCCAACTCCTGGAGCTAAATTTAGGAGTTGGAGCTCTACCAAACAGGCCCTATATGCTTCTATCTTTTTACAAGATTTGTATATCAACATCGGTACTCTACATACATATCAATAGCTTTGCTGGAAACAGTGGTCTCCAGGATTCCATGTTCGCCATTTCTCTTGAATATTCTTGGGAGTCGTTGCTGAATTTATGTTATGAATTGTCTGATCGGAACAAGGGATGGGTTGTTTATCCATTAGCCATAGTACCCTACAATGGCGAGATAATTGAAAAAGATCTCCACATAAATAAATTTAAAGATTCCTGGACGATATTAAAATATTTAAGGAGCGTTATATAACATATATTTTTTGCTTTGGATAAGAGCATGCTCTTAGTTGCATTTGCTTTAGTATTTGTGTTTTTTCTGCTTGAAATAAAATTGTGCTATAAAATCGTAGTCCCCAATGTATATTAGGAATTACGACATGCATTGTACTTGATAGACATTTGCAGCAGATTCCAATGTTGAATTTTTTGCTTGTGCAGCCTCCTGAAGTCTGGAACGGTGGTGTTGGGTATGTGTCACAGGACATGATTAAAGCTCATTTATCAGCACCTGCCGAGGACATTCAAGTAAAACTCAAATCTTCATTTTCGGAACCTGTTGTTTAGAAAGAAGTTATTGCTTTCAGTAAACTATTATATATATATATATATATATATATATATCAACCTGGACACTTACATATAATATGTGTTTAATTGTTCCAGATCTTGAGATGTGGTCCTCCTCCGATGAACAAGGCAATGGCTGCGCACCTTGATGAGCTCGGGTACACCAAGGAGATGCAGTTCCAGTTCTAAGCTCTCCTAATGGCGGAGTACCAGAATAATGGACCCCATGACCTGTCTTGTGTCATGGAGATGTGTCTGACCTCTTTTGTTAGTTGACAGCAATACATGATTAGTCGTGACCCAACAATTTATGTATCACTCCATTTTTTTGGGCAAATGTTATCTGCCATTGGCAGAAGCCCGCATTCCTGTTCCTGTGACTATCATCTGGTTTACAACCTGAATATTGGATGCTACACTGAGTAAAATGGGTATCAAATGTCACTAGTTGAGAAAGAACTACTCCCATTCTTTTCTGCGAGGATTATTGAAAGAACTAGCATGTGTTTTTTTATCGACAGCAGTACAATCCACCATTTATTAATCTTGATACAAAAGGTATGAAGTTCCCAGATTTCAATAGGAAACTGTTTTTTTCCAATGAAAATTACAGGATAAATTCCTTTAATAAGGGTTCATGTGAATTTTTTAATGGAAAATAGAACATCACCTAAAAAGAAGTATATGTAATTCTTGTTCCAAACGCAGCCAATCAATTCAAACATCTTGATTTGCTCCTCTCTTAGAATATAAATATTAAACGAGAGCTGCTCGAGTTTGCTGTTCAAACATTTTGATGTGCTCCTCCCTCTATAGTCGGAGCTGCTCGAGTTTGCTGATGATGACATTCTAATTTTGACATGATGGTGGCATTCAGAATATAAAAATGATTTTTAAATTCCAACTCTAAAGCTTGTAAATTCTACGTGTCATATCGGGCAATTTGCAGCGGGAGGGGCTCGATAGCCGGAGACCCGATAGCCCATTCCCCATTTCCCTTATCCGGAAACAGCCCTCCTTTCCCCCTCCCTAAAACCCCCCACGGAGGCAGCAGCGCAGCGCTCCTCTCCTCAGGCGAAGCGTCGGGGCCATGGCGATGGCGTCGCCGCCCGCTTGCCCATTCCTCCTCTCGCTCTCGGACGGCGCCACAGCCATTTCCACCGTATCCGCCGCCTACGGTTCCGTTTCCATCCCGCGCGCGCCTCGCTTCCTCGCATCCCCGCGTCCCGTCCCACCTCGCCGACCCCTCGCCGCGGGCTCCTCCTCTCCCAAGGCCGCGGCACCCGCCGCCGTCGAGATCCCCGAGGAGTACGTGGATGAAGCTGACGCGGTGAACATTGCGCAGGACGTCACCCAGGTGCATGGCTGCTTCCCCATCCACGCGTACTCCTTTTTTTTCTTTAGCACGGCTGTACGGGAATGGGTTCCGCTCTAAAACAGCACAGTGAAATTGGTTAAGGTCACTAGGATCATCTCGTTTAGCTTCCAGTATTGTGGTGGTTGAGTCTGCGAGGTACTGGAATTCCATGGTAAATTTTGGTATTTTTCTATGAGCTCACAATGGGCATGGGGGATAATTGGCTAGATCTTATTTTGTTATTCTGGCTAGGACAAACTCATAATAGGCATGACCGCATGAGGGATAATTGGTTAGATTTCATTTTGTTATTCTGTCCATGACTGGCTCCACTTCTGATCAAAACATTTACATTGTTAACCAGCTGATTGGGAAAACTCCAATGGTGTATCTGAATAATGTTGTTGACGGCTGTGTTGCTAATATCGCTGCAAAACTTGAGTACATGGGACCTTGCAGGAGCGTCAAAGACAGGTATGTCCTTGTCATTTTCGTATGCTTTTCTGCCAGTGCCACCTCTCATTCATATGTTTTTTCAGGATTGGATTAAGCATGATTAATGATGCTGAAGAGAAAGGATTAATTTCTCCAAACAAGGTTAGATTGTCCTGATAGTATTTGCAATATTACCATCATGAAGATTCTAACTTGTGCACATACTTTCTACCTATGCAGACCATTTTGGTTGAACCAACTACTGGAAATACTGGTATAGGCCTAGCTTCTGTGGCTGCAGCTAGGGGATACAAGCTAATAGCAACTGTACCTTCAACAATAGATGTTGAGAGACGTGTTCTTCTACGCGCATTTGGAGCTGAGATTGTGTTAACTGATCCTAACAAGGGACTAAAAGGAGCTCTTGATAAAGCCGAGGAAATTGTTTCAAAGACACCAAATGCATACATGTTTCAGCAGTTCAACAATTCAGCTAATAGTGAGGTTGAAACTTAAGCCATATCATTCGCTCATTTTTACATCTGTTATGTGGCACATGTAAAATCCATTTGCCAACATCTTCTTTAGAAATTTATTGAGAAGCCACTTGGTAATTACAGATCCACTTTCAAACCACAGGCCCAGAAATATGGGAAGACACCTTGGGTACTGTTGACATACTAGTTGCAAGCATTGGCACAGGTGGTACCATTACAGGCACTGGGCGTTATCTGAAAATGATGAACAAAGATATTAAGGTCTGTACTCTTGTCTTCATTAAGCTCTTATTCTATCTTTGAAGAAAACTGGAATATGTTGTGTCCAAATGACAAAGTGCTGCAACTTCCATTTTCACTAGGTCTGCATGAAATAAAGAATATGCCATTCTCATCCCTAGTAACTTTATCAGAATTTTCGGAGACTTCTAGAATGGAAATGGAATTTGAAACACATGCCGTTTACACATGATACATGATCACAACTGTGTCAGAATTATTATCTTATTTTGTGCTAAACTAAGATCTTCTTTTCCACCAAATTCAGTCATTCAGCGATGTTGCTTTAGAATTTATTCTGTTATCACTGTTATTCACTAAACTGGTTGATGGTACCAATTACTCCTTAATTCAACTTTGGAAGTGCTTGAGTGCTCTTCCAAAAAGTGAAAAACACAGCTTCTAAAGAAATTGATGTCTTAGTTGCAGAAACTCACCGTATGTGTTATATAGCTGTACTAGTCAATGATTTGAGGACAACAAAGCAGGGAAATCCTTCGATCTTATTATACCTTTTTTGTAAATTACTTGTTGGACAATCGGTTTCCTCAAACACAGAGATATCCATTAGGTTAATATCAACATATCTTTGTTTTAAATTCACTTATGTGTTTGGCACTGCCCTTTAATTATCAGGTTATTGGGGTAGAACCTGCTGAAACTAGTGTAATCTCTGGCAACAATGCAGGTAAGTTCAATAACCCCATTCCAATATAGCAATCAAACATATTTGGGAATTGAACATATTAAGAGTATATTCCTTGGCATTGGCATCCTTTTGGCTGATGTCAATTAAAACAGGTTATATTCCAAGCATATTAGATGTTCAGCTGCTTGATGAAGTTGTGAAGGTCCGCAATGGCCACTTTAATAGTCCTTTTATGTTTGGGAAATTTTGTTGACAGTTCCTGCAGTGACTTAATTATGATTTTGAAAATTGCAGGTTACCACCACAGAGGCAGTCGATGTTGCAAGGGAACTTGCACTAAAAGAGGGCCTGCTGGTGAGCAGCTGCACATTAAACCCTGTTCTTTTTAGCTACTTTATCGGATTATTATCGCGGATTATTTGCTACAGGCCTCTAAAAATACATTCTCTAAAAAAGCTTTATTCTACATTTCTACTGCATTGCTTACACCGCTTGTTCTAAGCTATTTGTTAAGTTTATTATCAAAACATTTAATTTATATCTATAATTGTGTAGATAATCCACTACAATAATCTGGTCAATAATCTATTTCAAACTGGGCCTAAATGAATTAACTTTGGAGTTATTATTGATTCGATATTATCTTGATGTCAGCATCTTCCTCAAATTGCCATATATGTGATACATAACTTGTTGTGGGGATTATTTTACAGGTTGGCATTTCGTCAGGTGCTGCCACAGTTGCTGCTATTAACATTGCTAAAAGACCTGAAAATGCTGGAAAATTGATCGCGGTGAGAGCTTTTATCTATTAAAAAATGTTGCAGCTTAGTGAAGTTTGTTCATTTGTGACACAATGATCTTATTATAATCAACTCAGACGGTTAATTAGTAATGAATTTGCAGGTTATTTTCCCCAGCTTTGGAGAAAGATATATCTCTAGCATTTTATTCCGTCCGATATATGACTCGGTCCGAAGAATGAGGAAGAGATAACTAACTTCTGCCACTCCAGGAAGAAGAAGCTTGTCAGTTCTAAAACCTAACATACTTCCACGGCATAACAGATTTTGAAGGGTGAGGTTCCAGGTAGATTACAACGAGCAGTGCCTGAAATTTTGAAACGCCATAGGCACTGTCAGTCTCACTCACAGAAGGTTGAAATTGCGCACGGTTGCTGACGAGTAGGCTGCAAGCCTGCAATTTGGTTCCAGGGAATCGTGTCCAAAACTATTCATAACTGTAAATCATCTGCACCAAGCGTCTGGAACCAGACCACATCCACGGTGGAATATGTAGAATTAGATATTGCAGCTAGCATAGTAGGATCTTTCTTCCATAGTTTAGGCTTGGGAATGGAACAGATCTGTAATGTGATACACCTTTTGAGCCGATCTTGTTGAATTATTGAATGAAACTCTGCATAGATTTACTATCTCCGTCTTAAAATATAACAACTTTTAGCTATGAATTTGGATATTATTTTATAAAGGATATCAATAGTTTTTGGTGGTGTTTGAATGTCCTGAAAATAAAGATGAAGATTAAGTGTTTCACGTAAAACGAGGTGACATTAACGTGTGATTAATTGAGTTTTAATTATTACAAACTTGAAAAATGGATTTATTTAATATTTTAGAACAACTTTCATATAGAAAATTTTTACACGAAACGCACCGTTTAGTAGTTTGAAAAACGTGTCACGATAATCTGAAATTTTATCATTCTGATTGTAGAAGAATCGAACGATAATCCGGGACAATATGGCAATATCAGGTTTCATTGTCGTAAGCGTAAGCAACAAAAGGCTCATAAGCGAGCAGCGGGCCCAGTTGCAGGGACTGATTCGGAGGAGCGCCTTCCTGATTTCTCTAGTCCGCCGAGGCGCCGACGAAGAGCGCAGGGGAGGGGCGGCGAAGAGGCGCAACCGCGCGACGGCGTGTAGCTCGCGCAGCCGCACGGGGCAGCCTTGGCGGCGTCCTACCTGCGGCCGCGCTTATCCCAACCCTAACCCGACATGTCGGCGTCGGATCTCCCCGACGAGCTGTGGGCGCGCGTGCTGGAGCTCGGCGCGGCGTCCTCCGCGCTGGGGTTCCGCGACCTCTGCGCCCTCGCCATCACCTCCCGACGCCTCCGACGCCTCTCCCTCCACCACTCCCTCTGGTCCGCGCTCCTCTCCCGCGACTTCCCCTCCCAATCGTCGCAGCCCTCCGCCGCCGCCTCCTCCTCCCAGTCCCAGCAGCATCTCCACCCCAAATCCGTCTACAAAACTAAGCAAGCCCCCTCCCTGTCCCGATTAGCTTTGTTCTCATGCGTGTGGGGGTGACCGGAGTTCTTCTGCAGGTTCGAGAGGCATAAGGTGCGGATGGCGGAGGCGAGGCGGCGGGTGGTGTTCGAGGCAGAGGGCCGGGTGTTGGCGTGCCGGAGGCGGCTGGCGCAGCTGGAAGAGTCGTTGCAGGCGGAAGGGGAGAAGATGAAGGCCGCCGCCCAGGAGCTGGACAACCTCGAGAGGGTCAGGTTTGTTTTGAGTCCGAAATCCTATCTTCAAGCGTGCCTTATTTGCTTGATGCTAGAGTACAACTTAGAGAAAGTAGAATCTGTAATACACCTATCCTAAAAACACTGGTAGAAAATGAGTGGTTCCAAATTACATATTTCTGCACATTTGTGAAGTTGGTAGTTTGGTTCTACGAGAGCAAATCAGAAAATTTATGGCTTTGGCAACTTGTTCATTAATTTGTTGGGTTTCTTGTTTATGCAAGAGCTGGTCTGAGAACTCTACCGTAAAGAAAACTTCGTGTTGCATTTTATATAAAACGGTAGTAGGTGAACTCTGTTTAGTTCAGATGAATTAGTTGTTGGGGTTGGTCATATTAATCCAGTTCAAAGGCAGCTTCTGTCTTACTCACTATGGATACAAATCACTTGCACAGTCACATTCTAGAACATAGTAATTCACACACAAAACAACATGGCTCCAATCTGGAGTCATACAGGGACTATTTCTTTGTGCTTCAACATGGGTGAAGCATAGCTGCTATGGTTAACTTGGGAATGTTCTTGGTGTTTCAACATGCTGAAGCATAACTGCTATAGTTCTTAGGAATGTTTCTTTGAGCTTCAACATGGCTGAAGCATAACTGCCAACTGAAAGGAACGCCCCGAAGTTTTATACAGGATAGCCACCACCAACAGCGATGAATGATAAGAAGTGTGTTCAAATGAATGGTTATTATGTTAGACAAATTGAGTTACTTCAGGCGTCAAGTGGCTTTTGAACAACTGATCACAATCTCACCTGCTAAAGAACCACCTTTTCTTGTACTTTGCCTCCAATGGGAAGATGGAGTGAAACAATCCAGTTGGGCCAATGGGACAAAGAACTACCTTTGCATGGAATCCCTCCATCCCCATGGATGGTGAACCACTAACCTGTACACACTTTGTCCGCTGAGAGAATTGTACCATTTCTTCTATTCCAGAATCCAGATTATCTACAGGACACTTGCATAACATGAATGACTACGTACTTTTTTTTTCTTCATTAGTCTATCAACTGGTTTGTTTTATTGCAGTATCATCTTTTTCCAAGCTCTCCAGCCATTCCTTGATTCTGTGCTATCATGAGTTCTCGCTACTATATTCTCAATTCATTGTCATTTGAGTTCTACAGGAGATCTTCGGTGGCATTAAATGTATGGCAACCACAAGTTGTTCGTGGACGTCAAAAACAATTGGTTCAACAGTGCACGGTTCCAGTTGATTCCCATCTTAGTGATGTAAACATGGAGTTGAAAGTTTGTAAGCAACAAATAGCAACTTATAAGAACATTTATGTATGTGATCTTGGACTTGACTGCAATTGAGATGATTGACAATGCTAGCCTTACTGGAATTGTGTTTTTGTTGCTATTGTCAGAACAAGGAGAAGGAAAAACTGAATGAGTATGAGGAAGCATTGAAGAGAGCAATATATCATCCATTGCAGAGTAGTCATACAAGTTCAATTGTCAATGAGCCACAAGCAAAGAGAAAGAAACTAAAGTAAGACATGCAAGTTTGCCTCTGCAACCTTTCGTCCGATCTTCCTTTGTTTGCAGGTATCTACTAAGAGCTCCAATCTTGTTAAAACAGAGCAGTAATGTTTTTGCCTGGACTGCTCTTGTTATGTTATTTACATGTATATATACTTCAATTATTGCCATCATTGGAGTGGATAACTGTTCATAAGGAAGCATTCCACCTTTTCTGAAAGTTCAGTTTTGTGCTTACATGGTGTGCCGTTTCAGATTCGCACAACAAAGGCAAAGTTTTCCAGATGTTTTTGTTTCTACGTGCAGGTATGCATGCCACTGAGATAACCATGGCAAATGCAAAAAGACTGAAAAGAGAGGAAAAGAGGTCCTCTAGTGGCCTTCTTCCTTGCCAGGCAAGTTTGATAGGAAGCACCACTGATCTTTCCCAAATGCTGAAAGAATCTATTCTCACGGTGTGTACCGTCCAGCCGCCAGCAGCCAGCTGTTTATACCATAGCTGAATAGTCAGTGCTGCTGGTGCCTATCTGTCATTCACGAAGCTGTGGGCGGTCAGTTATTCTAGAGCAGCAGGACGACGTACATCTGATCAAATTGCTTCCGCTGACCAGTGTGGGTTGAAGAGATGCACGTGAAGCAATCATGTTCCATTTTTTTTACCTTCAGTTTCAAAATGTTATGCGGTTAATTACGTGCAAGCTTGTTTTCTGTAAGCTACTTCCTATACAAGTCAATCAACTCTTCTGAATTATATACCCTCCAGCAACGGTGTTCTGCCTGTAGAAATGGAAGGTCGTGATTGTTTTGTACACATAAACATAATTTGCATTGCAAAATGAAATCTTAAGCTGATAAGCTCCGTTTATGTCTCCATCATCAGATAACAACATCAAGTCTACTTTGCACACACGCCAGAGACATTGAATTCATGCTCGTCAGCTCATGCGTCTGACGTGGTGAACTTAGTTGAAAAAAAGAACAGGAGACGATGGGAAGCAAAAGAATCCCTGTCCGATCCTATATTTGTTGCAGTTCATTCATCACCAGTTTTCCCTGGACCAAAATCGGAATACGAAAGCCGCCTCCAAAACTCACCGCGGCCGACGTGGCGCGAGAGCCTTCCGTCTTCCGTGCCGCACCCTCCTGCTGCGCCTTTGACCCGGCCATTCGTACCTATCCCCACTGCGAGGTGGACCCACCTGTCATCGAGGCAGCCTATTAATACACACCTCCCCTCCTCCGCGTCCGAGTCCCAGTCGTATCCCGCCGCGTACTGGGACCAAGGGGAACGCGGCCCCACCTGTCAGATGAGCCGTATATAATGACCGCCTCACCCCGGCCTCTCGCCACCCCAGAAGCCAATCCGCGCGAGGCCTCGCGGTGATCCCAATTCCCCAAATTCGCAAATCCTCCGCGTTTCGCCGTCGCCGTCGCCGCCGAGCAGGGCGGATTCAAGGGAAAGCTCCGGTGAGATCCATCCGCGAAGCGTTTCCTCGCGGATCCCTCGCTCGCCGGGCCGGCCTATCTGGTTTGTGTGGGGTGGTTGTGGTTGTTGTTGGTCGCCGGAATTCGCCGAGTTGGATCTCGAGGGATAAAAAATCCGTAGCGTTGCGGGCGCCAGGCGAGGTTACGATGCCTGCGGTGCTCGCCGCGTTCGCCAGCCTCCGTGCGGCCGCCGCCATCGCCTCCGGGGACTCCTCCCCCTGCTCCCATCGCCTGAAGCCCTCCTCCTCCCAACGTTTTAGTAGTAGTAGTAATATTTTTAGTAGTAGTAATTGTCTTTAACGATTGCCTCCCCCTCGTCGCGCGCCCACGCCCGTCGGTTCGATTTGGTTGTGCTCGATCCGAGGCTTTTTTTGGTTTTGGGGTTCGGTGCTCGATCTCAGGCTTTCCTGCTTCCGATCAGAAGCAATCGGCCTTGTTGGAGGTGGTGATTGCTGTTGCTTCGAGGAAAGAGGTATTAAAACGATTCCAATTTATTGCCATTCGCTGTTACTGATGTTATGGTGTTTTTTTCATTGAAATGTGTTTCTATTTTAAATTTTGATCATTAGAATATAGATATATGTTCTCAGTATTACCTTATGATTCACAGTATGTCAATATTATAGATATATGTTCTCAGTATTACCTTATAATTCACAGCATTTCACAGCATGTCAATATTATAGGGCATTTCCTTATATTTACCCTTGTATTTGATGGGCAAATAAATCTTGTGCTTGATTTTTTGTAGAGATAGAACAGGATAGCCATTTAAGCACCCTGACAATACCTGTTTCCTCAAATTAAATGAACTTGCAATTGAAGTCAAATATACGTTTGTAGTCATGAACATTGTCTTATAAAGCTGTGTTAACTAAATTAGATGGTGTTTCTTGTACATCATTACAACTGCATAAACAGACTCATCTAATATTCTAACTTAAACCCGTTTTCTTTTCGGCAGAAAATCCTCTCCTGAATTTGGAATTAAGTTTGTGGATGGGCGGATCTTTGGTGGACTCTAGTGCCGAAGGTGTTAGCAGCAGCTTATGTCTCTGCCACAGCACCTCTGAAAAGGTAAGCTTCGAGCATAGCTCATGTGCTTGCTCTGGAGATGGAAATTATGAAGCTGGAATAGATTTTGGGCAAGATGATTTGGTTGTCAACGAAATTGGAACGGCTATTGCTGAATTGATGCATGTCTGCACTGATCATGATGAGGATGAAGGGACAGATTCGGGTGAAGACTTTGATGAAAATGAGGATCCACTTTCTCTGGAATCAGATTCCACTGATGATGTGGTGGATATTGACAATGAATTGGTCACATCACCTACCTTTTCTAGTTGCAATGCATCTGAATCATCAATCAACAAATCAGACTCTGGAAATTCTTCCACTAATGTAAGTATTTGACTGCAGCCTTGTTCAACCTAACTTGTTCAATATACCTTGCCAGTTGTATTTGTTTTAGTTGTGATATCTACGCACCTAATTTTCAATATCTACTCAGTTTCTTTTAGCAATTTTTTAATAAGCACATTGAAATCTCACCGCCTTATATCATGTCGTCACTTCTGCTTTAAGAATTGGATATCATCACTGGATGAACAGTGTTAATTGTTGTTGTGCTGAACTGCTGATGCCACTTGTGTCATGTTCCATACAAATTGCTTCGTGATTTTGAGTTTATTTGAAATCATCAATGACCATAGAATCTCAGTGGGCTGTATGTGTTTTTTCCTTCCCATAAAAGATGGGGCCAAATTGTGCTTTTTAACATCACATATATGTGTTCATGTGCAGGGCACTCCACCGTTGGTTTCTGCAATGAAAGGAAGCCGTGCAAAGTTGGGAATTGTCACAAGTTTGAGTGTTTCATGGGCCCCTGATGTATATGATCCTCCTGTTACTTCTGGGTCTCACACTGTGAAGGGGCATCAAAGAAGTTCAAGGAAGAGCCACTACAAATACAAGCCCGCCAAGAGCAGTAGCAGCCGCAGCAGCAGTGGAAGCAAAAAGGACAGGAAGCATTCTCGCCACAGTAGCAGCAACAGCAGTAACTACAAAAGAGACAGGAAACCTTCCTACCGCAATACCGTTGGTGGTGTAAGCGTCGGCAGCAGCAGCAACAGAAATACTGATGCTAGTGCTGCGCAATATCGTGATGTGTACAGCAGCAGTGGCGGCAGCAGAATCGACATTGCTGTTCCTCAATATAGCAACCTATCTCCGTTGGTGCCGTCTGAGAGTGCAACATATCGTAATGTGTACAACAGCACTAGCGGCAGCAGAACTGACCCTACCGTTCCTCAATGTAGCAAGCTATCTCCGCTGGTGCCATCTAAGAGTGCATCACTTGCAGGGACCGTTCCTGTGCTGAAGACACTGGAGCCGATCAAACGCAGCTCCAGCTGCTGCAAGGAGCAACCTTTGAGCTTTCTGTCACGCCAATTTGTGGCTGCAAAGTACAAGGGGATGTTCTCCCTATGGAGTCACAACCAGCTAGCTTCTTAATCATCTGTTGATACATCCAACTCGTGAAGTGTTGGTTATCAACAAAATGCAAAACCTTTACCGTTTATGCCTTTATTTGTTTGATTTGTGACCACGTGGTTAGGTGTCGTGTTCTTTGCTACACTGTTTGCTCCGTTTGTATTTGAACATCCGAAGAGATGTTCTCGAAAGTTGTCGCTCGAAGTATGTATGCATACACGAGCTCGTTATCTTCCCTTGTTTATTTGTTCAATCGGCACGGTTCTGTTTGAGGCTTTGAACATCATTTCATCGGTTCAATTCTGTTCAATTGATTTCATTTACAGTTGTTCAGATAGAGCTGGTATCCTAGAAATTTCAACTCCAATCCTTCGAGCTAGAAGGATGAGGTCGAAAAGCACATTAACATTACTGAACGTGTCATGACTGCTCTAATTCAGCCCATAATAAAGAGCAACTGGGAAAAGGCCTCCCCTGTCATCGTTTTTCCTTTCAATTTACATAAAAAAGAATACGTTCAGAAATCTCTGCCCTGTTCAGAATTCTATCTTACTCGTGACATAAAAGACAAACTTTCTATTATTGTAAAATAACATCAGAACTGTGGAAAGCCTAGATTCTTGCTACGTCCAACTTGGCTTTCTGATTTCTTATTCAAACAGGCTGTCTTGATCTCCAATTAACGAAAATTTGTCTTGCTGTGCTGTAGACGCCAACAATTGACATTGTAGATGAATTACCAGTTAGAGCGGGCAGCCATGAACGATGGTATGGTCCAATACGTGGATAACATAAATATGCATGGCATTCCACAGTTCCAACCTCTGGCTGAGCGGGCAGCCATGAACGATGGTATGGTCCAATACGTGGATAACATAAATATGCATGGCATTCCACAGTTCCAACCTCTGGCTCTGAGGCTCTGAACTATCTTTTTACCTTCTGGATGCACCATGTGGTCCATGTCCATGTGATTAGTGGAACTGCAAAAATGAGAAACTATCCGTGACGTCAACCTGGCATAAAGGAACAAACAAACACTAACCAAACAATGAATTGCGTACGTATCCAACTAATTAAGTGTTTAAAATGACCAACTTGCATAAGTTGTGTAATGCATAATGCAACCAATGTTGCTATTAATGTATGGACAACAAACCATGATAGGTACGTTTTAACAAACAATAGCAGGAAAGTTAATGCCTTCTCCTTTTAGGTTCTGTTGGTTGCATAGAACATCTACTCCATCACTAATATGGTTTGTTTCCCGTTCATAGCAGCATTAGGACAATGAACATTGCATTAAAAAACAAAGTAAAATCAAGTGGAGTTCAGTACCTTGAGCGGTTGTATCAGGGCAAGAGGGTCCAGTCAGTTCCAGGATTCCTTTTATCTGGATACCAAATTATGCTCGGTGATCAGTAGCCATTATTGTTTGGTAATGACTCCAAAGAGTTTCAATGCCACAGCCCTCACTCCCAGTTGTGGGACAATGTTCAATCGGTTTAGCAATCACCAAAAGTCCTTGCAAGAACAACTTCCCTCAACAAATCTATGGAAACGAACACGGTCCCTAACAATGATTTCTCGATCATATGACTTGCTTACTATTTTGGCTACTTCATGGCAATCTGGACAGAATCTCAAATTCTTTACCACCCGAATGACATGAGGCGCTTTTGTCTTCAACAAACCATATGCAATGGCTAACCTTTCACTGTGCTCACGAAGTGCAACTTCTTTTTCCTCTTCACCAACATCATGAAGCACGGCTGCAGTCCAAGGCTTGTGGCCAGCACATACCACATGGTCAGCTATTTCCCTCAGTAACAGTCTTATCTCCTTTATTTCAGGGTGTGAATCATCACTCACCACAAACTTGTGAAGGTAACCATTTATTTCAATTGAACTACAGCCGGCAACAACATTAACATTGTTTTCCTTCATCTTTTTCCTCATATAGCTTACTCTATCCCACTGAGAGTTCGATGCATACAAATTTGAGAGTAGAACATAGTTTTCTGGATTGCAAGGTTCTAACTCAAGGAGCTTCTTTGATGCTGATTCCCCTATATCAAATCTGTTTGAGTTCTTACTAGCAACAAGAAGAGTCCTCCAAATTACTGAATTTGGAGGGACAGCCATGCCAGTAACAAATGAGTATGCTTCATCCAAAAGGCTAGAACGACAGAAAAGGTCAACCATGCAACCATAGTTCTCCATTGAAGGTTTGATACCCAATTCTTGCATAGTAGACCAATGTCGTCGGCCTTCATTCACTAACCCACTGTGAGCACAGGCTGACAACACACCTATAAAGGTGACATTGTTAGGCCTCACCTGACATATTTGCAGTGTACAAGAATTTAATTAGAGCTATTAGAATGGTTATAGACTTACCATACATTTGTAAAGACTGCATGAATTCTAGCATTTTGTTGGAAACTAAGTTGAACATGTGAGCTAATACATAGAGGACAATGTAGAAAGCCTCCCTATTTTAAACCTTCATGTAACAATTTCACTATCCCGGAAGATATTATGTATGGAATCAACTAATTGCACTCAGGAGCTAAGTTTTATGGTAGCATAGTACAAAAGACAAAATATATGCTAAACAAAGAACATGAATATTAAGGAACTACATTATTGCAAATATAAATTAGTTTCTTTTGATACCCATATTTAATGGATTTTACATTTTCATGTCCAAGTCAATGCATATGAACAAATCATCACCAAAACCAATTAACAATCACTACAGATACATCAGTAAAACGATCTTTTTACCTTAAGCTCTAGCATTCTTGAGAAAAGCTTCAAGGCATCCTCTACAAGACCATGTATCGCCAATCCAACAATCATTGCACTCCATGCCTTTGTATCTCTCTCCACCATTGCATCAAACACTCCCTTTGCCCGCTCTATCAACCC
This sequence comes from Oryza officinalis, assembly GCA_008326285.1. Lineage (NCBI taxonomy): Eukaryota > Viridiplantae > Streptophyta > Magnoliopsida > Poales > Poaceae > Oryza > Oryza officinalis. Next base: position 56,023,938 of record BDMV01000001.1, on the reverse strand, counting down.
ACATTTTGCATACATATCAATTAACGCTGTGCTCAGCTCAACATCGACTGTGATACCTTTCCTATCTATAAAAGCATGCACCCATCTCCCCAAATCAAGTGCCCCTGCCTTGGCACATGCTGAAATGACACTAACCATGGTGACCTCATCTGGGTTCACATCTGCTGCCTGCATCTCTCGGAACAGCCCCAAAGCCTCGTTAACCATCCCCACCCTGGAGTACCCGCCGATCATGGCACTCCATGCGGCCAAATTCTTGTCCCCAACCATGCCATCGAACACTGTCCTGGCGAGCGCAACCTCCTCGCACTTGGCATAGAGGTTAAGCAGCCCGGTCTGCACGTAGGGGCTCGGTTCAAGCCCCCGGCGGAAAGCCTGCGAGTGCAGCTGCCGGCCCTCGCCGAGAGCCAGCACAACCGCACAGGCCTTCAGCGCGAACGCGAGCGTGAAGCTGTTGGGGTGCGGGGACCCCGCGCGCAGCATTCGGCGGTACACCAGGATGGTGTCCGCGGCCGGGGTGGCGCCGGCGGCGGAGGAGAGCGCGTGGATGAGGGAGTTGTAGCAGAAGGCGGTCGGCTCGGGGATTTGGTCGAACAGGCTGCGGGCGTAGGATGGCGCGGCGCCGCAGGAGGCGAGGAGCTTGGAGAGCGCGAAAGCCGCGGTGAGGCGAGGGAGGCGGAGCCTGAGGAGGCGCGCGTGGGCGGCGCGGAGCGCGAGGAGGTCGGGGCAGCATCGGCGGACGAGCGCGACGACGTGGGCCTCGAGGAGGTGGCGCGGGAGCGAGGCGGCCTCGCCCGGTTTGAGCTGGTGGTGCATGCGCTGCGCGTATGCGTGGGGATCGGCACGCGCGGCAAGTAGGCTTGGACGCTTGGTAGTATAGTAGTAGCAGCTAACACTCCGGCTACCACCGCGGCGTGTCGCGCTGAAAGATGATGATGAATCGCCGGCACATCGCGTCCGCGGGCTCGGTCGGCTGCGGCATGCGGGGCGGGGTTGGCAGCGAGAGGAGTGGGCCGTACCCCGCACGTGGTTGGGGCTGGGATACGGGCCGTGAGTGCGGGACGCGGGAGGAAGTGTGACAACTTCGTGCCCCACGTCTCTGATTTTGTAACTTGGTCCTATTTTAGCTGCTCGTTAGTCCATTTTAGGAATAAGTCCACTTGTCATTTCTCAGCTGTACGTCGAGTTTGATTGAAGCCCCCCCTTTCGGTTCAGTCCAATGGTATCGTAGTGCTCAAAGACGTGATCGGTGATCACCTGATCGACGACAAAAAGCTTCTAGTGCGAGCTCACGCGTCAGAACTAGTAGTAGCACGCACGCGGCACGCCGTTATTTGAGCCGTCTTTGCCGCTAATTATAGTAATTAGCTTAATTAGCGGTAATTATGGTAATTAGTATTTTTTTAAAAAAAAATATACATACACAAATAATTTATTTAGTTAATAGTTTTAAAATACAGTTGAAAGTTTTCAATTTTGTGATGAAAATTTTGAAATTTTGTATTGAAAGTTTTTGAATTTGAGTTGAAAAGTTTTAAAATTTTGAGTTGAAAGTTTTCAAAATTTGAGTTGAAAGTTTTGAATTTTGACATGATAGTTTTCTATTTTGATTTTTATCTTAAGATTTGAAAATTTTCAACTCAAATTTAAAAAATTTTATCTCCAAATTCAAAACTTCCAACTCAAATTTAAAAATTTTCATCTCAAAATTTAAAAAATTCAAATCAAAATTTTAAAACTTTCAACTTAAATTCAAAACTTTCAAGTGAAATTAAAAATTAAAAGATTAAATTTCAAAAAATAAAAAAAATCATGAAAAAAATAGCAAAAAAATATGAAAAAAACATGGCCGATGTGGGGGCGCAGACACGCCAGCAAGCGAGCTGGCGCGTCTGCGCTAATTAGCTGTGACGAAGTAGTACACCATTGTTGCGGTTCATCTCGCCAAAGTCGTGCATACCCTGTATAAGCGAGCGATGGAAATCCGTCGTTAAAAAACAAATCTAACACGGGATGTGACATATCCTATCACTATAAATATGAATAGGCCACATGACGTGCCTCACGTAGATCGTGTTCATTCGCTAGCCTCGTAGATAGAATCATAGGGAGATTCGGAATTGGATCCACTGACTTAGGAAAAACTTAAGTCAGAGGGCAGTAGTACATTGATCCGCCGTCCACCATGCATCGAATGATCGCAATGAAGAGCTCAAGCATCGGCCGCTATTTCATCACTCGCGAAGGGAAAAAAATTCGTTGGCCATCCACCGCGTCGCCGTCTGCTGCTCCTCGCTTGCCGCCGTCGGCCATCCACTGCACTGTCGGCTGCTGCTTCTTGCTCGCTGCCATCGCTTCCATGTCTTCGCGCGAGAAAAGAATAATATCCCCGATCCTTAACCTCATCGGTTTGAAAGAAAAATAAGGACAAACAGATGCAAAGGAAAAAAAACAAGTGATTGATTGATCAAGTTCCCAACTACAATCAAGGTCACTACCAAGATGGAAAAAGAGACTAACACGGTGTAACATGGTTCCAATATGTAAGAAAAACAACTACGTACCGTTATTTCTAGTGCAATATGAAGGATTCTAGTTGTCCCTAAATACTCAGTGAATGAGAGATTAGATGAATATAATTTTCCAGTTTGCATGCTCTACTTCTACATCAAGAACATCGCGATGCCTGGTGCAGAAGCCAGACACACATACATATAAGAGCTTGATTTTTGAGACCTTCGATGAACCTGCAGTCAACAGAGCAATCAGCCGTGCCCATGGCCAAGCCACTCGGTGGCGATGATCCACCAAAACCACTTTGCGATGATGGCCTGACGACGGTGTCCAGATGACAGTGGCGAGAGAGGCGCAGCAGCCGATGGCGTGGTGGACGGTGGCAAGCGAGGAGCAGGAGCCAGCGACGCAATGGACGGCGGCGAGCGAGTAGCCCACCAGCGGCACCCATTTTTCCTTGAGCGAGCAGTGAGCGTTTGATGCTTGGTGGACGGTGGATCGATGCGCTACTGCCCTCTGACGTAGTTTTCCCAAAGTCAAAGGATCCGGGAGATTCACTATGGCCAAAATCCAACACTAGTAACCAACACAATGGGGAGCCATGAAGCATCCAACGGGTGCTTACAACGCGCGGTACTGTTTATATAACATATGACAGAAAATCACATCCCATATCTTATAATTTTCTTAATAGTTGAATCTGCTTTAAGATTTGTGTATTCCCCTAGATCCTAACTCCCTTTCTCCTCCTCCTGTTCCCTCGACTGCGCCGCTAGTCTCGATCAATTGAGTTTGCTTCCTCCGTCTGATCCCCCGCCACCACTACTCGCCCTCGCCGACATCGAAAAAGAGCCAACCGTGTGTAGCGAGCCCCCTATACCTTTCTCTCCCATCACCCCTTCTCGACTCTCCACCCTTTAAGCTGGCGACGGCGTGACGGCGTCCCCGCATGCCTTATTCCTCGTCTCCAGCAACGGGGGATGCCAGAGACACCAACACCTTCCCTGCCTCCTAACCACTCACTTTGCTTTGTCCCTACCGTCAACACCGGCTCATCGCCTACTGCCGACCCCGTAGCTTTGCAGACAGCGCTACCACCTCGCCACTCATCCATTCCGCTGCCCACCGCTTCCCACGACCATTTCTCTCCTCCCTCTTCTCCTTCCTTCCATCCCCCTTCCATCCTGACCCTAATCCAGCACTATTTGGGCTGTCGTCATCTCGTCGAAGCTGGAGGAGAACAATTGTTGCGCGAACCACGAGGAGCTAATCCTCACCCGGGGGAGGGGGCGTGGAATAGGTGTACATGAAATTCTGGGCTGAGGATCCAACGGTGAAGGATTCAATAAGAATGCACCATAAAAATCTATCGAATGAAGGTTACCAATTCCGTTACAACATTGCGCGATTATCATATAGTTGTCGTGGCTATCATGTGCGATAACCTTATCAGTTTTTAACTCTCATGATTTCTCACAATCTAGATAACCAATTGAGATTCTTTGCACTACTGGATGTGCAGCTAGGGGATGAGGAGTTCTATTCATTCAGAGGCAAAGGATGGTATATGAGAGAATGGGAGGATCTCGTCATAGAGAATCTCCTGCTCATTGATATGTGAGCCCAGCGAATAGTACTGTTGTGTGTAATACTATATAGGACACTCTCTCATGGATAGCGGTGATCTTCACGAAAACAGTAAAGGAAACCCGGCTGACCCGCCACTTTGCGGGAACCGGACGACCGGAGGAACACGATGCTCCCCCACGTCGAAACAGCGCGTCCCCAACCCAAAACCCCAAAACAATTCCCCTCCCTGACATGCGTCCTACTCCTCCCCCACTTTCTCCCTACCTTTCGCCCCACGACCGAATCCAACTCCTCCTCGCCCCCGCCCCCCGCGCGCGCACGTGCGCCCCTCTAACTCGCCATCGCCATCCCCGGTCAACTCCACCCCCACCCGCCACCCAGCCCCGGCGCTCCGGGCCAAGGCAAGGCAAGGCAAGAGATTCGCGACGCGGGCGACACGCGCGGATCGAATGCCTCCCGCTCCCATTCTCCCACATTCCCATCCGCTGTAGCCTGTGTAAACAAACTATTCCCTACTTTCGTTACAGCTGTCTCCTCCTCCTCCCCCGGGCTTAAAGGATCCTCGTCGCGGAGGCGTGCGGGGTCCCCCTCCCCCAATGGCCGTGCATTCCTCGGCCGCCTCCGACCTCTTGCCGGGATCCCCGGGCGGGTCTGGTTCTCTCGGCTGGTAGCAGGGGGAGGAAGGAAGGGCGCGCGCTCTGGCTGTCTGGCTGCGGTGCGGGCAGGAGCATCGGGCTGCTCCCTTGGGTGGGTTTGGGCGGTTTTAGGATCGTGGGGGAGAGGACAGGAGGTGGTCCTCTTCGAGGCCGAGGTGGGTATATCTTCTGTTGCATTGCATTGTGCGTTTGGGATTGTTGCATTGGAGAGTAGGTTTGGGGATTCAAGATTGCATCTTCGTGGGACGTGACGTGTGGTTTTGAGTTGGCAATCGTTGAAGAACTTCGGTTTCATTCAGTTGTGGAGATTGGTGTGTGCTCTCGTGTTGTTTCCTTGTTTGTATAGCGGGTGATATATGGATCGTCCATTCTGTTTTAGTTTTTTTAACTTCAGGAGTAAATTTGTGTTTGCTAACTTTGATTTCCAAAAATGTGACCAAGACTGAAGTTTGCATTTTTTTTATGACTTGTTTAGTGTTTAACTTAACCGCTTTCTCCTATATTTTTTCAATTACTGCGTGGTTAATCTTTGAATTGTCCATTTAGTGGCATTTTACTTTTATATAAAAGCTATGATGTACTGCCTGCAGATTCTTTGTGATGCACTGGACTCGTGTTCAGACTTCAATCACAAACAAAATAGGTTCTTTAACTGGCTTCAGCAATTAATGGCCTTCACTGGGGAGGAAAAAATGAAGGTTACTTGTTAATTACATTTCCACAGCTGAATTATGTAGAAACGAAACACTTGCCTTCAGAAAAAAAAATGTGTTCCAGGGTTGTCGCCCAAAACTTTTCGGAGCAAAGGAGAATAAAGTCTCAAAGAGAACAGACAATCCAAGTTGCAACACCGGTTGGTTCAGATTTTCCCTTTCAAAAAGTTTCTGTTCCCCCTTTTCTTTTTCATTTTTGGATCGTTGTTCTAATGGCGTTGTCAGTTTGGCTTATGTATTCAAATCTCCTTTTTCTTAATGCAATGATACACCAATCTTTTGCATATTCCTGGAAAAAAAAGTATATACCGTTTCGGATGCTAGTTGAATTGCTCCTTATCTTTGACAATTGGACATGATTAGGGGTTATTTGGATCTCAAGTTTTAGAAAAAGTAAATTTAATTAAGCTAGTTAGCTTGCCTAAAAGTCTAATGCCTTGGTTGGTTAAAAAATATAAGACTACGATAACAAAGTTCATTTGAGTTTTAAAGAAAACAGCTCCTTCTTGTTTTTTTCACAAAATTCAAAATATGGATAGTAGTAAGCAACTAAAAGAAACTTTATATGGCATAATTTTCATCAGCCAATCCCTTCTTGTGGAGGGCAATCCCTTATTTGCCGTTGTAAATTTTATGCGATCCCATGTTAGTTATTTGCAATTGAAGTCTCATTGACATGTGACTGCATGGCCCATGTCAGAGAGGGAGAGAGAAAGAGAGACTTCTTCAATTAGATAATTCCATTAACGAGTTTCCTTTTGCCTTGATATCATAGAAGCAACTAACAGTGTCGTATGGCCTTACATAATAGCAGGGAAGTTTGGTCCAAGTTCTTCTAATGCTGCGTCATCTTCCCCCCTAAGGGCACTTTCAGGTACACACTAATATCTAGTAAATATTAGAAATATAGTTTTTTTTATCTGTCTACATGTTTGGAGATGGCCCAAATTTAATTGTTAGACTTTACTTGTCTTCTTGTGCTTTTGAACTAAATGGAACAAGAAGTTAAGGGCATGCGTCTCAGTCATTTCCTGGCACAAACTCCTAATAATACAACAACTGAGCCCGTCAGGTACAACAGTTAAATTCCATATTTGATCATGTGCCCGTCCTTTCTATGCCAACTAGACCAAACTGTCCAACTTCTGCTTTTCATTACACAGAATATTTGTCGCCACCTGGAATGTTGGAGGAAAAGCACCTACAGCTGAGCTGAACCTGGATGATTTTCTTCCCCCTGACGATCATTCAGATATTTATGTTTTGGGGTAGGCCTTTTATTGCCCTTTTCTTAATGTACTAGACATGGAAAATATTTATTGTCAATTTACTAAATTTGGTGTCCATTTTATTCAACTTTCTCCATGTATGTTAGTTTCTTGAATGTTGGCTTTGACATATAAGAGTATACTAGTATTTGATACATGGCTAAACAAGGTAAAGAAAGGAAGTTCCATGATTGCTCTGTGGTAAACACTGTCATTGATTTTGTATTCAGATCAGTGAATCATACTTTGCTTTGAAGCTTCACGTTTGCATCTAATTAATCGTTCTGTAACATTTAAACTTTGAACAGTTTTCAGGAAATTGTTCCTCTCAATGCTGGCAATGTGCTTGTAATAGAAGACAATGAACCAGCTGCCAGATGGCTTGTTCTTATAAACCAAGCACTAAACCGGCCAGCTGAAACCGATGCCAATGTCTTTCAGAATGAGCCATCTCCCTCTGTTGATTCTACTGCCTCTCGAGCTTCTTCAAGCCTTGATACTTCGTTCTCTGACCTAGCAAAAACATCAAGTAGTTCCACAATATTCCAGAAGTCTTATCTAAAATCCATTAGAAAATCTTTCATGCCAGTCCAGAGAAAACGGCTTAAGGCCTGCAACTGCCCTGTAGAGATGGCCAAATCATCCTACAGGGATGCTTGCTTTGGATGCCCCAAAGCATATGCTTACGAAATAGATTCGTCTGAAGAGGATGAACAGGAAGAAAAGAAAGAGCAATCAAGGGATTCTAATGGATCTTTGTGCAGTGAAGTAATTTCTCCTCCCACCGCAAGGGATGAATTAAAATATAATCTTATAGCATGTAAACAAATGGTTGGCATTTTTGTTACGGTATGGGTGAAGAAGGAACTAGTGCAGCACATTGGTCATCTAAGAACGTCTTGCATAGGGCGAGGAATTCTGGGTTGTCTCGGAAACAAGGTCAGGAGCAAATCATAATATCAGTTTGAAGTGAGTTTGTAAGTACTTCTTTTTCTGAGTACACTTCTTCTGCAGGGATGCATATCAGTGAGCATGACACTGCACCAGACAAGCTTTTGTTTCATCTGCAGCCATTTGGCTTCAGGTCAGAAAGAAGGTGATGAATTCCGGAGGAACTCTGATGTTCTAGAGATACTGAGGCTTACACTGTTTTCAAGGATTTGCAGGAGAGGTGTGCGAAAAATCCCAGAGAAAATTCTTGAGCATGAGTAAGAACGTGCTTTTAGTGTGCTTGTAATTAGTAAATATATGTATCTTGTCGAGTGGGTATTTCTAAGCTATGCACTGTTTGTTTCAGTAAGGTGATATGGTTTGGAGATCTGAACTATCGTATCGCACTGAGCTATGCAGATACAAAAAAGTTTTTGATGGAAAATAATTGGGATGCTCTCTTTGATAGGGATCAGGTAACTTCCATTTCTTGTTGGAGGAAAATGATCCAGTTTTTCTGGAATAGCAATATCATGTACCTGAGAAACAATTACTATTTCAAAACAAGATTATAGGAAGCAATTATTTTTTTCCTTACACACCATTATGGTACTCTGCTTAAAGCTTTTGAAATTTGAAACAAATGAAATCTGAAACATGCAAGATCTTTTGATACTTCCATTATATTATTGAAAGTTATTTTTCCTCTGCAAAATACTAAGATTTTTCCCTTCACTTATGTCCTGTATAACTCTCCAGCTTAAAATCGAACGTGATGCTGGGAGAGTATTTAAGGGGTGGAATGAGGGGAAGATTTTTTTTGCTCCAACATACAAATACTCCTATAACTCAGATGCTTATGCTAGTGAGACTGCAACATCAAATAAAAAGAGGAGAACGCCGGCATGGTATGCACCGATTTTAGTTGGATTTCAATTATAGTAAAGCTATAATATAGAAATTTAATGATTATGCTATTCAATTAATTCATTCAACTGTATGTCTAGGAGTTGACTTGATACAGTTAACATGTGTTACTATTCTTGTCTGATACAAAAGTAAGATGCAACACTATTTTTTTTTACCAAAGCACTGTGAGGGAAGCCCCCACAGTAAAAGAATTTTATTAAATAAGGAAATCACAAAATGTTACAAGGAGTCTATCCAAGTTTGTAATACATATTTTTCTACATAATTCAATCTATGAAGAAGAAGGAGAAGATCCCTTTTAAAAAGAGATCTTCCCCCATACTAATTGGCATGAAAGAAAAACAAAATTAAACTATAATGAAATTTCTGCATACTATAGTTGTCATATAATATAACATAAAGTCACTAATATATACAGACCAAACTCTATGCACTGCATCTCTAATTAGAGGTAATTCAGTTTATGATTCGGTTGTACATTTATATATTAGTAAATTTGCCTTTTTAATTTCCAGTAACTATACCATGAAAAAGTTTCTCGTGAATTATGGACATCCCTTTGCTTCAGTATTGCATAGCGTCCGTCTTACATAGTTGGACTTGCTCAGGTGTGATAGAATATTGTGGCACGGGGATGGTATTTTGCAACTATCCTACTACCGTGGGGAGTCTAGATTTTCTGACCATCGGCCTGTTTGTGGGACCTTCATTGTTGAAGTTGAGGTACTAAACAGAAAGGCAAAGATGCGCCCATCAAATGCTAACATGAAAATTGGAGCTGAAGAGCTCTTACCACAGGACAAAAATAAGGGTAAAGGTACAACACTTCTTTGCTCACATGCTGTGATAGACTGATAGTTCTCTCGTAAGCATAATTTTATTAGTACTAGCTAAATACATGTGCTTTTGGAACGATGTTTCAAACTTTACAAAAGTGTATAATTTTCAAATTGAACATCAATTCACAAATAACCCACACTTGCAAGTGACGCAACTATCCATGTAAGATTTTTAAATGATAAAATCACGCAGACATGCCACAGAAGATCCATTGGTGGTGGTGGTGCTGAGACGATTGACTCACCAGGCGCCACTACTACTACTATCAATAGCTTCTTTTGTGATAACGAAGATAAAACTGAACGACTGTTCATATGTCAAAACATAAAAAACTTGAAAGTACCATCGCAGTGTCTATAGTAGTTAACTGGGTTCAGATACTAAACTAAAACCAGCTGTACTGAGAATCAGGACTGAATTCATTTACTTATCGAACTACAGAAGTTCATTTTCACAATTTCTGTGAGAAGCTGTCATATATAGTTTATGAGTCACACTGAAGTGTGAGGATTGATCGCTATATTCTTAATTCCATCTTGCAGGTTCATCACGAAGCATGAACTCTCCAAAAATATCTTAATAACGTGCAGAAGTCAGACCGTTTCGTTTTTTGAGTCGTTAGCACTCAGGAGTCAAGATGCACTCTTTGGCCCTGTTTGGATGAGTGGTAAACAAATCCTCCTCCCATCAGGCCCTTGGAGTGCCTGTTATACATACGTCTTGGAAGGAAGGTGATGATTAAATTTGTGCAGCAAATTTAGTTATTCTTTCCAACGAAATGGTTGGATGCATATTCGACGAGTTGCTTACCAGTTTCCTACCCAAATATCCTAGCCTAGACTCCTTGTTGGCAGGGCAAAAATGCATAGTGTTTTTTTTTCTTTGCAAAGGTTACTGACCCTGATGTAGGCCTGCTTTGGTAGTTTGAGGTTATTTACATGGAAGAAAAAAAATGTACTGATGAACGTAATGTTCAAAATGGTTCTTCTCCTTTGTGTTGATTCGATCTGGTGCAGCTTCCTGAAATCATGCTTGAAAGACTTTGATCATATGAGCCAGATGAGTACCCGCATGTAGTGCTGCTTGACGGGATGAAAACGGCGGTGAAAATTTCCGACCGACCAAGCATCGTTACCATTGATTTTTCTAATTTGTCAACGTGGTGACGTCGCTAAATAGTTAAATTGATGAGCATGAAAAATCCTGACCGATCGAGAATTGCTTCCATAGAAATGATACCGTTTCCGACGTTTTTCTTCCCCCCATGACTAGAATCCTGCCTGTGCCGGCGTGCCCGTTTCCTGGCGGTGTGCGGCCTCTGCAACTTGTGAGCAAGTCGAGTTGCCGGCATCATCTGCATGCAACCCGATGGTGGAGGCGCGGACGACGCTTCGGAGCTCCCGCGGCGGCGCGGGCGGCTGCATCCGCCGAAGTGTGCTATAGGCGCTGGAGGCCTGGAGCGTCGCGGCCGCCAGCCGGCACGCGACCGGCGAAGTACTCCATCTTTGCATGACATGGCGCGCGCGCGCCTCTTCGCTTCACGCGTGAAGCAGAGTGCAGTAGTGCGGAGCTCGCGTCACCGTCTGCGCGGGGCCGCGTCGAGCGAGCGGGTGCCGGCCATGAACAGTTTTGCACATCGTCGCGACGAAGCCGAAGCGCGAACGTACGAGCCGGGGCGTGTTTGGGCGGACAGGAGCAGAAGCTGGCAGCGACACATGTGCCAGCTCAGCAGCGAGCGCACCGCGACGTACGGTCGGCGTCGACATATGGATCATTGGATCCCTGAACACACGCGGCACCGTGGCATGGCACAATGCCTAGCGAGCGCCCGGCTTGGCAGAGCTCTTGTTGCGAGATCACATCACAAGCGCCTCATCCGCTCCGCGCCAGCATTTCCGGGTCCGCTCCCGTACTCGCACGATAAACTCCGTACGTACACCACTCTCGTCTGATTAGCAGATAAAAAACAGACGAGATTTGAAAAAAAAAATCTTTCCAAACATTTTTTTTAAGAAAAAATACGTACACCACTCTCGCCTGATTAGCAGATAAAAAAAAGACAAGATTTGAAAGAAAATACAGGCCTGTTTTTTTTTAGAGAAAAGGCATTGCTGCCCAGCTTTATAAAGAAAGCATAACAAAGATCCAGGTACATGGCTGAAAGCCGGATAAAGTCACCAGGGCTACTGGTTTTACAATTCAAGGCACAAGACCAATAAAACCTACAGTCCCCCTTTACACAAGAACAGTCCTAACAGTCTTAAGAAAGATAGACAACTAGCCGACAAGGGCTATCCCTAATCAGCCCGGACGCTGGACCTCCCGCCTCATCACCGCTGTGTTTTTTAAACCACTACTTCCTCGCGCAGCCCGCAGATTCTGGCAAGCAGTGAGTCCCTTGCAGCTTCCAAACCCACCACCAGCTTCTTCGATGCCAAAGGTTTTCACTATTGCAAGAAAAAATAGCTTTGTATGGTAACTGTAGCACGTCTGACACAAGTTTGTTATTGAACACCCAATCATTTCTAGTTAGCCAGATTGCCTAGGCTCTTGCTGCAATAGTGCAGAGGAGAGGAATGTTATGCGCATCCCTGGGTATTGTGGCATCTCCAGCACCTCTCTGCAGGAGTTTGGCACTTTGTCCCATAACAAAGCATCTCGAACGCAACACCAAAAAAACTTCGTTGGAGGACATTGGAAAATCAGATGATCGACTCCCTCTACGTCGCCGCAGAACTTGCATGCAACACTTCCTGGCCAGTTCATTTTTTTCAACTGATTTGTTGCCTGTATTCTCCCTTTGAACAACATCCAAAGGAAGATTCTGATTTTGGCTGGGACTGGTATGCTCAGTACCTCTTGCATTCTGCAGTCTTTCACCCCTCCCCCCAAGCACCATTTCTCTGTATAACGATTTTGTGGTAAAATTGTCTGTCCCAGTCAAATTCCAACTCATCACATCTCTATCATCTGTCAGAGCAATCTCCTCCAAAATTGCCTAAAGTTTAGGGGTTGTTCGGATTGAGGGGTATTCAAAGGATTTTCATAGGAATACTGTTGATAGGTAACTTTTCCTTTTCTACCATTCGGATGACTAAAGCACAAGTGAAGGAATATTTTCTTTTAACACTGTTCCTATAGGAAAACCAAGGGAAAAAACAATCTACTCAGACCTCATTATAAAATTTCCTTTGCACAAAGAACAAGATCAAGCTTCAAATGAATTCTTTCCTTGTTCACTGACCACGTGACCCCGGTAGTGTACTAGGCACAGGTGTCAGCTGGTTCTATACCTGTTATTTGGTCATTTAAGTTGCATTCCTCCAAAACTGTTGCTATGTTTCTCACAACCATCCAAACACACCCATTCCTACAAAATTCCTATAGTTTTAAATCCTCCGTTTTGCGTACGCGTTCCTATCAAATTCCTGAGGTTTTTCTATTCCTCCATTTTACCATTTCTACATTCCGAATAAGCCCTTATTCCATTCATCTAAGTCTTCCTCTCTTCCTTCTCTAAAAAAAAGTCTTCGTTCGGATTGAGGGGTTTTCAAAGGATTTTCACAGGAATACTGTTCACAGGAAACTTTTCCTTTCCTCCCGTTCGGGTGGCTCAAAACAGTCACAGGATAAATTCGGATTGAGGGGTTTTCAAAGGATTTTCACAAGAATACTGTTCACAGGAAACTTTTCCTTTCCTCCCGTTCGGGTGGCTCAAAACAGTCACAGGATAAATGAAGGAATATTTCTTTTATCACTGTTCCTGGAGGAAAACCAAGGGAAAAAAAAATCTACTCAGATCTCATACGAAAAATTCTGGGCACAGCCAACGAGATCAAGTTTCTTTCTTTGCTCCCTGACCATGTGACCCCAGTAGTGCACTAGGCCTAGTTGTCAGCTGGTTTTATATTTGTTTGTTGGTTATTACGTTGCATTCCTCCAAAACTATTCCTATGTTTCTTGCAACCATCCAAACACCCATCCTACAAAATTTCTGTATTTTCAAATCCTCTGTTTTGCCTATGTGTTCCTATCAAATTCCTTAGCTTTTCCTATTCATCCATTTTAACATTTATGTATTCCGAACAAGCCTTAGGGTGTGTTCGTTGGACTGGGTTGGGAAGACACACTCTAAGCACGGAAAACAAAACGGTCCATTAGCGCGTGATTAATTAAGTATTAGCTAATTTTTTTTGAAAAATGGATTAATTTGATTTTTTAAACAACTTTTGTATAGAAACTTTTTACAAAAAACACACCGTTTAGCAGTTTAAAAAACGTGCGCGCGAAAAACGAGTGGGGTGAGTTGGGAACTCAAGAAAAAGAACTCAGCCTTAAAGTTCTTCTCAGGTCTATCCTCCATTCTCCGTTTGTACATAGCTACTGAACAGTTGCTCTTGGCTCTCTGCAGATGTTGTATAGATAAGGGAATTGGATTTTGAGTGCAGTTTCTCCCACCCACACATCATCCCAAAAGGTGATGGACCTTCCACTCTCCACTTTATATTTACTCCCCACTTTCATCCATTTTTTTTGACTTCATAAAGGCCCTTCCAAAATTGTTTGGTAGAGCTCCAACTCCTAAATTTAGGGCATGTTTGATAGAGCTCCAACTTCTAAATTTAGTTCTAGGAATTGAGGTTGGAGTGAAGTTGTGGAGGAGCCTAAACCCAGCTCCACCTCTCTAGTTCATTTTGTGAGAGCGCTCTACCCAGTTTCGCTCTCATTTTAGGTGGAGCTGAAACTATTTGGCTGAGCTCCAACTCTAAGAGATGTGGAGTTGAAGCTGAAGTTGTACCAAACAGGCCCTACGTCTCTTCAAATATTTTTTTGAAAAAAAAAGTTTTGAACGCTTAATACTAGTATTAAGGGTAAATCAGTAATTTACTAATACGATGATTAGGGACAACTTTGTTATTTATATTTTTTTCTGACTAAATCGATATGTGGTCATTCATTGCGTTGGCATCGTTCATACCCCATCGAAAAAGCGAAAAAAGAAAAAAAATGTTTAGTCACTGTTAAATGATGATTATACCTCTTCATACCTATTTTTTAAGGTAATAATGCACCTTGACGTTTCTACTGCCGCTTTCGATCAAATGATATCAAACAGTTCAGATTGTTTTCTACTACCAGTATAAAACACCGTAGCAAGGCTCATTGGAAATTGAACACGAGAGCTTTTGGATGGAAATCACATCTCTCTTATCATTACACTATCGAGTGCGTCTCGCCTGATTAGCAGATGGCCCGGCCGAACCGAGCAAGCGACCGTTAATCCGTGATCCATCCAGCCCCCGTCGTACGTCGTCCCTACATAAACGCACGGGAAGGAGGCAGCAACTCATAGCGGATCGCAGCCGGTGGCCCGCCACGAGGAGACGCAACCAAATTCTCAACAGTTGAGAAGCGATTGCATGAAGGCATCGGAATCTTAGCATTCATGAACCAACAGCGCCTTACGCCCGATCGGGGGCCGGCCGCCGTGTCTTGCCGACCGGCGAATCCAATGCTTTCTTTTCAAACACTTGATCATCTCCAGCTCACCAAAAAAATGAAGCATTAAAACCCTGAAAATTAATTAACCAACAGCCCCTAGTAGTAGCTCTACGGTCTTGCCAAGACAACACTATGAGAAGTTACGAGAAGAAATTAAGTAACAATCAAAACAAACCAGAAAAATATCGTTCATTGCGCATACTTTAACGTTTTGTAATTAATTAATACACAACCAAATGTGTGGCAAGAATAAACAAGAATCGTCGGACTAAATCTTGGGATCGATCGACCGAAAATTCAGGCATTTTCTGATCTAAAACATCCCGGCGGCTGCGACGGCGAGGACCAGCGCGGCGAGGGCGGTGAAGCGGCCGGGAGCATGGTTACTCGACTTGGACGGCGAGGCCGACGGCGATTTCTCTGCAGAATTGCATCATCAGAAGCAGAGTTAGCTGATCAAGTAAATGTGTGACTAGTGACAGGCGGACTCGTCAGGACACCTAGTACGTACTACAACCAACAATGACACTGCTCAGTCACAGAACTCCGTAAGCAAAATCAGCTCAGAAATCATGAGCACTAATGGATACTTAGTGGAACTATTCTATACTGTACTGTACCGTGCTACCATGGGCAGAAGGATCTAGAGATATAAGTTGAGAATATGCTAATTTTCTCTCCGATTATTGTCATAGCACAATTAATTATCATGAGCCGTTTAATTAGCATTTTCTTGAGCCTGGATACTCAGAATGTACATAAATTGGATATGATATGAAACTGAACCAAAAAAGCACAGGAGCAGTCATACTTACGTGGCATTTGTGGTTCAGTAGATGGCGCGAGGCTTGCCATCGGCGATGCAGAAGGCGCCATAGGCACGGGTACTCCAAGAACTGCATTTTGTGTGTAACCGAAAGTTAATTTTGAGGTCTTTAAAACTGTAAAATTCGATGAATGGAATGGTAAAATATACTGTTCGGGTTAGTGAAATGATATTTGGAGCTTTGGACAGGGTTATACAGTGAAGTGAAATGATCACATTTACACTAGCTGAAGCTAGCTAGCTACAGAGTGATGTGAGCAAAGAACAGATGCAGTTTAAGTTGTTCTCCTTTTTAACTTTTGTTGTTGTGTTACACACTTCTCAAATCCAAGTAAACCTTCTACTATCCCTCAAAATCCATGGTTTGCAGCTATCTTAGACAGAATTAACCCTTGCAATTCAACTAAACAACGAGGCCTGAAATAACGGAGCAAGAGGCAATGGAGTAATTGTGCGTACGTGCGCATGCGCTGACGGGCGGCGCGGCGAGGCCGCAGATGCCGGGGAGCGCCATGGCGCGCTTGTAGTCGACGCTGATGTCGTACGAGCTGGCGCCGCCGGCGAGCAGCTGGCAGAGGCAGACGGGCTTGGACTCGAGCAGCCCCGCCAGCTCCGGGCAGCACGGCGCGTCGGGCTTCCGCGCCGTGCTCCCGTTCATCACGTACGTCAGGCAGTCCGACATGTTGAGCACCGCGTCCATGCACGCGGGGCTGATCCCGCCCGCTGGCGCCGGCGCCCCCGCCGGCGACATCTGCGCCGCCGCCATCCCCAGCGCCAGCGCCACGGCCACCGCCACCGTCGCGAGCGCCGTGTGCAGCCGCACCGTCAATGCCATGGCCTCTCCTACTGATTTCGCTAGACGCTAGACCTGGGAGCAGTCAGGAGGAAGGCAAGCAAGGCAAAGCAAATGGTTTGCGTGTGCGCGGGTACACACGAGTCGCTTGCTTATATACAGCGGGACGAGCACGAATGCAATATGTACGCCCCGGTTAGAATTCTCTTGCTACATTTCTACTACTATACGAATCAGTTCCATTTCTGTAGATACCAGAAAAATTCTCACGTTTTCCCGCATGGCCCGCAGTGGTACAACAAGACTGGACCCTGTCAAGCTTCGTCTAACTTAGCTAGCCTGGTCAGTAGTGGTTTTTGAACACTTGCTACTACTGTTATTACTAGTACATTATACTGAACCAATAGCAAGTGAAGAGGAGAGCTCCCAACACAGAATCAGAAATCCACTCTTCAAAGACGGTGTCACTGTGGTCAAATCCAACGGTGAATTTAATCGAATCCACCCGTCTGGCTGGGTCCAGTACCCTGTCCTGCCGATTGACCCAGACCTGTCTGGCTGTCTCGCCGACCGGCTCGTCCTCCGTATCACGCTCATTCACTCGCTAGGATCACCGGCTACTCCTGGGCGCTCTTCAATGCGGCCGAGCCGTGGCACAGTACTCCACCACGCTAGCCGCATGCAGCAACGCGGGGCAGGGAGAAGCAGGGTTTACAAAATCACATGATTATCGTGGGGTTATCACAATTATTTTATACGATAATCTTTTTAATTTTTAAAATTATGATATACCTTATGATAACCGTATAGTTTTCATGATAATCATATGGTTATTATGTAATCATCATATTATAGGTGACGATAACCCTACTCAAAACTCAAAACGATTTGAAAGTTACCGGGCAAAACCGCAGCTTGAATGCGTGCATGGGCGATTGGTTGCGAGGCCAGAAAAGAGTGGAGTGGATAGATAGATGGTCGCCGCCATGTGTGCGCGCGCATCTACTTTGAATGCGGCATCAATGCGGGGGCGGCAAAGCACAGTCTGGCCGCGAGTGGGGACTGGGAGAACTGGGTACAGCGCATTCCCCGGCCTTAAATTCTGCTCGGAAATTCAGTTGGAGGAGATCGGAGGGGAATCTGGGCAAAGCTGTGTTGTTTGGGGAGAAAAGTTTTAGCTTCCTTATACATCAATAGCTACATAATCTTCTTTTTATAAAAAAAATGAATCCATCCTTTGCTGGCTTTATATCATAGTAGGAGTGAAAACTGAGATGGCACAAAGGGGCAAGTAAGTACAAAAAATAGAGAGAGACTAAGAAAGCCCTTGCAAGCAAAAACTGTTCCTTAATAGCTACAAAATATAGAAAATGAATTAAGAGTCAGAAGCTAGAAAAGCTAATATTTTTAGCTTCTCAATCTCAAGCTTTCCCAGACAAACAAGGCTGGGTCTCTGTCTTCTCGCCTCCGCTGGCAGCATTGATGGGCCGTCATTGGGAAGGCGAAGGCTATTGAAGATGGTGGTAGACTGGGTAGTGGTAGAAGTCAGGCTAGAACTGAAGGTTCCATGCATGGCATGCTGCCGTGACCGTGAGGAAGAGATGGCTCAACGTGCAGTGCAAGAGGTAGCTAGCTGGACTTGTGTTGGGAGGCCATATGCTGATGTGCATCACTAGTGGAGTTCAGTTTCAGAGCAGAAGGGAGAAAGATTGTATTGCTGCCGCTTTCCCGGTAAAGAGAAGGAACTGTCACGTTACATTGGAGGTTGCCCAGCCTGGGCCCTGGTTACCATTGTCCATTGGTGCCCTGACCCTCTTTTACTCTGGGTTTCAGCCTGAAATAAAACGGTTCCTGACACAACACGTGGCCACCTCGAAGGATCACATGTGCTTTCTCCAAACAAATGCAACTGATCACAAAATTTCAAAGGCAGCTACATAAATATCATTTGTGATCGCCAACTATACACCAAAAACACAGTTGGCCTGTGCACTGCTGGATACTTGCACCTCTGACTTCAGGTGCATTACATTTTGGTTGTGTAATACCTTGGGTGTAGAGGTATGGAGTCGTTTACTTCCATCATGTTTTAAAAAAAACGGCGCATTACATCTGCCCTGCATCGACGTCCTCGTTCTCATCCTTGTCGCTGCTCTCAACACTGGCATTGCCATCATCATCATCATCTTCTTCTTCATCGTTGTCATCGAGACCTGATTCTCCATCAATTGAGCTCGAGTCTTTCTGATCACCATTTTCCTTCAAATCAAGGTTGCTGTCCTTTGCCGTCTCGCTGTTCATCAAGTCATCTAGGTCTTCTTCAGCAACGTCGCTTTCAAGTTCGATCTGGTTTTCTTTAACACTAGGAAACTCCAAGGGCTTATCAGGATAATCACTGAAGAAATTGTTAAGGACCATGAATTTGAACGTGTGGAGAAGCCTATGCCTGTCCCTCTTGACATCCGAACTCAGAAGCTTCTGCAAGAGGGTTGGCTCCCTGCTCTTGAGCAATGCCCTATCATCACAACGAGTTTGGTTCTGTACCTTGGGTCTTTTAGACCCAAAATCATTGCGGTCATACCTTGATCTTTTGTTATCAGCACGGTTTCCAAAATGACAATCCCTGCGTAGTGTTTTCCAGTTACTTCTCCTACCATTGCCTTGATCCTCATGTTCAGATAGATAGCCAGGTGGTAGTTCAGGGAGTTCAAAACCCAATTCTTTCTGTTTTGCTAATACTTCCTTGAGTTCCTGAAATACACAAGGGAATGAACAATCGCACGTAAGAGCATGAGCAACTTACATTTGCCAACATAAATAATTCATCCCCAAAAGTTCACAATCAGAATACTGTGGCAAAAGCTTCTATTTAGTTTGTTAAAAAAAATGTACTTACAGAACCATCCAAAGCTAGATCAACCACCCCCTTTCCCTTTGAACCTAAAGAAGATGCATGATGAATCATAGCAATAGATTGCTTTACCTGACGGCGCATTTGGGCCTCTTCGTCCTTCTTCTCACCATCTGGTCGACTCTCAGACAACTTCTGCATTAAGTGGTCAGTTGATGATGCTTCTCTGATGCGGACATAAAGTTGCTGAGGCCTAATAAAAAGCAATATTTAAGACAAACATCGACCTTATTTATGTTGACACTTGTAGGATAGTTCTTCTTGCGTGCTTCAAGCCACTGTTTAACTTCATTTGCATCATAAATTATACGAGGCAGCCTGCAGGAACAAACTCAATTGACACTAAAAACATCACTACTCCATGAATATTTTTTAAAAAAATTCAAGACAAGAACCAGAAAACCACAAATAACAGGTAATAAAGAACCATAAAGTTTAGGACACTCTGTACAACCCTGTAATTTAGCCCCCCCCCCCCCCCCCCCCAAGATTTACACACTGAATTAACTTTTTTTTATCTGGAAACCATCGACATGGTTTAGAAATGAAGAACAGCAGCTCGTTAGATGGAACAGAAATATAAGCATACTAGTTAAGCAATGCATTGTTGACACGCAATAATTAGCAGTCAGCGTTATGAGTGGGAGAAGCAATAACTAAGTAATCGTTACGGATAAACCAGAACTGTGACCATCTAAGGCACATAAAAAGATTACCAATTGCAATAAATATTTTTAATTAAAAAACTAGTGTCCAGTATACATACTTCCGGTGTCCTGCAGATGCTGGACTGTCATTGCGGCGTTGTCCTGATGCTGGACTTGGACTGTCACTGTTTCTGAAGTTGGATTTTGCATCTCTCCAGTTGTTGTTTCCTGACAAGCGATACATCAATTCAGCAGTTAGCTGGAAATACTGATAATCTTGTAGGTATGATGTATTAAAGGCATTCATTATCCTGCATGCAGCTAAGGTGATCAAAACATGTGCACCATATAATACAGAGTTATGAAACCATTGCAGCAAATGAAAACAAGATAAGTAAAACATGAAATGCTGCATGCTCACTTGACAACAGTAAGGAGTATGCGTCCCCAAAAGCAAAAAGTGATACAATGTATTGCCAATATGCTTAACCATATGGTATATATACAATATTCACTACCTCCTCCACGACCTTTAATGAAAGACCTTCCCCTTCCCCTTCCCCTTCCCCTTCCACCAGATGGGCCAAATTGCCTGACATCCCTACAATCTCTTCCAGAGTTGAATTGGGCTTTCTGATCTGTTGTATTTTTCCTCTCACCATTTTCAGATGCAAAATGAGGGATGCCATCTGGCTTGATCTTAGTGTGGTTTACCTGTTGCAGAGAAACAGAAATTGGAATACAATGCTAAGCCAAACCAGAATAGGTACAATAACAAAACACTATTGTAATAAACAATGAGGTGCAAATCCATGTCTATCCATGAGATTTTAGTTATGATATGGCCATTATCTAATCGGTTCCTAATAGCTCAGTCATAGTATTCCAAAAGGACCTAGGTAACATTTTGCACACATCAATATGAAAAAATATAAAGAAGCACGAGCAAAACTTGCAGATATAGTACAAAAAGGCTCAATAAACATTGCATAAAAGAACAGAAGGTCATTTGGAATTGAGCCCAGATGTGCTCATCATAGATCAGGTCAGGCAATTGTTGGAAACAAAGAGCATGACAAGTAAATTCAGTAATATCTTTCATGCTGAACATATACTATCCAGGCGTAGTCAAGAGTTGTTTGAGTACTGAAAGTCTGAGAGATTGAGACATCATACTTCTGACCACATAATATGGGTTGATCTTAACTGGTCTTAGTAATACCCATGAACCCACCAGAAAAAAATATCAGTAAGATATGATCGCATGACATATATACTGGTGAAATATGCAATTATGGATATTTCCTCAATAGAAGAATTATGCACAGTCCCTAATGATCGTATAGGCTAAAAGACCACTTTTTGTTCATAGACAATCTATCGATTTCAATACATAGCAGCAAAATAATTCCTCACCTCACCGCCCTTCCCAGCACTACTATTCCGATCGTTCCCCCCACCATTCAGCATGGGTCTCGGCGCACCAGCTCCCGTACCACGGCCGCCGCCACCGCTGTTGTAACCATTACCAGGGGCGCCCATCATCGGCCGGGGAGTACGGGGGCCGGCCACGCCCACACCCACGCCACCAGGTCGAAACGCCCCGCCGCCGTTGAACCCGGCGTGCTGGCCAGGGAAGGCCCCAAACTGGTTGGGGTTCGGCGGGAAGCCTCCCCCGGGGAAGAAGGGGGCCTGCGGCTGCGGCTGGTGCTGGTGCTGCTGGAGCGCGGCGGCGGCGAGGAAGCCGAGGCTCTGGAGCTGCTGCGCCTGGCCGAAGAGCTGCATCGCGAGGAAAGGGTTAGCCGCCGCCGCCGCGGCCATGGGGTTGGCGACGGCGAGGTTGGGGACGGGCGGAGGGTTGAAGCTCGGGTGCATGGGGAGGGGAGGCTGGCCGGGGTCGCCGGGGCGAGGGCGGTGGGGTTGGCCGGCGTTGGGGCGGGGAGGGTGGAAGGGGCGCATGTGGCGTCGGCTTGGGAGGAGGAGGCGGGGCGGGGTGATTTTAGGTAGGGTTTTAGGACAACGCGAGGAGGGCACGGTAGGAGACGGAGACGAGCTTGTTCCTTCCTGGCTTCCTGCTAGTGCCAAGTGGTGGTTCAGCTTCAGGCAACCAGGCACGTTTTCATCACCAATTTTGGATTGCATACGAAATATAGAGAGCATGCAGATAGCTTTTCCACGATGAAGTCGATTATGGTCTAATATAGAGCAAGTTTAACATGTGATCATCGATCTTAGGAGAGGATAAATTTTACAAAGCTATAGATATTTTGATCGAATTATCATAAAACTATAGATTTAAAATGTCATATCATAAAATTACAAATTAAACGTTAAACTTATCACAAAACTATAGATTTAAAGCCAAATATCACAAAACTACAGATTTAATATTAAGTTATCACAAAACTATATATTTTAGAATTAAATCCCTAGCACCATTGTTATGTTTGAGCTATAAACATTGTAGTTTTGTGAGTAAATTGATTCTAAATCTGTAATTTTGAGATTATTTTGTTATTAAATATGTAGTTTTGTGTCATTCCATTTTAAATGTGTAGTTTTATGATAAATTTAATATTAAATCTATAAATATAGTTTTATGTACTTTTATAATAGTTTAGTTTGGTCGACAGTACATGTAGTTTTAGTTTTATGAAATTTACTTTTTTCTTTTAATGCTCCTTCACTGTATACTGTTAAGATGCTTTCTCCTTTTTTTCACAAGGTTGAGTGTAACTGAGTTTTCCACATAGTTGAGTGGTATTTAAGTACATATTTGCCCTTTTTTTCCCCTCACATTCTTACATTTTCCCCTTCTTTTTCCCCACCGTGGGACATGTATCCCAGATATCTCGAAGTTTGCTTCTCTCTCACGCTGCTCCCGGCGACGAGGCAAAGGTACAATTGCACTTAAACTTTGTGGCAAAGGTGAGAATGCCATTCAACTTTGTGTACAGATGCAATGCTAGTATTGAAGATTGAACCATGCAAGTGCCAACGAGATGACCCTATCCCGAAATGCGGATCCCCGATCCCAGGAACGCAGAAAAGATTTGCTCCTGCGGACCTAGAAGCCTGGAATCATGTGCAGCAAGTGCAATGAAATGATTGTGAATCGCAAACGGAACCCCAGTTCCAACGTACAAATCACGTCAGTTTTTCTTCCTGGACATAACATCTCACAACAAATTGGCCAACTGATGAACGAGGACAAGTTTCAGTTATATAAACAGTTTCAACGTCGTACCAAGAAAAGCAATATACTACTACTTATCAATAAATAACACCTCGCAATAATCCGTCCATTCGGTGAACCAACATATTTTCACAAGTTCATGCTGAAGAACCAAAGAATGCGAATGATCTAGTCATTTGATGGGTATGAGTCTACGACCTTTTTTAATGACAATTGGGTTTAACAAGTACAGACCCAAATCACGGTCAAATGACAAACTGGTTAGAACAAACCCGCAGGTTTGACCAAGGTCCTAGCCAGGGTAACAGCAATAGAAAAGGGCAGCTTGCTTCAGGCAAAAAAGAACTCCAGCCCGCCTGTTTGGTATTCTGAACACCTTTCTCATATACAGGAAACCAGAGAGTATGAAATCCGAGATATGTATTCACTTCAGTGTGCAGATTTGACACAAATATACTTCGATGCTTATGGTACACCCGACTACCCCATGGTCCATCGTTCCATGCAGTTGCAAATTGCTTTGCTAATCTGTCCACCACTATCAGTGTACTCATTCGAATGGATTTCTGGGTGGAAAAGACCCTTGTGCGGAGTTCCTGTTACAGGAGGTCATTTAGAAAGTGATACCTAATGCTAACTATAATAACTTGTTAGAAAGGAGCTTACAGCATGAGGGAGTCTTGTACTTGTGTTGCCATGTATGATAACCCTCCTGAAACAACAGAATCCGATATTGTATTAGCATTAAGAATAGAGTATGCTTGCGTTATTGTGCATGAGGATCATGGTGATATAAAGGTTAAGATACCCTGTGGCCCAGAGGAAATATAAGGCATGTTAGAATTATGAGGAATCCATGACTCAGTCAAGTTGGAGTAATCTGTATTAACATGAGGATTTGGCAACGTTTCTTGCAGCGAGGTCAGATCCATGAACTGAAAAGGACAAAAAATAGTGGATAAAGAAACAACAAAAGAACAAAAAACAGAAGTTTGACAGCATGGAACCAACTGAGCTATTGATAACATGACTAAAAAGAAAGACCGCAAATAAATGCCTCTAGAGTATTCGATAATTGGTCCTAGTTGTTTATTCCAAAACATGTCTTAAAATATGATTATTGGCATAAAAAAAAGCTAGAATCCATATTATAATTATCATGACCGCAAACCACATCATAGTATAATTAATACACACCATGTTACTGGCTTCAACATCAGACTCAAATGCCATGTCAAATGGATTTGTTGATTTTGCAGGCTGAGATGGCATGATGTCCTGAAACAAAATTCAAAAGAACAATTAAAATGCAAAAGAAACCAAAACTGGCATAATTAGGCTCCATCATCATTTATGCCCAAAGTCCCAAACCAATAGACTGTAGAAAAAAGTGAAAGCGCTCACTGTAGGTGAATACAGACTATAACAAGATTAACAAGCAAAATTTACATGCAAACAATTACAAGAGCATTCTTTCTGTGTGCATTAATAATCTCAGCAATACATACAGGTAAAAAACCATCCAGTCTAGTATCATCTTTATAACAGGTTCCAAATTTCATAAATTGTCCATTCAGCGATGAGCCAACAATATCATGGCAAACTAGAGACCAGGAATAAAAAGGATAGAACTATGCATCATAAGTTGGGAAGTAACAGAAAAAATATATCTGCTTGTTTTCAATCAAAATCAAACTGTTGTAAAACAAATGAGGAAAGCTTGCAGAGCAAAGGATCTTGAATCATCATTGATAAAACATACCAGTTGCTGTCGAAGTGGTCCATGAAATGATGGCCCAGCCATGTCACCAGGAGAGACATTGAAACCAGGGGTTATATCCCCAGGAGTTGGTCTTTCAGGTTCACTGCTAGGCAAATCCTGTAAAATGATTCAATATGACAAATCTAGCCTTCATATAATCTCGGAGTTATTAAATGAAACATGCCCACCTGTGGACCTCTGGCTTCAGCATGTGGAACGCTAGGCACATTGAAGTGATGAGGTGCTACTTGAGAGATAGTGTTAAATGTGAATGAATCATTGGGTGTGTTCCCAGTAGATGCACCAAAGGCATTCCAAGGCTGGAAAATAATCAAGGAAAAATAGTCCATAGTAAACATTTGCAAGCAGAACAAATCTCTAACAGGTCATATTCCAACTGGTGAAATACCTGTGAGGTGTCTTTGGAGACAGGGGTCTTCACCTCTTCAGCATTTAAACTCCACTGATCCATCATAAGTGGGCAACTTTGCGGCATCAAAGCATTTGGTGGAGCAGTTGGCAATGTTGATTGATTTATTCCTTTAGCAAGACTCACACTTGGA
This sequence comes from Oryza officinalis, assembly GCA_008326285.1. NCBI lineage: Eukaryota > Viridiplantae > Streptophyta > Magnoliopsida > Poales > Poaceae > Oryza > Oryza officinalis. The sequence continues at coordinate 55,998,297 of BDMV01000001.1, read as the reverse complement.
GGGAATGCAGCTATTGCGGTGGGCACCTGAGCTTGCATGTTTGAAATGGAAGTCGGAGATACATGTTGAGGTGTATCAAGGAAGAAAGCCCATCCTTCGTCAGCAATCAATGGGGCTGCCTGTTGACTTTGCTGAACACTAGTCGTAAGTGGCAGTTGTTGGTCAAAGCCAGCAAATAAATCCATTGATGGAGGGGTAGAGGAAATTGATGGTTCTGCTGGTTGACTTTGCTGAACACTAGTTGTAGGTGGCAGCTGTTGGTCAAAGCCAGCAAATAAATCTATTGACGGAGGGGTAGAGGAAATTGATGGTTCCTGCAAAGTCGACAGACTCAAGAGATCTTGATGGACAGGATGAGATGTAGTGGGTGCTTCGGCTTGAACAGGTGGTGAAGATGCCACAGCTTTCTGAACCACAACGTCATGCAGAGTTTCTTTAGGAACAGAATGGCTGTCTAAATCAACTGCTCTATGGGAAACTGACGGAGTCTGTTGGTTAAAGCCAGCAAAAAGATCTATTGGTGCTGCAGAATTGACCGGATGTTGCATTGACTGATCAAAGAGGTCTTGATTTGTGGAAGTCATTGGTTGTGTTGAAACTGGCAACTTTGCTACAGAGACCATGTGAACCCTTCCATGTTGCACAGATTCCCTGGTGGGAGCAGTTTGGCTGACTGAGGAGTTTATATTGCTCTGTGAGGCATATAATTGTGATGAATGAGCCACGGGGGGTACGGGTGCAACAGACTGACGATTTACAGTAGAATTCACTGGCTTTTCTGTAGGTGCATCAGGTAAGGCACCTGAATCAACTGACTTATTAGATGCTGAGCTACCATCAAATGATCCAAAACTTCCTGAAGAACCTGTTCTCTGCACATAGAAAGAAGGTATATTTATTTCAAACCACTCTACTTCAAAAGTTGTTTTTAAGTCAATGAGCATTAGCTGGAAACATAAAACGTGAATGGGGAGAACAGTAACCTGTGATCGTCGGACTCCATTAAAATCAATTTGAGAAATTGCATTCGGATGCTGATGGGATGGAGGATTTTCAGACGACACATTCCTTGAATGGTGGATAGAAGGACTACTGTACCCTGTACCCTGAGAGCTAGGAGAAAGCATATCATTTCTAAAGTCACCAGTGCTTGAGGCCGAAAAATCAGAAAACCTTGACCCAGTACTCTCATTAGCAAATCGATCTTCATGCATCTGATCTCTCAAACGACCTGGACTGTATAATAAACTGCCAAGTTTCCCATCAAAGAGTGCCCTATCTGAAGGTCTTCGCGCAAGTGTGTCCACTTGCTTACCATATCGTCTATCTTCGTATTGAAAATCATAAGGTGGGCTTTGGGAATACGAATGGTAGGAGCTAGGTCTTCTAGTATCATTTTCGCTGCTCTTTACACTCTATTGAAATATTTTGAAATCTATAGTCAGCACATGAATGTGGAAATAATGAAAAGGTTTGCAGCATAAATAATTTAAGGACAATAAAATATTTGGATATCCAATATCAGCAGCCATTGAGATTTTTTTAACTCATTACCTCACTATCATTGACTGGTTTGTCAGTGGACTTCCCACCAGCATACTTCTTGTCTACATAAACAGCTCTGATGAACTCCCTTATCCTGTCTGGATTGCTGAAACAAAACACAGCGGTATAAAGAAATGTACTAGAAGTTTCCATAGCACTTAGGAACGAAACCAAACTCACCTATTGTCAGGCAACCTCATCCGTTGCCAATCCCAATCTTTTAGGTAGATATCACGTGCTCGCTGCACCCATGACCTCCATGTAAGCATAACCAGGTCACTCTAAAGAGGACAAAACAAAGTAGTGCCCAGAATTACCTGGTTCCCTCCCTGTTCAAGAGCCCGCACTTCTTGAGTAGTGAATTTAGCCATTGACACTGACTTGACACGGTGGGTGAACTCCCGGCTGTTTTAACACATTAAAAAAAAGATTACTACTATCAAATACCAACAGTATAGAAGCAATGTATGTTAAGAGTAATGCAGTGGTAAGACATGAGTCAGTGGTTCAAATCTGATAAAGCATTTCTCTGCCAAATTCATTCACTTCTTTCTTTATTTTTGAAAATTATTTTTTAAACCAGTCAAACCCTAACAACACGTGTTTCAAGAATGAAATAGTCTGATTCATCACCACCTGATTTCTCATAGTTGCAATAATAATAGAAACTAAGTACCGGGGCCCTCCCACAAAAACTATGGAATGTGTTAACATCATGATGGGCCAACCCATCCTAGGATAATCAAAATCCTCGAGCTAAACATGCCATGGAGTCACGAATAATGAAATAGAAAATTTCGTATATGGAGTGACATTAGCTGAATAAAAAACTGTGAATCTGTGATATTAGATTGTGAACTATTTGTAAGAAATGGACCATAAATAATGCTTTATATTTTCCCATGACACACATTCTTAGCATCAGATACCACACCACACATCTTCTTGCAAGCATCAATGCTTAATAGACAAGTGAACACAAATCTTGTTGCATGAGCGAAAGCTGAATAGACCTTCGTTAATTCTACTAAAACAAAGAAGGAAAGCAGCCGAGGACCAGAAATTGGCATGTACGACAAGATAAATGAAACAAAATACTCACTGTATTCCACTGCATGACAAGCATATGAAGGTCCAGAAATTGGTACATACATATTGTGGCCCCTGCAACAAAACAATTATATGCTTCAGTTAACATAATAAATACAATGACTTTTGAGATCACTTAGAAGTGCAACTAAAAGAAAACATGGTGCTGAACCGCTGATCATATTTTATGAACCTTTGCAAAAGTAGGGAAAGAACCATCTTTAATTAGTAGATTGATTCTTCAATTAATTACACAGCTCTACTGTGTGAATGAACTACATTAAAGTAAAACAATTTGCACTTACTGACATGTAGAGTATTAAAAGTTCCGTGGCTCATATTTCAGCCAACTTAGCAACTTGATATCAAATACAAACAACTGTGCACGGAGTAATGAAATTCACGACCCAGCAAAACTCGGGAGCCAAGAACTAATTTCCCTATTGATCAACCAATCATATAACATATAAAACCAAAATTACCACAGCTAATAGCAACGGATTCACTATTCTCAGATGTCATCGCTGCATCAGAAAAGAACGATCGGTCCTATATCATCCAACCAACATTGAAGCTTACACATACGGACGAACCAAAAGTTCACGCCAGAGACAAAAGGATTTCATAAATCTGGGCTAACTGCAGAACACTACAACCCAGCAGACCAATTCCACGCTCTCTCGTGCAACGATCCGGGAACGAAATGAACCACCAATCAAGCTTCTTAGCAACAACGCCAAGCAGGCGGGAGGAGATTATTACCACACTGTTGCAATTGATGCACTTGCGATTGGGCGGCAGCTTCATGAGCCCGCGGATGATCTTCTCGTTCCTCTCCTCCTCCCTCCGGCTCCCCATCCCCCACCGTGAGAAAAGAAATCAAAATCCCCCAGGAAAAAAAAACCCGAAAATTTCACCCCCCCACAAATCGCAGTGAAAACAGATAGCCTCGGCGGGCTCGGCCCCCGAAATCGGCGAACCCTAGCTCGATTGGGGCCTCGCGGGGCTGCGATTCGGGCGCTGGTTGGGGGGGATTGGAGGTTCGGTGGGCTAGGGTTTACTGGAAAGGAGGAGTGGGCAAAATGGGAATGGCTGCGGCGACGGCGAGAGTCTCTGGAGAGAGGAGGAATGGGAGAAGGAAAGGCGACGCGAAAAAAAAAGGGGTTTGGGATTAGTGGCTGCCTGGAAGCCGACGGGGTCAGGTGTTTTTTTTTTGGGGGTTTAACTTTGGAATTTTTTAACGGCAAGCTTTGGTTGTTGCTTTCCTCGTCGTCGGCGTCGCGTCGAGTTGGAGTTGGACGCGTCGCGACGTGGATGGTGGACTGATTTCCTGCGATTGAGTAACGGTCTAATGCCGCATTTCCCTCTGCTCTTTTCTCTCTTCTTATTTTTCTCAAGATTCTGCATCGTTGTGCATGTCGGATTGTCGGCTGTGAGCCTCTGTGCCGCATCTCTACGTTCTGAGTTTACCTAAGCATTTTTTCCAAGGAGAATTTACCAAAGCATTTAAGGGCTGTGTTCGGTAGTAGGAAATCCCCGCGCGCACAGTAAACACGAAAAACGGAACGATCATTAACGCATGATTAATTAAGTATTAGCTAATTTTTTTTTCAAAAATGGATTAATTTAATTTTTTTAAACAACTTTTGTATAGAAACTTTTTACAAAAAAATTCACCGTGTAGTAGTTTGAGAAACGTGCCCATGGGTCAAAACACTGTGCGGCGTTGGGAAAGCACTAGCCGAACTCAGCCTAAGTCACTTCTCTAAGCCTGGGTAAAATCAGTAATAATTTATTTCTTTCCTTCTAAAATGTAACCTACTACAAATGTAACATATATTATATTGGAACGAAATGAGTAGTAGCTAGCATAATCGGATTATGCAAATCTCTTAGAGTGTGTTTGGTTGCTCATATTCTCTTAGCCTGGCTCATCTTCCTCATCCTGACTGAATTAGACTTGGTTAAGGTAATACATATGCAGCTCATCTTCCTCATCCTGACTGAATTGGACCTGACTAAGATGATACGTATGCAGTTGTTTGGTTGTTTGTATTGGTTAGTCTGACTAGTATGAGATTTTGTTTAGTTGTTTGTATGAGAGATACAGTTCATAAAAGAGATTTTATTTGGTTGGTTGCTTGTATGAAAGGTAGGTTATTTTTTATTTTAGTTGGCTGTGGTGACTAACAATTTATCACACTCAAATAATATTATATAAAACAGGAAGACCAAATAATATTCATCCCAAAAAAATTCGTAAACAATGAGCATAATACAAACAGTAATTTCACACCATTACTATTTCATCCGGGCTTAATCAATCAGATGAGAAAAAGAAAAAAAAGAAAGAAAAAGGAAAAAGAAAGGAGAAGAGGAACCGGCCTCGTCTCGTACAGAATCATCGGCTGATTAACCGGTTATGAAAAAATAAAAAAAAGAGAAAGGACTCGAAGCCTCGCAGCCTTGTCTTTGTCGCCGCTCAACAAGGACAACGCTCGTCCCCTGCGCGCCCCACCGTCCGTCGCCGTCATTGGAGGACGATGGTGGCGGCTGAAAGAGGCTACGACGACGGTGAAGGCTGAAAGAGGCGACGACGGAGGCAACTGCGTGGTGGAGGAGTGGAGGCTACTTCCCTTGTCGCCGAGCGTCAAGCTCCCTCGTCGGTGAGCGTCCAGATCCGGCGAAGCATGGGCCCGTGGCTGCTGGATCTTGCAGTCCGTTGGCACAACAAGGATGGAGACGGCAGGGCTCTGCTGGGACCGGCCAAGCTCAAGGCTCGCCATGCTCGAGGATGGCCGAGGCGAATCCGAGGGTGACCGAGAAGAGAGGAGGAGGCGAGCACAAATAGGAAAAAAAGGTGATCGGATTCTTGACCCCCTCTCGCCTGTTGCATCTGCTCGTCCAGTGCCTGCACCCGCACATCCTTGCCCTTGCATGCGCTCAGCCTCGATGGGCAACGAAGCTCGCTTCGGGCGTTTCCAGCGGGCCTGGCTCGAGAGGCCGTTTTGCACAAGTGGAGCCAGGCCCTGGCGACGATGCAAACAATCAAACACCCGACAATTGCATTCACACGTGCAACCCAAATATAATACAGGCAACCAAACACACCCTTGATTTTTCACTGAAACTCAAAACGAAACCAGGTTTTTCTGCCGAACGGCAGCTCGATCGGTGTCCGTGCCGCTGCCCCCGACATAGACAACAGAAGGGCAGAATGAATGCTCGTTTGCCCCGCCGAGTCGGTGGTCACTCGTCAGTACGACGTGAACAGAGCAGGCTATAGACATACACACGCGCTGGCAGTACCAACTCGTGCCAATTGGGCGTGCCAGTTTCTGAGGACGTCTTATCGTCTTCCCCAACCGGATCACACGGATCTCTCTGCACAAAAACACAATCCAGGTCGAACCAACCAGAGCCCTGCCCCTGCTTCTCTTCTTCTCTTCTTCTCTTGCCCATGGCCGCTGCTGCTACCTTCTTCTGCGCCCTGCTGTTCATCTCCGTTCAGCACGGCGTTCTTGGCTACACGAGGAGTGATTTCCCTGCCAATTTCGTCTTTGGAGCCGCCACCTCGGCGTACCAGGTAACGGCTAAGGTTTTATCTCAACTGAATTTTGCTTTGCTTGCTTGGTTGGTTTTCTGCAAGCTTTGCTCTTGAGTTGAGTTTCTGTTTTGCCGCGCCTTTTTGTGCGTGTGCAGTATGAGGGCGCTGCTGCAGAGGATGGCAGGGGGCCGAGCATCTGGGACACGTTCACTCATGCAGGTCAGTCGTTTTTGCTCTCCGGAAGCTGACACGTTCGGGCTTGTGACACTGCTGTTCATCATCTTTTCTTTCATGGCTTCATGCTCATGCACAATCCAAGCTAACTACGATTAGGATCATATACACCCTCCGTTTAGATGGCAATGGACATTGAGGATTTACACTCCTGACACATGCCAACTTTAGATGACCCTATGTCATTGGCACGGGAGGGTAGCTCAATTTTTGATCTAATAGAAGGGTATATGATCATATCTTCTAGGCATAGCTTAGTGGTACTGACAAGCTAATATTGGCAGTATTTTCGTTTGTGCAATCAGGGAAAATGAAGGATAAAAGTACAGGCGATGTCGCTGCAGATGGGTACCATAAGTACAAGGTACACGATTAAATTTCTTAGGGTGAATCTAGGATATTGGCTTCCCAGAAGATTTCCACATTTTAGTGACATGTGAGCGAACCTTGCCATTTGTAGCAAATTCTTGTATTTTAGCAATATTTTTCATGAACAAGCAGCTAAAGATAGGAAAAAGGGTTACTCAAGTTCGACCCTGAATGTTTCACTTTTTTCTTCTTTCCGGCAGAACATAAGTTGAGAACTTTGGCTTGCAACAATTTTGCTTGCCTGATTTTTTAGGGTGATGTCAAGCTCATGGCTGAAACTGCCCTAGAGGCTTATAGATTTTCCATATCTTGGTCAAGGCTTATCCCAAGTATAGTCTATTTCTACTCAAATTTTAATTCATGTTAACAAAGCAGTTCCTTGTTGCTTAAGATGTAATATGCAGATGGAAGGGGAACTGTCAACCAACAAGGGCTCAAGTACTACAATAACATTATAGATGAACTAGCAAAACGAGGTAATTTTTGCAAAATTTTTTTCAAGTTACTAATATTACAGAGCATGTACATGTTGTACTGATAAAACATAATTGTGTTTAAACAATGAACTATATTAGTGTTGACGAAAAATCTACGTCCAGCCGATAGTGCCAAATCCGCGTTGACACGAACCGTGTCGAAACACACGAAGGCCTGGGAGATATGTTTAGCTTCAATGTAGGTCCTAAAATATTGATGGAATGTGGGCGTGCCAGTCAGTTTATTTTTGCAACTGATAAGATATATAAATTGATGATCAAATAGCCGATTAGCTGACAAGCCGATGGAGCAATACTAGCCGATGTAGTGATACTAGCCGATATCGATAGAAATTTGAGCAATCGGCTATATGTCCGATGTAGATTCTGACACTTGGATAAATAATATAAAAGCAATCGGACAAGCAGTAAGAACTTGTAATAATATAATAATATAATCCAATAGAAACCAATCGACCAATAATGATATGATAGAATAAATGTTGATCCGATGGTTAAAGCATACATCGGCTGAAGATCCGATATCGTTAAATCCAAATGATTAAATAATCAATGAAGCATTTGCTGTCATCGGCTAAAACCAACTTGTATATAATCCTTCTAAGTCGATGCAACACTGTCCAGATAATTTATCGGCTGAAACCTCGATGCTACCCTTATCGGTAATCAAAGAGCAAGTTAGTTCTTACAATTCTAAGCACAACTTAGTATGTCAAATCGAATTGATGCAATACTAAGTATGAAAGAAAGTATAAGATCTAAACAATTGAGCCTTTTATTAATTTTTAGGGTGGTCATGTATTAAATTTAACCAAGACAGTAAAACCATCAAAAAGAAATTTAACACATCGGATATGATCGGCTAATCCTCTGATGAAACATTAACATGAACTTATCGGTTTAACAAGACTTAGATTATTAACAACAATCTAGTAGGTCAAACCTAACTAATACAGCACGAAATTGTACGTATATAATAATCTAATACTCAATGAGCCGATAAATCTGTCTAATGTGATGGATATAACAAATCTATCTAAAGCATCATTGTGATTGTAGAGATATATCGGCTAAGACAGAAGATCGGACCTAACCGAGACAGTCCAGCTAAACCGATACGTCTCTAAACACAATGCTATTAAAGATAGAATCAAAATATCAATAGACAAATATATCAACTGAACTAGCGCAATCCAAGAGATCGAAACAATGCAGTCTTGAACAACACCAATGTAACCGATATATTCACCAGAGCTAGCGGAACATAGGGCTTACAATTTCGCCGGAGATCGAAGCCGATGTAGCCTCGCGTCAGGTGCCAAGTTCCGCCGGTGATAAATAAAAACCTCGAAAAAGAGAGTGGCGATGCGTCGAGAGTAGTTGTATTAATCGAGAGATAAATTACAAAGACCCCGGATGTAACATATTTATACCCTCTGGCCAATATGAGTTCTAATTGGATACGAAACACACTTTTCTAAAAATAAAAGGAAACTAATTGACTCTACCTAATTAATAGATAAATTGTCACGCTGCATCCTCTTCGAACTCGACATCTTCTGGATAAACTTCCTTTAATTGATTAATTTTCTTAACCGAATCCACTAAAAATCCAACTGCTGGCGACTGATAATTCTCATCGACCGATTCCAGGACTCTGAAGCTGATACTAACTCTAGGCCGATGATGATTTTGGGGTTTACCAAATTTTGACGTTAACAATTAGCAAACACAAAAAAGAAAGAAGAAGAAGAAAAAACTTTCATGAATATTGATTGCTCGGTTTTCTTCAGGAATTGAAGGCCATATCATGCTTTACCATCTGAATCTCCCACAAGCTCTGGAAGATGAGTATGATGGATGGTTAAGCCCTAAAATTGTGTAAGATTCAGGAACCATCTATACGACTATACTGGTAGTGATTGTACTTGAAGTTTACAACTAGTAGGAGTAGATGAATTCTGGACTGCTGATCAGTAGCAATGGCACAATGCAGGGAGGATTTCACTGCTTATGCAGATGTGTGCTTCAGGGAGTTTGGGGATAGGGTTTTGCGTTGGACTACTTTGGCTGAACCTAATGTCGCTGCACTTGGAGCTTACGACACAGGAGAATTCGCTCCGGGACGTTGCTCTGATCCTTTTGGAGTGACCGAATGTACAGTGGGGAACTCCAGCGTGGAGCCATATATAGCAGCTCATAATATGATACTAACACATGCAGCTGTTGTTAGGCTGTACAGAGAAAAATATCAAGTAAGTAAAATGCGCTTAAAAAAACCATTGTTTATGCTCTTATCCATTATTTTTTTTAAAAAAGGTAAAGCGAGGGATAAAAATAAAGTAAATTCGAATATCATTACTAATATAAGACACTCTTGGAATTATGTTTTTTTTATGAAAGGCTTTACGCCCCGCTATTATAGAAAGCTTCAAAAACGAATTCACTGGGGAGACCAGCTTACAGGTTTAGCAAAGACAGCACAAGAGGCGCACAGGCCTAAGAGACTAAAGGGCTAAACAGAAAACAACTTAGAAAAAAAGGAAAATCTCAACATCCTAAGACATCCTAAGACCAGATCAACCTACTCCTCCTTGCGGGTGCATGTTCCTCGTCTCCTCAAGCAGCGACGAGATCAAAAACTCCAGACCTGGGGCGTCCTTTGGCTTCACCAGAATCTTACATTGCTGCATCAGGGAGATCACACGATAAATCACTGTTGCAGGCGAGCCAATCAATTTATCTCTAAAAATCATATCATTTCTCGTCAGCCAAAGCTGCCAGCTAACAGCAGCCAGGAATAACAAACTCATTCTGTTATGAGAAGAATAATCACTTTTCAGCATGACAGAAAAAAAATGCTCAAAAGACATTGGCACGAAACCCCAACTATAGGTGTCTCTAGCAAAACACCAGACAAACTGAGCCATAGGGCAATTGAAAATCACATGCTGTGCATTTTCACTGCTACCACAAAACTTACAAAACTCAAGAACCCTCCCAATTTTTTTTGCTTTAGTTGTTCAGTTGTTTGAATCCTATTTCTTATGACTAACCAGAGAAAGTGTTTCTGTTTGAGAGGAATAGGTAAATTCCAGAGCAGATTCATCTTAGGGTCCAAAACCCCCCTAAAAGTGAGTAACTTGTACATAGATTTAGAAGTGTATGTACCATTTTTACCATGGGCCCAATTCAGAACATCAACCCTCTCTCTACAGGCTATCTCCTGGACTATAGCCTCTAATTCATGCCATGCAGCCAGCTCAACTTCTCCAAAACCTCTCCTGAAAGTAAGACACTCTAGCCCCCATTGGGCCATCTGTTGCACTGTCACTTTTTGCTGGTTACAAATCTCAAACAACTCTGCAAATCTAATTTTCAGGGGACACTTTCCTATCCAAACATCATTCCAGAAAGATATGTGCTCTCCATTCCCTAGGGTCCATTCCCCCCCAAGTACAAACCACTTTCTGATGCTTAAAATCCCTTTCCAGAATTGGGAAGCCCCCATTTCAGTAGTCTGGAAAACACCTCTTTTCTTCATATATTTATTTCTCAACAACTCAAGGCATAAACTCTTCTCTTCTGATTCTAATTTAAAAATCCACTTTGTCAGGAGGGCAATGTTCATAGCTCTGGTTTCAGTAAAGCCTAGGCCACCAAAATCCTTAGGGAAAGCTAGGTTCCTCCATTTAATCATGTGATACTTATTTTTTGTACTTAAACCTGCCCAGTAAAATCTTCCCCTTATAGAGTCCATTCTCTGATGAATACCCTCAGGTAGTAGGTAAAGACCCATAGCATAGGTAGGTACTGAAGATAAACAATAATTTATAAGAACAACTCTACCACTATAAGATAAACTCTTGGAATTATGTGCTTCGTCCTGTTGGCAGTGACTCATATATCTCCTCTCTTTATTGGCTGCAGCATGCCCCAACGCAGTCTATGGATGATCCACACGGATTACAACTAATGCTACAGTACCTGAAAGAGTCCTATGCTGACTTGCCAATTTACGTCCAGGAGAATGGAAAGTATAGTTTCCCGTAGATAATCAGAACAAGCAGCACCCATGCTGTTTATTACTTGGTTTTATGGAGTCAATTCATCCTCGTAGATCACCTGCTAATTAAGAATCTCGACTAATGAATAATTTCATTGTGAGCAAGTTTGCTGCCTTCAAGGTTTAAGCTCTCCTGCCTGCTTTTTCAGGTAAGGCATCTAGCAATGACAGTCTCGACGACACTGACAGGGTGGATTACATAAAGGGCTACATAGAGGGCGTCCTGAATGCGACCAGGTGATCCAAAACTCAAGAGCCCAAACCACATGAAAATTTTCAGACGCCGGATCGTTCAACTCAATTCATCTTGATTCTTGAGTAGACCTGATGTCTGATGATATGTTCTGATTAATTTCGCTTTGCTGTGCATGCAGGAACGGGGTTAATGCGAGAGGCTACTTCGCTTGGTCCTTCGTGGACATGTTCGAGCTCTTGGCAGGATACCAGACGCGATACGGCCTGTATCGTGTGGATTTCGACGACGGGGCGCGGCCGCGGCGAGCAAGGCGCTCCGCTAGCTGGTACCATGACTTCCTCAGAAGCAAGCGGCAACCAGTGCAGATTGCTCAGCAGTGAAGTTTCAGTCATCGGTCTCGCTGCGATCTGTGAGGATGCACGGATCAATTGTTCAAGAGATTGCTCGTGCTCGGTGACAGTAAATCATGTCTCGCCTAAAATTGATGAGAGCTCTAAGATCACGTGTTATTGTACAGAAACCTAGGTGTAAAACATTAGTACTACTATTCATTATCTAACTATTATATTGGGTGAGTCTGACTCGCTCTCGTTCTCAACCAAAGAATGATGTTTTTTCTAGTTCATAGCAAATAAACTCTTCACTCGATCTTGAGTTGAGAAATAGTCTAAGGACGAGTTCAACATGGCTGATATGGCTGGCTGCAAATCCATATAGAGTGAAATGTCCCAAATGAGCTACTAACACACGTCGAGGGGGCAATTTTTGATGAGCAATGTTTAGGTGGGTGGGTCTTTTAAAAAAATAGGTTATGGGGTGAAATCTCAAAATAAAAATAATAATTACGGTGGTTTATGCAATTTTTTCCTTGTTTGATTCTATCCATGCTCATCCATCTAACAAATAACAAAACTGGATCATACCATTTATTGAACCAAAAAAAATTTAATCACCATATCCCAAAAATATAAATAGCTATATCCTATCCATTCTTTACCATAAATCAAATGCATCCTAAGTCTATTTAATAATAAAATAAATAATAATTACATAGTTTTTGATCAAATGTATGTGGCAAAGATGTCATATATTACATAATTTTTTTAATAAGGAAAGGGTCAAATTCATTACTTGTGTATTTTAGTTCACATAATAAATACAATGACTTCCAATATCACTTAGAAGTCCGAATAAAATAAAAAAGTAAATTCCTCGTGTATACTTAAAACTTTACCCAATTTTTTCTATGCCTCTGAATTTTGCTTGTTCCTTGTATACACCTGAATTTTAGTTTAGATCCTTCCATACCCTTTCCGTTAGTTGACCGTTAAATTCTTATGAAAAAGTCAATTTTATCTTATGGTATGAAAAATATATAAGTTTATGGAGTATAGAATTTTGTTGTATGAGACTTTTATATCTATGAGTTCCTAATGTGAAATATTATTTATAACAAAATTTATTTTCAGATACCACATAAAAATTAATGTTTATTTTTAATTATTAATAATTGTATATGTAGCTTATTTTTGATAGCAGTACAACATATTTTGTTCTATAAGAAAAATCTATTTATACGGTACATAAATTTTTTTAATAACTAATAAATTAATATTATTTTTTAGTCATATTAGTAAATAAATTTTATGATAAATAATATCTTACATAACAAACTCATAGATATAATATTCTAATATAACAAAATTTTACCTGCCAACGATATACTCCATAATTTTATATGTTTGTTTACACCAAAGGGAAAAATATATTTTTAATAGAAATTTAACGGTCAATTAATGAAAAGGATATGAAAAAGATCCAATCTAAAATTTAGGGGTATAAAAAAAAGAATGAACAAAATTTATGGACATAAAAGGATTAGAGAAAATTTCAAGGGTACATAGAAAATTTTTAAACATGGTGCTGAAATGCTGACATGTTTTATGAACCGTTGCAAAAGTAGGGAATAAACAAGCGTTAATTAGTACTAGGATGATTTTTCAATTAATTACACAGCTCTACTGTGTGAAAGGAACTACGAAACATCAAAAACAATTGTGTCAGAAGTTAAGTTGTAATCGCTATCATCCAATCAATAGGTAATAGCGACAGATTCATATTTTCCAGATGTCATCACTGTATCAGAAACGAACGTGCAGCCCTATCATCATCCAACCAACAGCTGAAGCCTAGAAACACAGGCGAACCGAAAGTTCACTCACACCAGAGACAAAGATATAACAAAGTTGGGTGACTACCGAACGAATGAGTCTGCAGTGCAGTAATATCATCTCTAACGTAGATCACGGACATATGGATCTGCTGGTTACGAGGCTTACATATCAGCAGCTTAAAATTAGAGGATAGTAATACAGAGGATGTGTTTCCCTACCGAACACTGCCATCCAGCAGACCAATTCCATTCCACTGCTCCCCTATGCAACGATCCAGGAACGAAATGAACAACCAATCAAGCTTCCCTGCATGTCGGCTGTAACCCTGTCCCTGCTGTGCACAGCAAGTCACTGCTTTGAGCCAGGGTAAAAACAGCAGCACGACCAGCCTGCGCAAGGTTTCCAGTTTTGCACACTGAATGGCAGATTAATGCTCGTTTACCTCGGATTGAGACGTCCGTGGTCAGTACGATGTGAACAGAGAGGCTGACGTGAACTTCGCCCGCCTCGCCATCGCCGCAATCGCGCTGGACCAACGTGGTACACTGGTAGTCTGGAACCAACTACCAACTATTATGGACGTCTTATCTCGTCTTCCCGGCCGGATCACACACATCTCTGAGATTCTCTCTGCAGAAACACAATCGTCGCAGGTTGGACAAGCTCGATCTGCTTCTCACTCTTTTTTCTTGCTCATCATGGGCGCTGCTGCTGCTGCTGCTGCTGCCGCCTTCTTCTGCGTCCTGCTGTTGCTCTCTGTTCAGGGCGGTGCTCTTGGCTACACGAGAAGCGATTTTCCTCAGGATTTCGTCTTTGGAGCAGCCACCTCGGCATATCAGGTGACCAACTAAAGATTTGTCTGAACTGAATTTCCCTTGCCCGGTTTTCTGAACAGTGCGTGCCTTCTTGTGCGTGTGCAGTATGAGGGCGCTGCTGCAGAGGATGGCAGGAGCCCTACCATCTGGGACACGTTCGCACATGAAGGTCTTTTGTTTTTTGCTGTAGTGATGTTCATCATCTGTTCATGCTCATAGTCATATACAGTTCAAGCTACCTAAAGAGTGTAAAATTTGATCATATATCTTCTGTTTAGATGGAAATTGAGAATTTACCTTCCTGACGTATATGTCTGACCTTAGATTACTCCACATGTCATTGGTGGCAGATAGAGCCAGTGGTGCTAACAAGTGAATAGTGACAATATTTTCGTTTGTGCAATCAGGGAAAACGCAAGGCAAAGGTACAGGCGATGTCGCTGCAGATGGGTACCACAAGTACAATGTACACGGTTAAATTTCTCGGGGAGAATCTAGGATTGGCTTGTCAAAGATTCTCTTTATGTGTTCCATGTCTTGCTAACGTGTGAGCGCGCCTCACTATTGTAGCAAATTCATGTATCTTCACAGTTCTTTTCCTGAACAACCGACTAAAGATAGAAACATGGTTCCTTAAGTTCCATCCCTAATGCTTCACCAAATCGAAATGAGAATTCTCATCTTAGTTTTTCCTCCTTTCCATCAAAACATAAGTGAAGAACTTTGGCTTGTAAGAACTTTGCATGCCTGCCTTTTTCAGGGTGATGTCAAGCTCATGGCTGAAACTGGCTTAGAGGCTTACAAGTTTTCCATCTCCTGGTCAAGGCTTATCCCAAGTACAGCTATTTCTACTCAAAATTAAATTCTTATCAATAAAGTTGCTACTTGTGTACTTAAGTTGTAATACGCAGATGGGAGGGGAGCTGTCAACCAAGAAGGCCTAAAGTACTACAATAATGTTATAGATGAGCTAGCAAAACGAGGTAAATCTTGCGAATCCATTTTACAAACTGTTAATATTGCAAAGCATAAAATAATTACACTGATAAACAACAAACTATAGTGTTCAGAGAACACTTAGCCGGCATGGGTTTACAGGAAAGCCTATGATCCTTGGATTACAAAGGGGCCTAGTGTTTATTTCGAGATGGAGAGGTGTATTGTAGTTGTTGCGTCTGATGGATGAACGTTGAGTATAAGAAGTAAGAAAGGCGGAGATCTAAGGGGAGAATGTTAGTTGAGATCCCCGCGGGAATCGGAGATCCGATTCCCACTCCGCCCACGCGCCCTGATCGGGGGCGCCAGCCGATCAATGGCTATGGGCCTCCTCTCATGCAGCGCGCAATATAAAAGAGAGGAGCCACTGGCGCACACGAACCAATGTTCGTCGTCGTGCACTCGGGCTCCCCACAAACCCTAGTTTTCCCTCCGATCCGGGAGCGCACTGAAGTGAGGGGAATAGCTCACCGCCGCCACCCTCGTCACCGTCACCATGGCCGCGTCAAGCTCCAAGCAGAGCAAAGGTATCGGGCTCCTTCCATCTATCTCTCTCTCGGTTTTCTCCCGAAGAACTCACTCTATAGAAGTGCACCACTAGATCCGCACCTAGGCGAACTAGCAAAGTCTAACACCGGGATCACTACTTAGGCTGCGTTCGTTGTAGCAGATTGAGAGAAAAAATTCTTCATTCTCCACGCATATTTCTCAAACTGCTAAACAATGTGTTTTTTAAAAAAATTGTAGAAAAATTATTTTTAAAAAATCATATTAATTTATTTTTCAAATTTAAAATAATTAATACATTAATTATGTGATAATTGTTCATCTCGTTTACGTATCTTCTCAATCTTTTTTTTTCTCCTCTCAAACACACCCTAAGACACTAAACAGGTGTGCTATTAATAGAATTTTAGTGAGGTCGGGGATTTGCCTCTAGTCCGATCGTTTCAAGGGGTGGCACTTGTGAGTGTGTGTGTGTGTTTTAAATGTAATTGTAAGAAAGTTGAACGGATTTTTTTTTCAAAGATGTACATGTACATATCTTATTTTCTTCCTATTATTCCTCTTATGTAAACTTCTCGAAGTGTTTTGTAACTTTCTTTCATGTAGACTCTGCAAAAGGGGATTGTTGGTATAAACATTATTTCCTTGTGGAGTTATCCATTAACAGACTCCACTGCGGATCTGCAAGCAGCTCAAAGATACAAGGATTTCACGTACGGATGGTATGATCAGTGTTGCAACTCTTTAACTTCCACTGAAACCCGGCCAAAAATTAACTTCCACTGAAACTAGCGGTGCACAATTTTGAACTAAGCTAGATTTTATAGAAGTATTCGACTCTTGCTTCCATTTTCATAAATGTAATTATATTTTTTTATACAACTATATTGATAAATCAACGCTATTATAATCAAAACCCACCAAAATTAATCGGTGCACATCTTTTCTCTTTTTCTCCTGTTAACATAGCAGTTTGTAGAAATGAATCTAGTGGTTCCTATATTTAGCTCCCTGTTTGTAATGGATAATAGATATTTGACATAGACAGGAATATAAGCTCACCGTTGAACTTAGAGGATAAACAACTCTTCTTGTATGTAGGATACTGCACCCATTGGTATTTGGAGATTACCCACAAGTAATGAAGAAAACTATCGGTTCTCGTCTTCCATCCTTCAGCAAAGTCCAAACTGAACTAGTCAAGGGTGCTCTAGATTTCATTGGAATAAATCACTACTATTCTCTCTATGTGAGCGATCTCCCTTTGGCAAAAGGACTTCGAGACTTCATTGCTGATCGATCAATAAGCTACAGAGGTTGGCCAGTTTTTTATTAGTATGCAAATAAAATTGTAGCCTAGGAGTGTGTAGCTTGATTCCTTTATTGGGACGGCGCATGATGATGAAGGTAGACAAAAGAAAAATAAATCACAACAAAATGATAATGCATGTCATATCTTTTATGATGTGATGATAAATTATCTTTTCATATGCTGAATTACTTTGTGAAGTCATCCAATGATGATTCTACAAGTTTTTAGAATCACTTTTATTAGATGTAGTGTATAGCTTATATTTTTTTTCCTATGTGTTTTTCTTATGCAGCTTCTAAAACGGATCCACCATCGGGGCAGGCAAGTTAATTTGGTCATCAGTGAGTTTATTGAGATATATTGTTGATTTTTGACTACAGTAAAAAGAACTTCCAAAAACCGAATTGTGATAAACAGGAAAGGTGGTAGGTTAGCTAAGTGATGCAATAAAGCAAGGGATAAGGGCTTTTTTTTTTTGTCTTTGATGCAATGGTCGGTTTATAGGGCGGGCATAAACAATGATGACATCACATTCTAGGAGAAGATGCTACGTAGGATTTTTGGTGATGTAGAAAAAAGAAAAAGAGAGAGAAGTATGCCGTCTGTTGATTAACAGACAGGTGTCTAACATACGGATATATCATATACAGAGTATTGTACAAATCTATTATAGAAAACTAAACATTATTGTACCGGATGTATATATGTCATCTAAATATGACATGGAAAGATTAGACAACAATGGTCTAAACCATTGTTTATGCTCTTATCCATTATTTTTTTTAAAAAAGGTAAAGCGAGGGATAAAAATAAAGTAAATTCGAATATCATTACTAATATAAGACACTCTTGGAATTATGTTTTTTTTATGAAAGGCTTTACGCCCCGCTATTATAGAAAGCTTCAAAAACGAATTCACTGGGGAGACCAGCTTACAGGTTTAGCAAAGACAGCACAAGAGGCGCACAGGCCTAAGAGACTAAAGGGCTAAACAGAAAACAACTTAGAAAAAAAGGAAAATCTCAACATCCTAAGACATCCTAAGACCAGATCAACCTACTCCTCCTTGCGGGTGCATGTTCCTCGTCTCCTCAAGCAGCGACGAGATCAAAAACTCCAGACCTGGGGCGTCCTTTGGCTTCACCAGAATCTTACATTGCTGCATCAGGGAGATCACACGATAAATCACTGTTGCAGGCGAGCCAATCAATTTATCTCTAAAAATCATATCATTTCTCGTCAGCCAAAGCTGCCAGCTAACAGCAGCCAGGAATAACAAACTCATTCTGTTATGAGAAGAATAATCACTTTTCAGCATGACAGAAAAAAAATGCTCAAAAGACATTGGCACGAAACCCCAACTATAGGTGTCTCTAGCAAAACACCAGACAAACTGAGCCATAGGGCAATTGAAAATCACATGCTGTGCATTTTCACTGCTACCACAAAACTTACAAAACTCAAGAACCCTCCCAATTTTTTTTGCTTTAGTTGTTCAGTTGTTTGAATCCTATTTCTTATGACTAACCAGAGAAAGTGTTTCTGTTTGAGAGGAATAGGTAAATTCCAGAGCAGATTCATCTTAGGGTCCAAAACCCCCCTAAAAGTGAGTAACTTGTACATAGATTTAGAAGTGTATGTACCATTTTTACCATGGGCCCAATTCAGAACATCAACCCTCTCTCTACAGGCTATCTCCTGGACTATAGCCTCTAATTCATGCCATGCAGCCAGCTCAACTTCTCCAAAACCTCTCCTGAAAGTAAGACACTCTAGCCCCCATTGGGCCATCTGTTGCACTGTCACTTTTTGCTGGTTACAAATCTCAAACAACTCTGCAAATCTAATTTTCAGGGGACACTTTCCTATCCAAACATCATTCCAGAAAGATATGTGCTCTCCATTCCCTAGGGTCCATTCCCCCCCAAGTACAAACCACTTTCTGATGCTTAAAATCCCTTTCCAGAATTGGGAAGCCCCCATTTCAGTAGTCTGGAAAACACCTCTTTTCTTCATATATTTATTTCTCAACAACTCAAGGCATAAACTCTTCTCTTCTGATTCTAATTTAAAAATCCACTTTGTCAGGAGGGCAATGTTCATAGCTCTGGTTTCAGTAAAGCCTAGGCCACCAAAATCCTTAGGGAAAGCTAGGTTCCTCCATTTAATCATGTGATACTTATTTTTTGTACTTAAACCTGCCCAGTAAAATCTTCCCCTTATAGAGTCCATTCTCTGATGAATACCCTCAGGTAGTAGGTAAAGACCCATAGCATAGGTAGGTACTGAAGATAAACAATAATTTATAAGAACAACTCTACCACTATAAGATAAACTCTTGGAATTATGTGCTTCGTCCTGTTGGCAGTGACTCATATATCTCCTCTCTTTATTGGCTGCAGCATGCCCCAACGCAGTCTATGGATGATCCACACGGATTACAACTAATGCTACAGTACCTGAAAGAGTCCTATGCTGACTTGCCAATTTACGTCCAGGAGAATGGAAAGTATAGTTTCCCGTAGATAATCAGAACAAGCAGCACCCATGCTGTTTATTACTTGGTTTTATGGAGTCAATTCATCCTCGTAGATCACCTGCTAATTAAGAATCTCGACTAATGAATAATTTCATTGTGAGCAAGTTTGCTGCCTTCAAGGTTTAAGCTCTCCTGCCTGCTTTTTCAGGTAAGGCATCTAGCAATGACAGTCTCGACGACACTGACAGGGTGGATTACATAAAGGGCTACATAGAGGGCGTCCTGAATGCGACCAGGTGATCCAAAACTCAAGAGCCCAAACCACATGAAAATTTTCAGACGCCGGATCGTTCAACTCAATTCATCTTGATTCTTGAGTAGACCTGATGTCTGATGATATGTTCTGATTAATTTCGCTTTGCTGTGCATGCAGGAACGGGGTTAATGCGAGAGGCTACTTCGCTTGGTCCTTCGTGGACATGTTCGAGCTCTTGGCAGGATACCAGACGCGATACGGCCTGTATCGTGTGGATTTCGACGACGGGGCGCGGCCGCGGCGAGCAAGGCGCTCCGCTAGCTGGTACCATGACTTCCTCAGAAGCAAGCGGCAACCAGTGCAGATTGCTCAGCAGTGAAGTTTCAGTCATCGGTCTCGCTGCGATCTGTGAGGATGCACGGATCAATTGTTCAAGAGATTGCTCGTGCTCGGTGACAGTAAATCATGTCTCGCCTAAAATTGATGAGAGCTCTAAGATCACGTGTTATTGTACAGAAACCTAGGTGTAAAACATTAGTACTACTATTCATTATCTAACTATTATATTGGGTGAGTCTGACTCGCTCTCGTTCTCAACCAAAGAATGATGTTTTTTCTAGTTCATAGCAAATAAACTCTTCACTCGATCTTGAGTTGAGAAATAGTCTAAGGACGAGTTCAACATGGCTGATATGGCTGGCTGCAAATCCATATAGAGTGAAATGTCCCAAATGAGCTACTAACACACGTCGAGGGGGCAATTTTTGATGAGCAATGTTTAGGTGGGTGGGTCTTTTAAAAAAATAGGTTATGGGGTGAAATCTCAAAATAAAAATAATAATTACGGTGGTTTATGCAATTTTTTCCTTGTTTGATTCTATCCATGCTCATCCATCTAACAAATAACAAACTGGATCATACC
The DNA here is from genome assembly GCA_008326285.1 of Oryza officinalis. Classification (NCBI taxonomy): domain Eukaryota; kingdom Viridiplantae; phylum Streptophyta; class Magnoliopsida; order Poales; family Poaceae; genus Oryza; species Oryza officinalis. The sequence goes on along the minus strand of BDMV01000001.1, from coordinate 55,977,293 downwards.
ATTTATTGAACCAAAAAAAATTTAATCACCATATCCCAAAAATATAAATAGCTATATCCTATCCATTCTTTACCATAAATCAAATGCATCCTAAGTCTATTTAATAATAAAATAAATAATAATTACATAGTTTTTGATCAAATGTATGTGGCAAAGATGTCATATATTACATAATTTTTTTAATAAGGAAAGGGTCAAATTCATTACTTGTGTATTTTAGTTCACATAATAAATACAATGACTTCCAATATCACTTAGAAGTCCGAATAAAATAAAAAAGTAAATTCCTCGTGTATACTTAAAACTTTACCCAATTTTTTCTATGCCTCTGAATTTTGCTTGTTCCTTGTATACACCTGAATTTTAGTTTAGATCCTTCCATACCCTTTCCGTTAGTTGACCGTTAAATTCTTATGAAAAAGTCAATTTTATCTTATGGTATGAAAAATATATAAGTTTATGGAGTATAGAATTTTGTTGTATGAGACTTTTATATCTATGAGTTCCTAATGTGAAATATTATTTATAACAAAATTTATTTTCAGATACCACATAAAAATTAATGTTTATTTTTAATTATTAATAATTGTATATGTAGCTTATTTTTGATAGCAGTACAACATATTTGTTCTATAAGAAAAATCTATTTATACGGTACATAAATTTTTTTAATAACTAATAAATTAATATTATTTTTTAGTCATATTAGTAAATAAATTTTATGATAAATAATATCTTACATAACAAACTCATAGATATAATATTCTAATATAACAAAATTTTACCTGCCAACGATATACTCCATAATTTTATATGTTTGTTTACACCAAAGGGAAAAATATATTTTTAATAGAAATTTAACGGTCAATTAATGAAAAGGATATGAAAAAGATCCAATCTAAAATTTAGGGGTATAAAAAAAAGAATGAACAAAATTTATGGACATAAAAGGATTAGAGAAAATTTCAAGGGTACATAGAAAATTTTTAAACATGGTGCTGAAATGCTGACATGTTTTATGAACCGTTGCAAAAGTAGGGAATAAACAAGCGTTAATTAGTACTAGGATGATTTTTCAATTAATTACACAGCTCTACTGTGTGAAAGGAACTACGAAACATCAAAAACAATTGTGTCAGAAGTTAAGTTGTAATCGCTATCATCCAATCAATAGGTAATAGCGACAGATTCATATTTTCCAGATGTCATCACTGTATCAGAAACGAACGTGCAGCCCTATCATCATCCAACCAACAGCTGAAGCCTAGAAACACAGGCGAACCGAAAGTTCACTCACACCAGAGACAAAGATATAACAAAGTTGGGTGACTACCGAACGAATGAGTCTGCAGTGCAGTAATATCATCTCTAACGTAGATCACGGACATATGGATCTGCTGGTTACGAGGCTTACATATCAGCAGCTTAAAATTAGAGGATAGTAATACAGAGGATGTGTTTCCCTACCGAACACTGCCATCCAGCAGACCAATTCCATTCCACTGCTCCCCTATGCAACGATCCAGGAACGAAATGAACAACCAATCAAGCTTCCCTGCATGTCGGCTGTAACCCTGTCCCTGCTGTGCACAGCAAGTCACTGCTTTGAGCCAGGGTAAAAACAGCAGCACGACCAGCCTGCGCAAGGTTTCCAGTTTTGCACACTGAATGGCAGATTAATGCTCGTTTACCTCGGATTGAGACGTCCGTGGTCAGTACGATGTGAACAGAGAGGCTGACGTGAACTTCGCCCGCCTCGCCATCGCCGCAATCGCGCTGGACCAACGTGGTACACTGGTAGTCTGGAACCAACTACCAACTATTATGGACGTCTTATCTCGTCTTCCCGGGCCGGATCACACACATCTCTGAGATTCTCTCTGCAGAAACACAATCGTCGCAGGTTGGACAAGCTCGATCTGCTTCTCACTCTTTTTTCTTGCTCATCATGGGCGCTGCTGCTGCTGCTGCTGCTGCCGCCTTCTTCTGCGTCCTGCTGTTGCTCTCTGTTCAGGGCGGTGCTCTTGGCTACACGAGAAGCGATTTTCCTCAGGATTTCGTCTTTGGAGCAGCCACCTCGGCATATCAGGTGACCAACTAAAGATTTGTCTGAACTGAATTTCCCTTGCCCGGTTTTCTGAACAGTGCGTGCCTTCTTGTGCGTGTGCAGTATGAGGGCGCTGCTGCAGAGGATGGCAGGAGCCCTACCATCTGGGACACGTTCGCACATGAAGGTCTTTTGTTTTTTGCTGTAGTGATGTTCATCATCTGTTCATGCTCATAGTCATATACAGTTCAAGCTACCTAAAGAGTGTAAAATTTGATCATATATCTTCTGTTTAGATGGAAATTGAGAATTTACCTTCCTGACGTATATGTCTGACCTTAGATTACTCCACATGTCATTGGTGGCAGATAGAGCCAGTGGTGCTAACAAGTGAATAGTGACAATATTTTCGTTTGTGCAATCAGGGAAAACGCAAGGCAAAGGTACAGGCGATGTCGCTGCAGATGGGTACCACAAGTACAATGTACACGGTTAAATTTCTCGGGGAGAATCTAGGATTGGCTTGTCAAAGATTCTCTTTATGTGTTCCATGTCTTGCTAACGTGTGAGCGCGCCTCACTATTGTAGCAAATTCATGTATCTTCACAGTTCTTTTCCTGAACAACCGACTAAAGATAGAAACATGGTTCCTTAAGTTCCATCCCTAATGCTTCACCAAATCGAAATGAGAATTCTCATCTTAGTTTTTCCTCCTTTCCATCAAAACATAAGTGAAGAACTTTGGCTTGTAAGAACTTTGCATGCCTGCCTTTTTCAGGGTGATGTCAAGCTCATGGCTGAAACTGGCTTAGAGGCTTACAAGTTTTCCATCTCCTGGTCAAGGCTTATCCCAAGTACAGCTATTTCTACTCAAAATTAAATTCTTATCAATAAAGTTGCTACTTGTGTACTTAAGTTGTAATACGCAGATGGGAGGGGAGCTGTCAACCAAGAAGGCCTAAAGTACTACAATAATGTTATAGATGAGCTAGCAAAACGAGGTAAATCTTGCGAATCCATTTTACAAACTGTTAATATTGCAAAGCATAAAATAATTACACTGATAAACAACAAACTATAGTAGCAAATGCGAAAAAGAAACGAAAGAACCTTCATGGATGTTGATTGCTATGCTTTCTTCAGGAATTCAACCCCATATTATGCTTTACCATCTAGATCTCCCACAAGCTCTGGAAGATGAGTATGATGGATGGTTAAGCCCTAGAATTCTGTAAGATTCAATAACCATCTATACTAGTAGTGATTGTACATTTGTACTAGCTTGAAGGATAAAACTAGGAGTATGGTGGTAACTTCCATAGGATGAATTCTAGGCTGCTGATTAGAAGCAATGGCACAATGCAGGGAGGATTTCACCGCTTATGCAGACGTGTGCTTCAGGGAGTTTGGGGACAGGGTTTTGCACTGGACTACTTTGGCTGAACCTAATGTCGCTGCACTTGGAGGTTACGACACAGGAGAATTACCTCCAGGACATTGCTCTGATCCTTTTGGATTGACCAAATGTACAGTGGGGAACTCCAGCGTGGAACCATATATAGCAGCTCATAATATAATACTAACACATGCGGCTGTTGTTAGACTGTACACAGAAAAATATCAAGTGAGTAATCATGTGATTAAAAAACACTTTGTTTTTCTTCCCTTTTCTTTAGACCTTGTTCGATTAATCCCTCTTACAAGTAGATTGAGTAGTATTTAGAGAGGATTTATTCCACACATATTATAGTGTGGAATTATTCTTCCTCAATTCTCTTCAATCCTTTTCTTATGGGGACTATCCGAACAAGGCATTGGCCAAATTGGTCTGTCACTCTTCAACCAAACCGGCAAAAAAGAATGTATTTATATTCTCTAGGGACAGTAATAAGGATTGTATAGGTCTGATAGAAGTTGAACAGATTTTGTTCAGAGATGTAGTATATGATTTATTTTTTTTACAAAATAATTACATGCACGTCCAGATTCTCTTCTTGTTTTCTTCCTGTTACTCCTCTTATGTGCATTCGGGGAAGCAGCTGAGGGCAGCGAGCAGGAGGCCATGGCGGCTGCGGGTGTAGGAAAAGCGGCGGCGGCGCGATAGGTGTGGGAGGAGGAAAGTGAGAGCGGCGGCGCTGGAGCTGGCGTGAGTGGCGGACGGCCGAGGCGGCGCTGGACGAGAGAGGAAGGGGGAGGTGGAAGGTTTTGGGTGGATGTTTTTGCAAAACATCCTGTTTATTTCATATTTATAAAGTTATTTCTAGAAGTGAAATTTTCTTTTCTTCGTGTTATATTCATCTGAAAGACGAGGATTTTTTCGGATAAATCATAACGGGGCTTCAGTCGGTTTGAGGATGTATGCAATATTCCGTATAAACACAAAAAGTTTTTTGCAAAAAAGTCTGACACGTGTAAATTTTTTCGAGGAGTAAAAAAAAATTGCGAAAAACGGTGTGGGATGGGCTATTATCAGCTTGCTATTCCTCGAAGTGCTCTGAAATTGTCTTTCATGTAGGCTCTGCAAAAGGGGATTGTTGGTGTAAACATGCTTTCCTTATGGAGTTATCCATTAACAAACTCCATTGCGGATTTGCAAGCAGCTCATAGATACAGGGATTTCTCGTACGGATGGTATGATCAATGTTGCAACTCTTTATCTTCACACTGAAACTAGTAGAATTACCAAGACAGTTTTGCATGTAGCTGGATTTTAACAATACACCATTCTTGCTTCCATTTCCAAAAATGTAATTGAATTTTTTTTTACGTACAACTATACCGATCAATCGATACTAGTGGCAGTTTCTAGACCTCCAGAATGAACCTAGCTAGTGGCTCCTTTTAGCTCCCTCTTTGTGATGGATAACAAATACTTAGGGACTAACAACTTTCCATGCTTTTAGGATATTGAACCCCTTGGTATTTGGAGATTACCCACAAGTAATGAAGAAAAATGTCGGTTCTCGTCTTCCATCCTTCAACAAAGTCCAAACTGAACTAGTCAAGGGTGCTGTAGATTTCATTGGAATAAACCACTACTATTCTCTCTACGTGAACGATCGCCCTTTGGTAGAAGGTGTTCGAGACTACATTGCTGATCGATCAGTAAGCTACAGAGGTTGGTCAATTTTCTGATTTCTGTTAATATGCACATAAATTTGTAGCTCTTTTTTTTCAGATAATAGAAGCTTTATTCATAAATTTGTAGCTCTAGAAGTATGTAGTTTGATTCATTCATTCATATAAGGACGGTGTGTGAGGATGTATGTAGACAAAAAAAATCACAGAAAATGATAATGCATGACATATTTTTATGACAGAATAATAAAGTACATTTTCATATCCCGAGTTACTTTATGAAGTCGTCCAATGATGATGCTGAAGATGATTCTATAATTTTTCATAATCACTAAGTGATTATGAAAAATTTATGAAGGCTGTATTCTACTTTATGAAGGCTGTATTCTTTTCCCAACTTTTTAAACTCATCATCTTTTTTTCGCGCGCACGTTTTTTAAACTGCTAAACGATGTGTTTTTTATAAAAAATTTTATATGAAAAATATTTTAAAAAATTATATTAATCTATTTTTTTAAAAAAATTAACTAATATTTAATTAATCATGTAATAATATATGCTTCGTTTTGCGTGCTGGAGAGGAGGGGTTGGGACCCCTCCTTCCGAACACACCCTATACCCTAAATGTAGTGCGTAGCTTATCAGTTCTATATGTTTTTGTTACGCAGCTTCTAAAACGGATCCACCAACGGAGCAGGTAAGTTAATTTCATCATCTCCGATTTTTTTTGGGATAATAAACATTGTTGATTTTCGACCTTAGTAAAAACTTCCTAAAAAATGTGATAGGAACTAAGTCTAGCTTAGTTGGTAGATGGTGTGGATGTATGCCTGGATCACCCAAGTTCTCCGGTCCTTATCGAAGCGATTTTGGATGCCTATTTTCTTAATACAAAGTTACCTATTTCCTCCAAAGGTTATCCCATTTTTTTATAAAAAAACTGAATTGTGATAGACACGAAATGTTTTATATTAAGTGGTGCAATTAAGCGCATAAAAGAAATAAAGTAAACTCAAAGATCATTGTCATAAACTTTTTTTTGGTGCAGTGATCATTTCATAATTGAAATACTCTTGGAAATACGTACCTCATCCTGTTGGCAGTGACGCATATATCTCATCTCTTTATTGAGTGCAGCATGACCCTAGGCAGTATCCAAATGATCCAAAAGGATTGCAACTAGCGTTGGAGTACCTGAGAGAGTCCTATGGGGACTTCCCAATTTATATCCTGGAGAATGAGAATGCTGGAGAATGAGAATGGTAAGTAGGGATGTAAACGGGGCGGGCAAGCGGACTTTTTTTTGTCCGCTTATCTCACTTCTAGTTATTTTTCTTCTAAATTTTGTACTACCATATAAAAAATGAACTAACAAACGGGTTTTTATACGGGTAATGAGACTACTCACTTGCATCCCTAATGGTAAGTACAGTTTTCAAGTAGAGTATTCAGAACAGGAAGCACATGCTCTTACATGCTCTTTCTCACTTGCCTGTTTTTTTCAGGGAAGGGATCTAGAAATGAGAGTCTCGACAACACTGACAGGGTGGATTACATCAAGGGATACATTGGGGGCGTCCTGGATGCAATCAGGTGATCCAAACATCAGTGTCAAACCACATGAATCTCAGTTGAGTCCATCTTGATTCTTGCGACCTGATGATGTTCGAATTTATCTCTGCTTTGTGCAGAAACGGGGTTAATGTGAGAGGCTACGTCGTTTGGTCCTTCGTGGACGTGCTCGAGCTCCTGGCCGGATACCAGACGCGATACGGCCTGTACCGTGTGGATTTCGAAGACGGCGCGCGGCCGCGGCGAGCGAGGCGCTCCGCTCGCTGGTACCGTGACTTCCTCAAGAGCAAGCTGGATCCCGTGCTGATTGCTCAGCAGTGAATCGCGATCTCTCGCGTTGGTCTCTCCGCGACATGTGTGGCGTGCATGGATCAACTGCTCTGCTCAGGAAATTGCTCGGTGACAAAGCTCTGGATCGTGTGTTGTGCAGAGGCAGCAGAACGCCTCTGAACATGGTAGGTAGCCGAGCTCTCAATAAAAAACGAAGTGACGGAACTGAAAATCGTGTAATTTTTCTCTCCAGAATCCAACGCCTTGGGTGCAGGCGTGCAGCTGATATTGTGCAAATCAATCATGTTACTTAGTAAAATAATGTATGATGCCGTTATTTTTTGGAAAAACCACCCATAAGTTAGTTTTAGGTTTGACATTTCACTCCGTAGATCATTTCGTTGTAAATATCCACCCCATTGCACATATATTTAATCGAATCAGTCCGTTATCGCTGATGTAAAGTCATCACAGGTTAAATTAGCCGACTCAATCTTGTTCAAGTGCTTGAATTAGTGTAGCGCCCATTCCATCGTAGCGTTAGCGGGAAAACCTATTTGATAAAAACCCTAATTGCGAAAATTTATTCTTTGGTCATGCTTCGCGTCTGTGCCAAGGTCTCGTCTCTCTCCCTTTGCTCTCTGTTCGAATCCCGGAGAAAAAGTCCCAACTCAAAATTCAAATCCAAACTCCAAATCCTTCCAAATCAGTTTCCTTAAAAAAGACTAGATTTCCTCCCTCAGTTCTTCTTGAGCCGTCTCTTCTCGGTCGGCTCGTTTGCGCCTCCTCCTTCCCTCGGCCCTTCCCTCTCTCCTTGGGCCGTTTTTCCCTCGGTCGGCCCGTCTCCATTGTTCCCTCCGCTCTCTCCCTCTTGGGCCGTGTCGGCCCGGTCGCGTCGGCTCGCTCCCGAGCACGTGCGGCGCACGTGCCACGGTAGAGCCCAGCCGCACATGCGCCCCTTTCTCTCTCCCTCACGCGTGCGCTGCGTCTCTCCCTCCCTCTCTCCTTAGCGCCGTCGCCGCCATGAATCCCCGCGTCACGCGCTCCAAGCCGCTAGTGGCCAAGCCGGGGCGCGGAGCTCGCTCTCCCGCCCGTGCCGCCCTAGAGTGGCAAAGTCCACTCTCTCCTTTCCCCTCTCCCTCTCTCCTTTTTTCCCTTCTCAACCCGACGATGTCTATCGCCACTCGGACGCAGCGCCGGCGACCGTGAGCTCACGCGCGTGACCGCGCCGAGTTCCTTCTCCTTGAAGCCAAAGACCGGAGCTCCTATAAAACTCCTCCGCTCCCCCGCTTCGCTCACTCGGTCTCCGCCTCCACCACCAAAACCGCCGCTCCGCCCCGCGCCATTGCCGCCGCTTTCGCCGTCCGCTGCCGGTGCTCGTGGACGTGAGATGCGGACTCCGGGCGCTCGCTTTCTCCCCTACCTCGGCCCGAGGCCGAGATGATCACGTCTCGCGCCGTCGGCCGCTCTTCACGGCGAACTGCCTCCCGCGGTAAAACCCCTCCGCCCCTCCCCTTTGCCTCTCTCTCTTTCTCTAGGTAGAGTAGTTCCGCCGCTATTCTCCCGTGCTAGTAGGCGCGGTAGAGCCGCCGTTTAGCGTAGTCGTGGTCGTCTTTGCTCGCCGCTACGCTGCCGCATGGTGCCGAGCTCCACGCGCCGTCGCCCGTGCTCTCCGGTGCCGTTCCACCCCTCCCGACGCTTGGGATGAGTTCATGGACACGTGTAGGTGCTTCCCCTCCAAGGAATCGACCCCTAACCACTCCGGCGAGTTTTCTCACTTCCGCTGCCGCCGATGTGCGCCACCGCGATTCGTCGTCGCCGTTCGTCCTCCGGCGAATCCAAGCCGTTGGCTCGCCTCCTCGTGCGTCGCTCTCCACTCCGGTGCTTTCCCCCTTGTCGGACCCGCCTCACACCGTCCCGAAGCCCGTCGCCACCGCCCGCCGTCGAATGATATCGCCGTCGTCTTTCTCCTCTCGCCGTCTACAGTGGCCGCCACGTCGGCGCCACGTCGTCTCTCCTCTCTCGCTAGGTGCGCGCGGTCCATGGAAGCCGAGAGGCTGCGCGTGGACCCGCCGTTCTTCCGTTCACCCGGCGCACGTGCCTGCACCGAGTCCACCCAACCCTAGCGTCAACTCTCTCCGTGCACCTAGTCTTCGTGAGCCGGGTCGCCGACTGGGACACCGCTCGGGACCCCGTGCGGTGGACCGCTGTCCACCAATCCATCTCGCTCGCGCGCACCCGCGTGGGCCACGCCACAGTTCGGCCCACTCGGCCTCCTGCCTCGCGCGCGTCTCGCTCCTGTGGGCCGCGCCTCGCCAGCCGACCCGTTCGGCCTCTCCCCGCGTTACCGCTCTGCCTTGTGCCGTCACCCCCGCACGCCGGCCCGTTTCGCTCGGCCGCGCTCGCGCCAGCTCTCTGGGCCGCTCCTCGCAACCGGCCCAGTTACCCCCACGCGCGCCCCGTTCAGCCGTGGGCCGTCCTTGTACGCGCGTCGGCCCGCGTTGCTCGGGCGCGCCAGTGCTTTGCAGTGGGCCGCACGTAGCCGTCCCAAAACAAAGTCCTATTCACGTCCCTCCTCCATTTCTTTTTCCAAAAGATTTAATAATTCTGTTTCCTTTAGCCAGAAAATCAATTAATCTTAGGAAATCCATATCTTCTCAACCGTTCGTCCGATTGACTCCATTCAACTTCCAAAATTCCTCAAAACTTGAGATCTATCTAATGGCACAATTAGTGATCATTAATAAGGCTTTCTTTTTGACCGTTGTGTTGAGTCGCCTTGTTTCGCGTGTAGCTTTGGAGGCAGAAGACTCGTAGTGCGCAGATTTCAAGGAGGAAGCTCAAGATCTTGAGCAAGGCAAGTCACCTTTGATCAATTGAACCCATAATTTGAAACTAAGTATTTCATTTCTCAAATTATGCATTCCCTAGGTTACACATGGCAAATGGGCCGCAATTTGCAATATAGCTGGCAAGTCTGACCTACTTGTTGCAATTGACCTCCTTAATTATTGAATGACCTAAACATCCCTTGTCGCCAGTTACGATTAAGCCTCGATATTCGTACCCTAGGTACGAGTACCGTCGCATTCCTCAAAATTTAAAATAATCAACTAGGTAAAACTTGAGTTTACAAAATCCTCGGAAAACCCGACACCTGGGTCGGTGCCTTGAAAATAAAATGAGTTTCCAAAACTCGCGGTGCGGGATACGTACTGGAGGTACGATTTTCCCGTTCTCGCCTTAAGGACCGATTCCTTGGGAATTACATCCGAGCATATAACAAGTGTGACCACATGGGTGAATGGGACACCCCTGGCTAAGTAATTAGCTAGGCCAGGGAAATCTTGATACCAAGGGACAAGTGGATTCGCCGGGGTTGTGTCGGAGAGGACCCCTAGGCTTCCTGGCACAGCATGGTCTGGGACCTAACTTGGTGTTGGTCCATGGGACCCCTCCCGTTGGCATAAGGTGACCCTGAGTCGGCTTTCGAAATGCCTTGTCGCGAAAACCTCAAAGTCACCAGACGTGACTGTCCTGCACGAGCTGGGTGACCCGGGTTAGTAACGTCATGTGGGTAAAATGTACCCCCTCTGCAGAAGTTAACTAATTGTTCGAACAGCTGTGCCCATGGTCATGGGTGGATATGAGGTGATTCCTTAATATCGTTTTGTTTGACTACTGCTTTATGAACTGTTGTTGGTGTGAGGGAATCCTTTCAAATGCTTGTCTCATGGTTGTCGGGAACAGCTGGACTCGGGTCCGTATGACTGTTGGCAGGGAGCCACTCATGCAGATGAATTCAATCTATATATTTCACTACTTCGGCTGAATGAGATGCACCTTCTCGTCCGTGCCGTTGAGAAGCACTCACCTAGTTGCTTCCGAAAGCTTTAAACTAAAATTGAATGCGAAATTAACTAGCCCTTCCTTGAAGCTTGCATTAAACACCTTAATTTCCCCTGGCTTGCTGAGTACTCCCGTACTCACCCTTGCTCTATATAAATAACCCCTAGTTCCTGAAGAAGAAGAGATGGACCCAACTGACGAGGAGTTCTTCCAAGAGCAAGTAGACTTCGAGTTGCAGTAGGGTTTCGGCTTAGTTCCCAAGCCATGCTTGTGGCTTTGGGCTAGTCTCCGCTTCCGCTTTTTTGTAATGCAGTTGTGAACTCGGGATCTGTCCGCAGTTCTAACAATAGTTGTATTTCTACTCTTAATAAAGAGACCTCTGTCGCTGTGATACTCATTCTTCTTGTTGTACCAGCACTGTTTCCTGGGACTGATACAGGATTACAAGTTAATTTGGATTGTCTTACTTTAGTTTCCTTTCGGGGCTAGTTTGGGGCGTGACAATTAGACTTATTTTTCATATTTGATTGGATTCTTTTTGTGCATATAGTAAAACTCAGTACGATAATGTTTAAACTCTCATCAATAATTTTATTTGTGGAATCTAAAAAAAAAGCATGAAAACTATACTCTGAAAGTATTTAATCTATTATATTATTAAAAACAGTTTTGAAAGGAGTCACCATGTTCACTGTGGAGGCTAAAAATTCTCATGTTAATCGAGAAAAAGAAAAGAAGAGTTCGAGTAGAAATACATTTAGAAATAATTGAAATTTGGAATGAAAATAAAAATATATTGAAAGAAGAGTAGAACACAATTAGAGATTAACTGAAATTCAAAATAAAAAAATAAAATAAATTCCAAAATTCTAAAAATAAACATGATAGGTCAGAATACAATTTACAGACAACTAAAATTGGAAATAAAAAATACTGAGAGAATAGTAATACAAGATTAATTAAAATTCAAAATAAAAAATAAAATAAAATTTGAAATTAGAAAAAATAAGAATTTAACTAGAAATATAATTTATAAATAACCAAAATTCGAAATAAAAAATAAGTACTATCGAATAAAGAGGCCATCTAAAATACAACACGAGATTAATTAAAATTCCTTTAAATGATAATCATGTTTGATTTTTACAATCCTAATGACAATAAAGAGGGGAGATAGCGGACGGGTCGTAGAGGGATGCAGTGACGGAGCCACCATCGGTTAGCGGGACTTGTAAAAAGTAAGAATGAACCCTAACAATAATTGTGTTCGGTTTTTAAAATCCCAATAAGAATAAAGAGGGAAGGTAACGAACAGACCATAAAGGAGTACCGTGGCGGCATTTGACATGACTTCTAGCATTATAAAAACGAAATTCTATAAGATAATGAACTCTAAAAACTATAGTGTTTAATTTTTTAAGGTTTCAAGAAGGATGAATAAAAACCGTGGTAGATCGAGCAAACAAATAAAGGAATAACAACTGACAAAGGAGTAAGAGGTAGAAACTGACGTGACTTTTAAAAACTATAAAATTAGAAACACATAGATGATAAGATTCAGTTTTTCAAAGTTCTAAAACAACGAGACAACTATTTAACAAATTTTAAGTAAAATCATATGTAAAAAATAGATAATTTTATATAGGTGCTAGCCGCGTAATTGTGTGGGCCACCTAGTTAGTTTTGTTAAAGACCACATTAATGGCTCACATTTTATGAAAAACATGTTGATTCAGTTAAGCGTGTGCGTGCGCACTGAAGTAATTTTTGCAACAAAATTAAGTAAGTGCGTGGGCATTTGCAACAAAATTAAGTAAGTGGTTGGGCATTCGCAACAAAATGACTTTGATAAAATATTAAATTTCAAGTGATTTATGGGATGGTTTTTGTAATTTTTTAATTATTCACACAACATTTGATCATTCATCTTATTTTTAAAAAATATATATTTCGGAGAAAATCTCGCAATTTGCACGATCCAAACGCCGGGGTTTAGTCAGGCTGCGACGCCGTGTACTGACGACTCCGCGGCGGCCGTGTGCAATCACAATCCCGGGCCCAAATACGCAAAGAACCCAACGCGAGCTCACCACGACGCAAGGGTCACCGCCAGCAGCGGTAGAAGTCATCACCATGTCCGCGGCGGCGGCCGAGTGGCTCCCGGCCGCGGACGTGACGGCGGCGGGGCGGCCGGTGCTGTCCGCGGGGGAGGTCGAGCGCCACCTCGTGGCGCAGGCGGACGTGGAGCCCGAGGAGAGCCCCCGCCTTGCGTCCCCCCTCCGCGGCTGCCTCCTCGTGCTCACCTCCCACCGCCTCATCTTCCTCCACGAGGCCTCCCGCTCCGCGCGTGCGCTCCCGCTCGCCGCCGTCGTCCACGCCTACCCGCCTCACCGCAAGCACAGCCACAACCCCCTCCGCTCCATCTTCTCCTCCTCCTCGTCATCGTCCTCCTCGTACCACCCGCGCGTCCGCCTCCAGATCTCCCTGCCCCCGTCGCGATCGGAGGTCGTCGCCGTCGTCGTCAGCAAAGGGGATGCCGATGTGTTCTACGGGAGACTGCTCGAGGCCGTCCGCGCGAGGGCATGGGAGGTGGTCGCCGCCGTGGCTGCCCCCGCGGCCGGCTCCTCGGCGGCGCAGGGGGCCCCCGAGGAGGAGGATCTCGCGATCAGGATGCCCGTGGTTGGGGTGTCCGGGATTCTGCGGATGGAGCAGGAGGCGTGGGAGAGCGCGGGGCAGAATCTGCAGGATGCCTTCCAGGATCTCAACGCCCTCATGGTTCGATCCTCTCTGTTACTGCTAAGTAGTATACTTATACCATGTTCACATGTAGTTCTTGTGATGCAATCAGTATTGACTGGATCACTGGAACACCATATGCTCTACAACTCAACTAAAATTTACACATTTAGTTCTTGTAACGCAGTCATCTAGTATTGGAACAATATGTTTTTACATCGCAACTTTTTTTTGTTTTGCTGCAATCTTGTAATTAGAGCAAAGCTAAGGAAATGATGGAGTTAGCGGAGAAAATGAGGCAAAAGCTATTGACTAACTCATCAGCCCAATCCAATTCCAATGATGAAGAGATGGGGTCTAAGCAAGACATGCAGGATTGGCTATTGAGTGTTGGAATCGTATCCCCTGTGACGAAAGAAACCGCTGGTGCTCTGTACCACCAGCAGCTGTCACGCCAGGTAATACATGCTTGTTTGTGTTCTTCCTGCATTCATTTTGAAGTAGTTTTCACTCTCTGTGGAGCTCAATTGCGATGCTGATGGCAATGCATGAATTTCGTATAATATCAATTGTGTGCATTTCCTCTTCCCCCATCCACCAGGAGTTTCTACTTTTATTGAGTAGTACTTTCTGTTAATTTCTATGCCTGAATTGTTTCACACTGCTTAGTGCTTAGACATTAGTTGGGTCAAATTTGGGAATGATTCAGAGGATTTTCTTTTATTGCAACAACAGACTATAGATTTTACACTCCAGTTCTGTTTCATACACAATTGACAGGAACACAAAAAATGCCCGTGCCTCTATAATTCTTCACTGTTTTGAAGAGTTTTTATCTTCTTCTGAATCCTCCTGGCTCCTGGTTGGTTAGAGCAGTCTTACTAAGGCTATTTTCAACCTTTTGTATTCATTATCAGCTAGCTGACTATATTAGAACACCACTAGAGAAAGCAGGTGGTATGATGGCACTAGTTGATGTTTATTGTCTCTACAACCGTGCAAGAGGGACAGGTCTGTGCTTTTCTGCTAAGTATCTGTATGGAATTCCTTTGTTACATGGTTCTGATATTTGTTTTTTTCCCCCTTATATTCTGTGTAGAGTTGATCTCACCAGAGGATCTTCTGCAAGCCTGTTCGCTTTGGGAGAAATTTGACGTGTATGTACCCCGTGTCGTAATAGTTTTTAAGTCTTTTCAGCTGGTTTGTTGCCAGCCATTAATTATGGTTCTATGTTTTGCTTATAGATGTTGATTTGTAATGAGCAGCCCAGTCATGCTCAGGAAATTTGACAGTGGAGTGAAGGTGATCCAGACCAAGACGCATAGTGATGATGAGGTAAGCACCGGCAAGAATAGGTCTAAATGTCATCTGAAATTCAAGTCAAACAGTGCCACACGACATAACAAGCCCAATTTAGCAGTCACACAAAGAGTGCGGCTAAATATCTCTGGACCTTCCAATTATGATTCCAATCCAAATCACATATGATTTTTAGTCAAAAGGATGCAATACATGATTAGTGCTGGTTTCAGTTTAGTTACCTTCCGTTTCATTTATTTTGTTGGTGGGCACACCTGCCCACTGTTACCTTCAGATTGAACGCTACTAGCATTATTGTTTTAAGCAGAAGCACATGCTGATTATTTGCCAATATGCATAGGTATTTGCGAGAATCTCATCACTCGCACAAAAGGAGGATGTCCTTCAGAAGGGAATAAGCCCCAGCGATGCTGCATTTACACTTGGGATTGCACCTGCTTTAGCGAAGGAGCATCTTCTAAATGCAGAAAGCATTGGTATTCAAAAGAATTTCAAGCCATGTACACTATATAAAACAATAAACTAATACCAACTTCTTTGTCAGGCATCCTTTGCAGGGATGTCAGTCCAGATGGGTTGCGCTTCTACATCAATCTATTTAATGAAATTGATCCCCAAAATATTTATTTGTAAGTAGACCTCTCCTCGAGTCCTTGGCCTCCCCCAGTTTCTTTCAACGAATATCCTTTTCTATCAATACATGTTCATCATTAGATTTTGTGCATGCTGTTACTTGATTCAGAACATAGCTTTATTGTTGGACTTTTACATTGGTAATATGCTTTCCAGGCCAAAAACTCATGGAGTATACCACACATGGATATCTGTCACGACGGCATCACAGTGACTTATTTTCGGTTGAGTGGGGAGTATGACGAGCTCGGCTGTTCGTATCAATGTTCAGTTTTGTCTGCATATTCTGCCGTGACGTCTTTGTACGACACCCCAAAGCGTGGTGTAACAAATTCATTAGTATTTGCTTGAATGAATGACTTGCATAAGACGTGAGTGCATTTCTGAAACAGAAGAGGTGACGCTTTGAATTAGCTTTTGCTCGTCTTTCCGTCAAGCAGAAGTTAAATCAAAAGACATGTAATGATCTGATGCGGCAACCTTTTTTCTTTGCCAGTCATTACTCAATACAGAAAACTGGTAGTACTTAATACCACTGAACACACAGGTGTTCAATTTGGTAAGATTTTGCGCAAGGCCTTCCACATCCCAATGAATGCGTGTGTGCTGTACTCAACATATATGCCCAGGTAGAAACATGACCTACAAATGATTCTCGACCGATGTCATCTTCTGTGATTGTCTCACAGAAACCTCGCACCTAGTGGGCAATTGGGCCTGTTGGTTTGTGGCAAGCCAGCAATGCCGTATCAATGCCACAATCACCAATGAGCATGCGGTCAGAAAACAATATGCGTCGTCACTTCTCACCGCTCGAACATATGACTTGAGTTCCCACAAGCATCCGTGACGCAACAACGATACCGACAACCAAAAACTAAAGTTTGAAGTTGAGGAAAATAATATCTACAATGGCACTAGATCATAGAAAACTAAAATACAACGCTCACACCAAGTCCGTGACAAAGCATATCAATTTACTAGACCGTCTCAAAACAAACGGGTACATATGGACAACACGGCAAATCTTGTAAAACCAAACAAAACAGAAGCACTTATAGTGCCCACGAAAGGAACAATCTGGTACTAGCCGCCTCCACAAAGGAGTTTTTTTCCTTCACAAGCACCCACACTGTGTGTGGTAGGGTATATATATTATATAATATGTAAAACGGCACTAGTGAGTTGTTCAGATATCCAGCTGCCAAAACGCTCAAGCCTGCACAAAACAATGAAAATGGTCATTAGCTGCAGACGCTTAAGGTATAAGGCCAAGTAATCAGAGCGATTTTATCAAGGTATATAAAGACACTGCTCGAGTGACAGTTCAGCTTTCTTCTATCCCTAAGGTAAATGCCAAAGTTCAAGCTAGAATAGGCCTTCAACAAAAGCAGAGACTAAGATATTAGAATAAGCCAACATACCTTGTTGGCAATGTTGTTGGAAAGCCAGTCAAGACCCTCATACAACCCTTCACCAGATGTAGCACAAGTGCTCTGAATGTACCTGCAATACCAGGAAAAAATATTTTAATGACATGATGCATATTTCATAAATTTCAAAAGGCAACCAGTGTCACAATAGATGTGTAAACCATAATGCAGATGCAAATCGCATTTGCAACATTCAACCCCAACCACAAGACTAAATAAACCATCAAAGACCTACAGTCGTATAGAATGTGTCACATGCATATCTCTAAATAGACGAATAGTAATGGCATTTTTCAAAATCAAAGAAGTCATGATGGCATGGATCCAATTAACCCATTTAAAAATGCACTATATTCTTGCAAAAAAATCTAGCTGTGTAGTTTTCAGCATGTCCAATATGTAAACCCTGAGAAGTTGCAGAATAGCAGGGCTGTGCAACTCTGACCAAGCAATTAGAAGGTAAAGAGCTTTTGAATTGTTCGTATGAAGTTCCTTACCAGTGCCTCTGGCGCAGGGAATGCAAACCAAGCTTGTCAGTGATTTCAGCTGCATTCATGGCATTAGGAAGATCTTGTTTGTTTGCAAATACAAGCAGAACAGCATCACGCAGCTCATCCTGCGACACAAAAGGGTCTCTCATTATTAACATGGAATTAATTGGTTTATGATAATTTAGGGAACCGGTATTTCTAACAGTAAGTTTTAAATAAATCAACAGACAAATAGGCATTGAACAAAAAAGACTACAGATTCATAGCATTTCAGCTACTATCTTAGCATTTTAATACAAGGTCATGAAAAATTCTAAGAACTTTTGTGAACCAAGCAACCAACTTACATTATCCAATTTTGTAGTTGCAGTAACGTTGAAAGAGCGCTTCGTAAATAGATTCGATATATGCACTGGAAACACTATGGAACAACCAAATAACTACAAGTCTACCACGACAATCATTACCTCGTTCAGCATCCTGTGAAGCTCATCTCTGGCCTCAACAACACGCTCCCTATCATTGCTGTCCACAACAAAGATGAGTCCCTGTGTGTTCTGGAAATAGTGCCTCCACAGGGGCCTGATCTGTTTTCATTTATAGATCAAAAAAAGAATTAAGTTAGGAAAATTCATGAAAACATAGCTTAGCACGATAACATCAGTGCATAAAAGAAGTTCAATTCCAGTTTACTCCAAGGGCTAGGAACAGCTAACAAATGGTAGTTATGATTTCTAACTATAAGCTGACTCTATTACCTTGTCCTGGCCACCGACATCCCAAACAGTGAAGCTGATGTTCTTGTATTCCACAGTTTCAACATTAAATCCTGGAAAATTCCAGAATAAGGTAGTTTCATTTATTAAAACTACAATGCAATGAAGCCACATGATAACAATACAAATACATTATCATAATGACCCAGTAAAAAGAGTTCACATGAACAGATGGATACATATGTATCATTAAGAATAATCACGAGTATAGTGAATTACAAATGTTTCCATGAAGAGCTACAGAAGTATAGTAGCATATGCTTGGCTTAGTTCTAACCAAAGTTTCAAGTAGCAAATTTATTTGTAGCCAAGGTGATATATCCAATACCTTAACATCAAAGTTTGCTATGTGATTATAATATGAACAAGCTCGTGTTAACTATTCCTCCTTACCAGAGTTTAATTCAAGTTTATTTCTACACAACAGAACTAGTGCTCACTCCATGTATTAAACGTTCGTTCCTGTACATAAACGTGCTCCATAGTACCTTCCTACAGCTAAGACCGCTCATTAAGTAGAATAAGGCATGAACAGAGTGCTTACCGATGGTGGGAATGGTCGTGACGATCTCGCCGAGCTTGAGCTTGTAGAGGATGGTGGTCTTACCGGCTGCATCGAGCCCGACCATGAGAATCCTCATCTCCTTCTTCGCGAAGAGGCGGCTGAACAGCTTCGTGAACGTGAGCCCCATCTCTCCTGCTCCGAAACAAAATTCAGCTGCACAGGTAAGTTTTCAGCTAATAGCACAGATCAACGTAGACTCGCTCCGATCTCCACGCGCCCGTGCTCACTTGAGAGCACACAGAACTAAGCGGAAACTGATGAGCCCAAGGTACGAGATCCGCGAGATCTAAACATCCCCATCCCCATGGAACGCTGGCTGTTCGATCCATGAAACGGCGGGTGCAAAGCCGCGGAATCGAATTAGATTCGCGAACACCCGNACCCGAAGCAGAAAGCGAAAGGCTCGAACAGATTCCCCCCGCCAATAGTAGCGTAGAGCCTACGCGGCATATGCCTGCATCACCGAGGCAGCAACGAAAACGACTAATCTCCCATTCCAACCCCACGGAATCAACCCCCACACCTGAAGAGCCAAAAAAAAAAAGCGCAACAGAAATCCACCGGAGCGGGCAGATCCGCGAGCTCCGATGGGAGACGCATAGCGCGCGGGTACTCACCGAGATGGTGGCGGGATTGCGCAGAGTTCTCCCTTTCTCTCCGCGGCGCGGCTCGGCCGCGGGCTGGTTCGCGATCTGCGTGCGCGGCGACGAGACGGAAGAAGGGTAGCGGGCTAGCGGCGGCTTGGAGATGGGAGCCGCGCGACGAACGCGAACACGACGAGGCTGAGCTGCGCTTGCGGTGCGGGGGTGCGGTGCGGCACGAGGCGTGGGATGATAAATAGTAGATGGGGAGAGAACGCGAGCCCACCACCGTCATCACGAGCCGCACGCATGGATGGATGTATTCGTTTCCGTCCGTCCGATGCTTCGGCTCTCGGCTGCCGTGGGATCAAACCGAGCAAGTTGACTGGATTCGATGCGATCGATATTCTGGGCGGCATTTCTCCCCGAGACGGGAGCCGGGAAGGAATGATGGGATCGGATTCGCTTTGGGCTAGTGGAGCCGTGTAGGTTGACAAGTTTGACCCGGCCCAGCCCAAGTGCCCAACAGGTCAGTTAAGTTGAACTTGTTTGACTTTTCATTTGTTTGTTGGTTTTCTTTTCTGATACGAATGCCCTTCTTTTTTCAAAAATGTATATGATTATGGTTAATTATAAATATTTATTTAGTTTGTGGTTTAAGATCATATAGTTTTATTCAATATATATGAAAGAATCTACCCGTCAGACGTCCGATGCCAAAAAAAAATCGAGCCGTCAAATGTTGCAGTTGACCAACAAATGAAACATTAAGTTATATATGATTAAAAAAATCAGCAACTGAAATATTTAAAAATTTTATGAAACATGGTGAAGATACGCGTTGAAACATGTCGCTATCACATATGAAACAACAAGTATTAACGGATTGAAACATATATTTTTCTTTCATCAAAATATAATCATGTAATATCTTGTTATAAAGATTTAATTACAACGAATATAATGGTATGATCGGATCGTAGATTGGATAAGTAATTTAGGAGAAAAATCATTTTGAATACCACTAAAATGCATGCATGTATGCGTGGATGAAGTGGAGAGAGAGGAAAGAGATTAATGGCAGGTAATTTTGAGAATTTTATGAAACACACTGAAGACACACATTGAAACATATCACTATCACGTATAAAATATTGAGTTTTAACGGTTTGAAACATATGTTTTTCTTTTAACATAATATAATCATATGATATTTTATTGTAATTGCAATGAACATAACGGTGTGATCGAATCGTAGATTGGATAAGTAATTTAGGAGAAAAAATATTTAAAGAGAAGAGAAAGGAAGGAGATCGAAGCAGCTAGCTGCCTACTTACATGCATGCTACAGTAACAGGATCACATTTTATTCAACCAATCCTCCTATTCATGGGGCTACCGATTTACAACATTCTCCAATATTTATTTCACGTGCATGTCCGAACACCAAATTTTCTTTTCTTTTTTCTCACCCGTGCGGTTTTCTTTCTATAAGTTTATACACCAAAGTTGGTATGTACAAACTCTAGAAATTAATTTATTTAATTCCTATAAAACTTGAGTCATGCCTTTTTTTCAAAAAAAAAGAATTTTTCCATTTGAAATTCCAGCACTTTTCAGACAGACCATTAGTTTGACAGAATTTAAGACTCGATTCATGAGTCACAACTTCTAGAGGCGCGCCTAGCTTCAACACGAAGCTCCTTTATGGTGAAGCATCGGTATCTTACTTTTCTTTATACGTATATGTGTATTTGACGAGTACGAAATTATTTAGCGCTAACCGGGTATACATACAGGCAGGTTTTCTGAACTCCCCACACGTACGTTCGCCAAAAACAGATCAATGTTTCAATATATACGGTACCTGGAGGAAGCTTAGCAATGCCGCTATCTAGAGAGCGACCAACCACCCCCAAGGCCCCAACACGACCAAATTTTGCCCCTTTTTCATATATAGAACAACTGGACCTTGCTTACAACGGATGGCTTTAGATCTAACCAATTTTGTTTTTTCTACCTTGCGGTCATCCTTGAGCTACAGAGCGTTGCTCAATCTACAGTACGCAAGAGAATACTGTTCCTCCGGTACAGCCGTCAGCGATCAGCCTGCAGTCTGCCGCATCTCTCTAGACATGTTCATTTTGTAGCCTGCACTGCAGGCGACAAGATTTTAATGTTACGCATGATCGTCGGTGCCAACACCACCACCAACATGCATTGATGGAATCGTAACCACACACTCCTGTCAAATCAACAAGAGCTTGGGGGCAGCTCCCTGTATACTACTATACTCCTACGTACCAATACGGCTGTACCAACTACCAAGTACCCAATACTATACATTATGCTCACACGACACGTACGTACACGTAGCTAGCTTGTTGTAATACTAGAACCTTTTTTCTGTCCCTACTCCAAACCATGAGTGTCACACGTACGCTTACGTGGAGTTGTGATCAACTTGTCACGCCAACATTCAACTCGGACAAGCGGCAGCTTAAGTATCCGAATCAGACAAGGTGCAAGTACCAAAACCAGCTCTCTATCACAGTGGAGTTACACCCAAAAGTAACAGTGGAGTTGCACCCCAAAAGTGTGAGCCTTCTCCTGTTTCTCCCACTTTCACGTACTACTATGAGATCGAGCAGCCACAGCTAGCTAAGCGTGCATATCGTCCGCAGTTACTCGCCAAAAATTGGACCACACTTGTCAAGCTCAAGCTACTCCACTTCACTTCACATCATACCCACCAAAACGCAACACCCTAACTAGCTGCAGTTTCGCCAACTTTGCGAACCTGTGCAAGTGCAACACAGTGCATGCATGGCGTGACACCGACACGTATGTGACGTCAATACCACCAGTGGCCGGACGCCAACGAGCTGATCGCGTAGGAGACCGCCGCGGCGTTGGCCCGACGAGACGCGGCAGGCGCGACCACCACGGGGAGCTGCACCGCGCGTTCCACGTCTGGCATCGCGTTGGCGACGGCGGCGGCGGGGAGTCCGGCGGCCGGCCCGGGCGCGTCGAAGAAGAGGCTCTCGATGTCGTCCACGAAGCCCACGTCGTCCGGCAGGCCACGCACGTCGACGACGGCGGCGGCGACCTCGTCCGACGACGACCAGCCGTCGGCATCGCGGGCGCGGCGGGCCGGGTACCTGGCCTCGAAGTCGGCGCGGTCCATGCAGAGCGCCGGCAGGATCTCGGCGATGGCGTGGTCCGCGTCGTCCACGTCGCGGAGCGCCGGGCAAACCGCCGGCGGCTCCCAGTAGCAGGGCTCCGTCTTGGGCCGGAGAAGTGGCTCCGGGTCTGAAGGCGCTGCCTCGGCCTTGCAGACGGGCGGCGGCGGCGGCAGGTGGTAGCGGCGGGCGTCGAAGTNGCGGGCGTCGAAGTTGGTGACCGCGCTGCGGCCGCGGAACTGTATCGCCGCCAGGTCGTAGGCCCTGGCTGCCTCTTCCTGGGTATCTGCACGTACAGAGCAAAAGAACATCCATCTTTCAGGTGCACATTCTGTGGGCCTTTGTAACAGTAGCCGTGCAGTACGCAGCACCGCAGCAGAATGCAGAATAGCAAGCATTCTTCAAGCATCACATTGTGCTAAAGAGAAAGGCAGGATTGCATGCATGACACGACAAACTAACAATCACGAAAGTGAATAGCACACGACACGAATATGTGGTGGTACTGATACATGCGTATCGGTTGTCAATTGTAACAAACTGTAGTTTCTTGGCGTCGGTAACACAATGTAACAGAATGTAGCCGGTGAACAAACCAAGAACACATTACCGAATGTTCCCAGGTAGACGTATTTCTTGCCTTCAGCTCGGCCTATCCTGGCCTCCCACCGGCCGTTGTGGTGATGCCTGCGGTGACAAACGTGGACATTGCAGTCAAAAGTGGAGACTAAGACAGAGCTAGCCAAGGCAAAAGAACTTCAACCCAGTTTTTGGCATTTCAGTTTTCACAGTACTAGTACACCGTATTCTCATGCCAGATTTGCCAGTATGCTATCGTAGCACTACTACCAAGAAATGGTTTTCGACAGAAAAGTACTACTGGGCTATGCAGAGGACAATGCTTAGCTAGCGCTTGATTGGACGGTACAGTGATATTGCATGAGAATATATGATTAGGGCAACCACAATGTATGAAAAAGATAAACTTAAGACAATAATTATACTTGTAAAATGAGTCATATATATTGTAAAAAAGTAGCATTAGTTTAAGGTGCACCTTATGCTTAAGGTTTACTACAAGGAAAAAGAAAATATGTTTTCTCTCTCATTCACGAGTGAACGAGAGCTGAAATATTCTTTTTTCATTTTATATGGACCTATCTTGTGACTAAATCCTCCGTGGATATTGCTTTACCAATAATCCCCTATTTACGAGATCAATTTTAAGATTACATTATACCATAAACATTACACCATAAACATTAATGATGTCCTTACCTTGCCACTCCCCTGTACTTGGAGACACCCCTGGAGAAGCCAGTGCTGTTGCGCCTCAGAATAGCCAGGTACTCCTCCCTTGTCATGCGCTGCATCCTCTCACGCTCCTGCCTGTACGTGTCAATCTGCATTTATCACAATGAGAGCTTAACAAGTTAACATCATCTCCTCCTTAATTAGTAACGGCGCATTAGTGCTATTGGGAAATGACAAGGTGCTGAAACAATCTGAACTTTACCGGGAAGTTTAGAACATGGCCTGAGCCCCAGATCTTGAGTGCCGCAAGATCATAAGTGCGAGCTGCAGCCTCCTCTGTGTCGTAAGCTCCTGCAAAGAAACGGTTTTTATGGCTTAATTCGTGTATTTGCAGCATGATCTACATGAAAATTGTACTAGTAGCGAGTAAGTGCACGATCTTGATGATCCTGTTGCAGTTGTACAAAATGTATCTCGACGCATGCATGGAGACAGACAAAATGCAGTACTTTTCCACTTTTCCCAAAAGTGTTTTTTCTTTACTCTCTTTTCCAAGAAAGAAAGAACAAAGTAGCTGCGGATTCAAAGTTATTCTGAAGAAAGAAAATGTGCATGGTACTAGGAGGACAATGGAATTCGGAGCCATACACGCTAGTGATAATTTGTGAATCATAGCGGAAGAAAAAGCTTGTGAACTTTTTCCACGTTGTGAAGAGGATCTTGACTCACCCAGATAGACTAATGGAGGCGACGAGACATCAGACATGGATGCGCATCGATCACCAAACGAATTCCGAGGCAGAAGAAAACACAGCATTTGCAACACAAATAAAAAAAAGAAAAATCAGCACATAAGCTAGTAGTATTACAAAATGACTTAACAATAACCAAAGAAAGAGAGAACAAAGAAAAAACAAACGGCATCAACTTGTCTCATTAGCTGCAGAAAACAAAGACCTTAGCCGGTGAGCCCTGAGGCTTGTAGAATTTGTACTCCTGTGTCTCACCTTGCCTGCCTTTCTTCCTTTTCTGGTTTGGGTTCCAGCCATGCTTGTCCCACAGGTGCGCCTCGTACTTCCCTGAGCCCCTGTGCCTACACACCAGCAACACACAACAACGACGCATTCATCAGAAACCAAGCAAGATCACGCAAACAACTGTGAACTGACCATCAAAGCAAGAAAGGAATCGAAAACGCAGACCTTGCCACGCCCTTGTAAATAGAGGAGCCCCTCCTCGGCGCAGCAGCAACGGCGTCGTCGTCGCCGGTGCCATCCTCGGTCCTCTTCCTGTGCTTCCTCTTCTTCTCGCCGCTCTCCGTGCACGGCGGCACAATGCAGGACGACGCCGTGGAGGACGAAGAGGACCGAGGAGGGGAAAGCAGGGTGGTTGCAGCAGCAGAAGCAAAGGCCTTCCTCTTCTTCCTCATGGAGACCATGGCTAGCTTGTACTTTTGTTGATAGCTCCTGCAAGGCCCCTGTTGCTTTCCTCCTTGGCAACAAGACAACAGACAAGGGTAGTGGGTGTCACCGGTGAACCTGCCTATATAGGGAAGCAGGGAGGAGGACTGTACTGAGACTGATCTGAGAAGGGAGGCAAAAGTTGGGCACTATAGCTTCCACCCCCGAGCGCCACGACACTTGGCGTGACGCCGCCGTGGCCAGGCGTGTGGGCGACGGGCGTTTTCTACGGTCAAGGTCTCGGCAAATGCTCGGTATCTGCGTGAAGTGGAGTGGTGCAGCCGTGCAGGCGCGGCCGTACTGGGAAATTTTGATCTTGGATGGGACTCCACTGCATAAGAAGGAGAGCTTAATTTTCTCTCATCTCTGGCTGGTTTAGCGCATCTCGACTCTTGCGTCTCCGCGGGGGCCAAGCGTCTGTGTCGCACGATGACACGTTTGCTCGTGATCGCGCGTACGTGTGCGGTTTAGAGGCAAAGATGTGGCCGTAGCTGCGTAGGTGAGTATTTATACAGCCAATCTTTCTCTTCTTCTGCATGCGTTGCCGCGCGCGGAAAGGGAGAGAACAGGTTTCGACGTGTCGTGGTACCGAAGTGTTTCAAAGAGGGTTGACACAAGCAGTGGCGAATCCAGGAAAAAAAATGACCTATGACGAAACTTTTTACTGCTAGTTTTTTTCGCGAAGCGATCGTATAAAATATAAGATATATTATCATTAAAAATACCGATATATCCATAAACCATGCCATAATCTCATAATTGATGTTTTTAAACTCTAAAAATACAACCAAATTGCATATTCTAGTGATGGGGAATGAACGTACCAATTAAAGAACACTAATTATGTTGTGGAGGCCGTGGCAAATTCATCCTCCGCCTTTTGATTGCTTGAAACCGCTTCATAATCGCTTTATCATCAAGTCCTTTAAATATCTCACGCTCAGTATAGCATATCATCAAATCATTGAGCCAATCATCAGCTATCCTGTTACGCAAATCCGTCTTGATAATATTCATAACTGAGAAGATTCTTTTGACGGATGCGGTTGCCACTGGAAGTAGCAAAGCAAGCTCAATAAGGCGATAAACTGATGAAAACATTGTATCTCTCTCAGTTTCCACCATCTTCATTGCTAAACTTCCAATATCAGTGCAACCACTAAAAT
Source organism: Oryza officinalis (assembly GCA_008326285.1). NCBI lineage: Eukaryota > Viridiplantae > Streptophyta > Magnoliopsida > Poales > Poaceae > Oryza > Oryza officinalis. Next base: position 55,950,880 of record BDMV01000001.1, on the reverse strand, counting down.
CAGGATTTCTCATAACATGATCGATAAAGAGTTGTAGTTGATCCCTTATAGATCCGCGATCACTAATGGAGAAGTCACTATCATATATATCTGTAAGTCGAGCAAGCCTTTCGACATCAAACTTTGCAAAAGATTGCCTTGGGTCTAGGCAAGAAAAACTAACAAGTAAGTCTGTAGAGACCTCATTGAAGCGGTGATCCATCTTAGTATTTATGGCATCTAATGCAGCATAGAAAGTGTCTACACGATAATGATGACCTTCAGTAATCATTATCCTTTTTCTTGCCTTGATCGGCCCCATCTTGCCCTTGGTGCTTCCATATCTGGTACCACAATGTTCTTTGCATCACAAAATGTTTTAACTTCAACAAATAATGACTCCCAACCATTATTCCTCACTTCAATCAACCTTGCTTTGACATCAACAAGCAAAGACATGGCTTGAACAATATTCTGATCTTTCTTTTGCAATAGAAGTGATAGCTCATTTGTAACCCGAAAAAGTTTCAACATCAGCTTCATAATAAACACAAAATTAAAACTCTCCATTATGTGAACCAAACCTCCAGCATTATTTGCTTGGCGCTTCTCTTGATTCACAAAGACCAACACTGGTATAACTGCATTCCACATTGATTCAATGCGAAGCAATGTGGTATAATGTAAACCCCATCTAGTGTCTCCGGGTCTAACCAAAGTAGTATCTTGATGCTTGCCTCTTCCTGAAAAAATCTCACCAGTACCCATTGCAGCCAAAATATTTTCACGATGTTGTTCAATCAGTAAATCGTTCCTCTTGCAAGACGCACTAGTATTGGTCACAATCAAATTGACATGGTCAAAAAAATCCTTTATTCCTGTACAACATTCACTGATGACAACTACAACCAATTGCAATTGGTGTGCGAAACAATGAACATAGAAGGCATATGGATTCTCATCACGGATCAGTTTTTGCAAGCCATTAAATTCCCCTCTCATGTTGGATGCTCCATCATATCCTTGTCCACGAATCCTAGCAATTGGTAAATTATGACTAGCAAGCATCTCAACAAAAGCACTCTTCAATGCAGCTGATGAGGTCTCTTTAACATGTTTTATACCTAAAAATCTCTTCACAACCTGTCCTTTATTATTTACAAACCTACATCACACATGGAAGTTTGATACTAGTTAGTTAATGCATCAATAGGCAACTATAGCAAAAATGCAAATAAGAACTTACCTTATAATTATGGCCATTTGCTCTTTGATCGATATATCACGTGACTCATCAATAAGGACAGAGAAAAGACCACTCCCCATCTCGCCCATTATAACTTGGGTGACCTCTTGTGCACAACACTTTGCAAGGTCCTTCTGAATACTAGGAGCAAGCATTTGGCAATTTTCTGGGCACCGCTGTTCAAATGCAATTCTTACATCTTCCTTCTTATCTTTGTACCAATCAACCATTTCTCGATAATTGCCCTTATTTAGAGAGGAATCAGATTTATCATGCCCTCTAAAATAATGACCTTGCATAATGAGATATCTTGCACAGTCCACAGCAGCAGTCAAACGGATTTTATAGTTGATTTCAGATTCCTTGCTATAATTCCTCAGCCTAGTGTCTACTGCCGCCCTCGGATTCTTAAAATCATCACATCTTTTTCTTGCTGCATTATGCTGGCTTCCAACGCCACCAACATATAAAGGAAAAGCTTTATAGGCATTTCTCCAAGTACTAAAGCCTTCCTTTGTGTAGACATCATAATGACCATCTGATGGTTCATCCTTAAATAGAAAGCAGTAAAAGCAAAACGCAGAATCCTTCTCGACACTATATTCTAACCAATCATACTTTTTAAACCATGCTTCACGAAAACTCCTACCATCTTTACTACCTTCAGGCTTGCGAGGAAAAGGATGACCACTAGGTTGGGTTGGACCCTTCAACAAATAAGCTCTCTTCACTTGATCTCTAATGTTTGGATGAAACCTTTCAATTGGGATACGAATTCCTGGATCTGCAATTATATGTTCTGGGCTAAACTCTGTAATAAACTCACCATCTCCTTGTTCATTTCCTTGCGGTTGTTCTTGAGCAGCAGGATCAGCATGTGCCTCTGTTTCTGCAATTGGAGTTACCCCATCTTCCTCTTCCGGTGTAGCAGTTGCAATTGCAACTTGAATTGATTGTTCAGGTTGAGCGGTACTTGGACCAGAAACGGTGCTATAGTATCTATTCAAACCTACAGCTATAAATTAAAAAATTCAGTAACTCAATTGATCGTATGTCAAATTGTCAATCAAATTTAACTGAAGACTGAAACCTACTCACCTTTTCTTCTTTTTCCCCTCTGCGTTGCTGAATCTTCCATCGCTCAATCACTGTCAGTCGGCCACAGCAGTGCCGCCGTCGCGGCGTCGCACCATCCGGCGTCCGTCGTCGCCTGTCCGCCGCAGCGCGCAGCCGATTGCCGAAGTCTCGATCGCAGGCAGGGACAGCGCCGCAGCGGAGGAGTCGGAGGTGCGGTTGCCGATCGAAGAGAAATCGAAGAGACGGCGCTGCAGCCTGCTGATTCTACACTATATGTCTAAATGGGCTCTTACGTGTTTACAACCCACCAATTAGGTGGCTCAAGTGGCAGGTTGTAGCCCACTGGAAAATAACGATTCGTTTGCCTTCGTCTAGCTTCGTCTCTCGCGACCAGAAACAAACAGACGGAGGCACGGAGCTCCTGTCCGCCGCCGGCCATAGGGTTGGGGCCTGGGGGGGAGGGTTCGCCGGCGGTGAGGTTTGGCGGCCGCCAGAGCTCGCCAGATTGGTAGATCCGCCCCTGGACACAAGACATCATCAACAAAGTCATTTTTTCCTATTAAAGTTAGGGATGGTTTGGTCCTACAATTCCGTGTTTAACCGTGATTCACCTGCTTGCCGCTCTATATTCGATACGATTTTGCTAGTTGTTTGTCGACAAATTTCTCCACCAGATATTTGATGTTTTTGTGGCCGTCCAATCTAGCGCTAAGATTTGTGTAAGTGTCGATCGGATCAGGATGTGTGGGAGTCAAAACCCGGTCTCGCGTGCTGTCAAATTTTGATTTCCGCGTCGTGTGCGTAGTCGTTCCCTTTCTTTTTTTCTTTCTTTCTTCTCTCTTACTCCTAGTGATCTCCGCTCTCGCTCTCCTTCTCTGTCTCTTTTTCCTTTCTCTCTTTGCTTTTTCTTCACGTTCTCTGCGGTGAAAGAGAGAGATATATATCGTTGGATCTATCTCCTCCCCTCCGGATTCAATCGGTGAGCTTAATTGATTTGAATCCACCGATTCAACCGGTTTACTTTGTTTGTAGTATCCACTGGTAAAAAATTTTCAGCGATTTTGTTTTTTTATTTGAATAGCTCTAGGTTTTGAAGCTTGTTTGTTATTTATGGCGTTCTAAATTGATTGCGATTTAGTTGTTCTATGGTTGGAAACGGCTTATGTTTTCTATTCCACAAGTTTTAGGCAACTTTCTTCGGTGATTTATGCTTGTGCTCTACTTTGGTAGAACTTTTGATTCTATGCGACGCTGATATGATTTCTAAGTTCTGGTTGATTTGTATATTCTAGATCTGTAGTATTTAGGTTAGGTTTTTAGTTGTAGACCAAGTTTGAAATATGTTGATTTAGTTTTTATTATTTTTATTTGGGTGTTAGTAGTCCTTCTGATATGTTGATTTATTGCTAAAGCTCCACACTATTGAAATTTTCTATGGGTAGTGTATTAAGTTTTAGGGTTGTTTCCCCTTTGATCTGTTGACTTATAACTGAATCTCCACACTATTAAAATTTTCTGTGGCTAGTTTTTTAAGTTTTAGGTTTGTTTCCCCTTTGATCTATTAATTTATAGCTAAAGCTTCACATTATTTTGACTTTTATATGGTTGTTTTTCATATATCAAGTTTATTAGGTATGAATGGTTTGTATCATTAATTTTTTTAACAGATCTGGTGTATTTTTGCTAAACTTCTCCTGATTTTGTTAATACCTCAGGGTTCTAGTTGTATGTAGTAATTTTATTGCTTCTATTCATTTTTAAAGTATTAGTTGCATTTGGTGAAGTAAGGACATGTCAACCGATTTATTTTTGTTGTGCATGGCAATTTATGTGAATATGTAAGCACTAATTTGGCACTAGGATTGAATTTATCTCCACTATATTGAGTTGTAGGTAACTTTTTTGTTCGCAATTTTCTCACTACATAGAAGCTTTGGTTTCTACTGTTTTAGTTCAATATTTTTTTTCTGAGATAGCCTGATTAATTTTTGATATATAATTCTCCATGAGGATGGATTCCCCATGAGGATGATTAGACTGACATATGTAAATTTGATTTGCTTTGATTAAGGTTTTTTTATTTCACTTGTGGTGCTGCATTTTTGTTTGCCGTACTTGTCACCTGTAATTGTTTTGTCCTATAATTGCCTTGATGAACTTGTCTTAATTAAATTCCAGTTGCAGTTATTTGTCCAGTTATTTGTCCAATTGCTTTGTGTTGTTACATCAAGTTAGAAATTTTTTTTCTTAGTTTTCTAGCATGAACTAGTAATAAGGATGATAATCTGACACGGTTATAGTAGTAGTATCACCTTAATTTCTTTTATTTACTGGAGTATACAAGTGTACAACACCCTGAAAGTTATATATCTCAGTATTTCTGACAGTTTTTTGCTATTTGAAACATAATGTTCCCCGGTAGCATATATGTACATGTATTGTGCCCTAAGGGGATTCAAGCTTAACCTGACAGCTGTAATTTGATATTGTTTGTTGTTTGTTAGTTAAGTCATGCAAATTTCTTTTTATACTATGTGTATTTCAACTTCTTTATGTAACTGATTAAATTTATTTAGACTATGTGATGAATATGAACTTTTTATTATTTATTTAATTTCTAGTCCTTTTTTAAGATGGCTCCTTTTTTCTGATGACTCTGATGATATTGATGTTGATCCATCTAATGATGCAAGTCACTATTATGTGTTTTATCAATTTTTTACCATTACTAAATTTATGTATTGTATTGTATCTTTTTTTATGATGATGAAGAACGTGATTCTAGTAAATTTGATGATTTCCTTTTTGGAATACACAGGAAGATGATGGTATGTACATATACATATACGTATACACACACACACATACACACACACACATATATAATACTTGTTTAATCATGGTTTCTGTTACTATTTATCTTTTAATCTTTGTAGATTATGCAAGATATGCTAAAGAAACTAATGTCCAATTCTTCTTATGATTTGCCCAAGCCTCATGTATGCTACTTCTCTTTTTCTTGCTTTGCTATTATGTATTTTTTTCTAGTGGTGCCATCTATTCTCGAATTTTTTTTGAAAAATGCTACCAATGTGGTAAATTGTTTTGTTTGTTTCATTTTTTTAAAGGTGAAGAAACAAAAGGCTCGTGCTAACAAAGAACTGTCATTCACAAGATTCTCCGTCAGATATTTTTCAGAAGTTATTTCCTCTTTATCTGAATATCAAAAGTCCATTGTCCACAAATATGAGTTCAATTCTTTGCTATTGTTTGATAGCAATTGTTTGCCTATCAAATTTGCATCTTGGATTGCCAAAAACGTTAATGTTAGGACTTTAGAAATATTTCTAAAGGACAAAATTATCCTAGTCACAGTTGAATCAATGCATGTTGTTCTTGATATTCCTTTAGGTGGAATAGAATTCAGTAAAGATTATGAAGCAGGCAGGCAATGTATCCTCTCTATGTTTGGTCAGGTGTCAATGTTTTCTGTTAAATTCTTTGGGGATCAACTAATCCAGAAGAAAGAACTGTTTGAAGATCAAATAATCACCTCCTTCCTTATTGTTGACTTGGCCTGTTTTTTATGCCCGAATTCATCTTTGATCTCAAGTATCAAGTATTTGACCATCTTTGAGGATGTTAATTGCTTGAAATCTTTTGATTGGTAAAAATTTGTTTATGATAGGTTGTTGACATATATCAAAAAGTTTCAGAAGAACAATACCTTGGGAGGTTGCTTGTTTTACTGGGTTGTAAGTTCTCTTGTATTTTTCTACTCTAAATTTGTTCTATTCTTTTACAATGCATTCCTTAATTTTTTATATGTTACTTTTATAGGTTTTGTATCTTCATTTTGTTGATTTTGGCTCAAGATATGTTGACCAAGTCTGTCCCTGCATATTTGTCTGGAAAGATGACATGATTTTTTTATTCTCTGAATTAGACCAAATAGATGAAAACAACTTTGGACTAAAGCCTCTTAAAGATTTTCGGGCTACATGCTATTTCCAAGTATTTCTGTATGTTTGTGTTTGATGTTTTATAAGCTCTTATGTATTGTGCAATATAGTTCACTGAATGTTATTTTATCTTTGTAGCCTGAGCTTGCACATTGTAGATAAAATTCAATTCGAGCTAAACTTGATTCAGCCATTGGTAGTATGATTCTAACTTTTCTCAAGGACAAAATCTCTCAAATGTTGAGTACTCATTTGTGTTGTCATCATGTACTTGATAGTGAGTCATGTGAAGACGTGTTGGTTTCAATATTGTTGTTACTTGCTCAATCAAGTCAATGTGATCCACTAGAAGATCAGAATGAAGCCCACATTTTTCCTTCTCAAATAAACACTAAAGGTGGACCTAGTAATTGTGATCCTACAAGTCCAAAAGCAAGGCAATCTGATTCTTCTGTTTTAAATGATGGTAAGTTCAGTTTGTTCTCCAGATTTATTGTTTTATTCCTGTTTATTTTATTGCAACAGACATGTTCTGAAATGTTTTGTTGTTTGTTTGTTCATTGAAATGTCTATATTAAGATGGCATTGGATTTGCTACAAAAAATACAAGTGTAAGCAATGTTGAGCTTTATGATAAGTCTGTTTCAAGTTCTATTGAAAAGGATTTTCCATCTCTTGACAGAATTGCTGGTATGTTACAACAGAAGTTGTTCTTTGAAATTTATGTATTTTGTATTTTGGTATTTAAATGTTTTATGATGTAATGTGTTCTTTTATACATTTATATGGTTCTATTGCCAATTGTGATGATGATAACATATCGTTCAATAATCAGTCAACACACAACAATGATATTATTGTAAGTTTTATTTCTACAAAAGTTTTAATTTTTCTTGTTAATTTATTTTGTTTTCCTGATGGATGACATTATTTATTTTTTATTTAATTAGCCAAATGACACCAATTGTGATGTTTCTCATCATTCCAATGAATTGAATGGTCTATTGTCATCAATCAACCGCGGAAATGTATGTATGTTTTTTTATCAACTTTTTATATTTTTTTCAATTTGAAGCGTTTTCATAATTGTACCAACATACTTGTTTTTTTATAGGTGCTTATTAATTCTTCCGATAATGCAAAAGCTCCAAGCTGTCTTGCTAGTAATGTACTAACATTAATTCATTATTAATTTATATTGAATTAATTTTTAAATATATTTCTTGTTTTGTATCAGGTGAACCTATTGTTACTCCAGATGTTGGATATCTTACGAATAGGAATAACAATATGAATAAATGTAATGCAGGTATGATTTTTATTTTTTGTTTTGTAAATTATTTTTTATTTTAAATTTATTTTTCTGATTTAGATGCATGTTCTATTACTGGATTTATTTTCATAATTTTCTAGGATCTTCTGTTGCTGCTCTTAGTCTTGTCAAGAATGTTGCAAACAAGTTTAGGTCCAGATTAATATAGTTTAATTGCAGACGTGCTATCTTTGGTGAAGATATGCCATCATTTAGGTTGTTAGATTCTGACAATGATGCCAGCGATTCTGATCAAGGCAATGAACTAGGTCTCAATCTTATTCCCTCTTGTTCTCAGGTACTACACCATTCCCTTATTTTTTATTGTGTGTTGAACATAGAAATCATCTTGCATTTAAGACCCAAAAAATAGGAATTTTTTTCTAACATATCTTTTAACTGTATGATTGTAGCAATTTATCTTTTTTCATTCTGTTCTGGATACTCTCGATGACATGATTTGTGGCAATCACGATGTTGGTACTAATGAAAGAACAAGTTGTCAAAATGCAAACAAAAGGATATTTCAAGATCTAACTGTAAGTTTAAATTTATAGTTGTCACTACTGTTTTAAGTTTTATCACACAACATATAGCAAACTATGCAGCACTGGTTTCTTGTTTGTTACATCTTGGTCATGTATGCTTTTGATTATGAATTTTTTCTATTGATTATTTTGCATGATGATTCTTGTGATGGTTTTTATGTGATGCGTATATCTTTCAGCTCTTAGTGTGCTGTGACATGTGGTAAGTAGTATTTATATTTTTGTTAGTGTTATTATTTTGTTTATGATAGGTTGATTTTTTTATCTGCGATTCTTTTTCTTAGTGCCTTTGCTCTGTGCACTTTTTGCTTCTCAATGAAACTGTTATTTGTCTGCCACTAAATATCCTTTCATGACAATCTTGTGTTGCGTATCTACGAATCTGACTATGCATTTAGTTAATTCTCCCTGCTATATATGTTTTTTTACATGTTGTGCTCTGTTATGTGTTTGTCTTATATTTTAATAATTTTTGTTTCAGAACTCTCCTAATCTCTAGTTCCTTGGTGGATTAAAATTCAATGATTGCTGTAAGAAACTATGTACCAAGACTAATAAACTATACAATGCATCCAATAATTTGTCTAGAAGCACTCAAGATTTTAGTTCTTCTTGTGGCAGGTTACCTATACATGGTCCAAGGAAAATTTTGATTCCTGCTAGATATGCAACAAATCCTTTTGTCACTGAGACACATCGTTTTCCAATCACTGCAGAAGAAAATCGATATTTCATTGCTATTTGTCGCATTGCTGACAGTTCCAAGTGGCAGAGGTACTGATCTGTGTTTGAAATTTGTTACTTCTTATAGTTTCTTATTATACATATGTATATTTAAATTAGGTTGATTGGATATACCTTTTTTTCAGTTTTGATGCTGTTGACATTGATAACGTGAAAGTGAAAGTTTATAACTTTGGTCATTCACTCAAGAAAGGTGGCTTTGTTTCAAATTATGTCATGTCAGTGTTTTGCCGAGTCATGTTTCATAATAATCACCCGCCAAAATCAAAGAACTACTTTTTCCCATCTATTGGTGTAAGTTAGTTGTTCTGTTATATTTCTATTTATTTTGTGTAAATTTAAATTATATATGTTCAATAGATTATTTGATTTGATGATATAAAGTTAGGAACAATTGATAGCTGATACGTCTAATTGTAATATGGAGAAAGTGAAAAAATCTTTTCTTGGAGCTGCTACAGCTAGGAAATTGCACCTGTGTATATGGAGAAAGTTGTTCTTAATTAAATTATGTGTATATGCCTTTTTTATTTCTAGCTTGTAAATTAATTATCTTTCTCTTTTTCTATAGTTATACTTCCCAATCTACTTCAAGCAGCACTGGTTGTTGTTTATTGTTGATATCAAGGATAGGATGTTTGTCTTCTTGGATTCATTGCATAATGAGGGTGATGAGTACTTTCAACCTATCATGTCTCTGCTTGTAAGATCTACTCATTTATTTTGTCTAATATTTAAGTGTTGCTTACATTTCTTTTATGTTTTAGTAAAGTTACGTTTTGAATTTGTTATTCAGATAATGTCCAAACGGCATGAGATAAATTTGTTTGTACTCCTATGGATTTTGTTAGTTTTAAAATTGTTTTCCCTCCAGTACCACGTCAAGTTTTCAGGTAATGTTTTGTTTTTGTTTTTCTATTTTATAAATTTTTTAAATCAACCATAATTTTTCTGTTGTATGTTTTCGTATAATTTAACTCTCATTTTGGCACTAGTATCCAATCTGTAGGCAGTAATTTGACACTAGGATTGAATTGACCTAGTCCATTATGTTGTGTATTGTGTAGTTATATATTATGTAAATTAATTTTTCTGAGATAACCTGATTAATTTTTTATATATAATTCCCCTTGAGGCTGGATTTTCCATGAGGATAATTAGACTGATATATATAATTTTGATCTACTCCTTTGGTTAATTCTTTTCTCTATTTCACATATGGAGGTGCATGCTTGTTTGTATTACTTGTCACCTGTAATTAACTTTTTATTTGAGTAGGTTGCATTTGATTTTTTATTTTGAGAATTGGTTTGATGAATCTTTTTTTTAACCCAATCACATGAGTTCTACCGAACATATTGAAGTTTATATAGTTACCTCACAATTTAACTCTAGTTACAACCTAGTTACATGCCATATTTACTGTAGTTACAATTGTAATTGTTGTTATTTGTCATTGTAAATACCTCTAGCTAATTTTACTTGTTACTTTACAAGTTAGCATTTTATGTATTACTTGTCACCTTAAATTATATTCTCTTCACTTGTAATTGTTTTGTCCTAGAATTGCCTTGATGAACTTGCCTTAATTAAATTCCAGTTGTAGTTATTTTGTCCAGTTGCTTTTTGTTGTTGCATCAAGTCAGGATTTTTTTTTTTTGCTTAGTTCTCTAGTATCAACTAATAATAGAGATGATAATCTGGCATGGTGGGCACATATAGTATTTATGATAGTTTTTGGCCATTTGAAACATGATGTTCTGGGTAATTTGTTTTACTATGTTTTAAATTTTTTTCACTCATTCACAATTTTTGCTGTGATATGTTTTTATATATTTTAACTCCTATTTTCATGCATTTTTGTGCAGCTGCGATTTTGGAATTTATGTGATGAGATTTATTGAACTTTGATTAAATATTATCCAATGTGCTTTCAAATGAAAACATTAATAACATTTGTGTCCATATGTCAATCAAATCTTTTTCCATACAAAAAATAAGATGCTCCAAATAGAAATTAAAAATGTTGTTCTCAATTGGTTTGAGATAGTAAGTTCTGTAACATGTGTTAGACAATAAGTTTTCTAACTATTTTCTCATTTTCTAGGTTTGTCTGTCCTAGTTTTACATTTTCTATTATATTTTTTTAGGACAATTTTCTTCGTACTCGTCAAGCTTCTTTCAGTTGAGAAGTTCAGAAAGCTTCTGTCCGTCAGATATAATACATAGGATTTTATATAGGTTTATATGAGTGAGCTCTTAACTGTAATGAATTCTAAATAGAACATACTATATGGACAAAAATATAATGTGTATGGTTTTTTGTAATAGTAAATGTGATACATCTGATAGCTGGTTCTGAACAAGTGATATAGCATAATACATTTTTTCGTACACAATAATTTCACTCTCATGTAGGACAATGTAATACAACATTTATTTTGTGCCAATGCTTGTGTCCATTCATCTTTCATTAACTTGTTCCGGTCTTCTTATCATCTTACTTTATCTTGAGTAGTTTGCTTCTTTCCTGAAAATGGAAAATGTTGTGTACAAAAGTTGTTAGCTTTCTAATTGTTCTTATTATTTTGTTGTATTATTAGTTTAGATAAATTTTTTGGTTCCTAGCTGAATATATTGTTGTTACTTTTGCTTGAAGAATCCCTTGGTTGCTCTTGTTCCTTTTTCTTTATTGTTTCAGGCTTTTGTTGCTTTTCAATAGTCCCTGGAAATGATAAATCCATATGCACAATTTTTTATAACCCATTCTAATTGTACAAGTTGAAATTTTTTTAAAATAAAAACTTACTCCGTCTTTGATGTTTTCTATTGACTTTGCATAATGTGTGAAGCTTGCATTAATGGACAACTCTCTATTGTATGATTTGTTCTCCCACACCGTGTGCAATGCATTTTTTATCTCTCTTTAATCTTCTCTACTATTGCTTTTGTTCTAGTTGTTTTCTTTTCTTTTGTATTTGCTAAATCAAGGTCCTTAATTGCTTCTTCTTGATTGTTTGTTTCTTGATTTTCTTGTTGTCCAATTGTTTCTTCTATTGTATTTCTTTCATCATGTGGCAGGTTTTGATCTTCCTGTTCAGTCAACAAGTCCAAATTTCCATCCAGGCTGTCCATTTGATCTAGCATGTAAAGGTATGTATCTTTTCTCTTTGAGACTTTTGAAGCCATGTCTGTCATTTTTCTAGATATCACATTGAATCTCAGAACTGAACTGTTTTCATCAGTACCTGGATTTTCAATTCTAGATGTGCATTTCCTCTCCTTTTTCCTCCATCTTTCAATTATGTACTTATCGGGAATTTTTCTTATTTGTAGATACAACATTACTTTCAAAACATGGCTGCACAGGATTCCATCTTTGAAGAATTTTGCACATATGCACATGAAGTTTTCTTGTGGTAAGTCTATTATCACAACATATATTCTTTGTCTAAATTCCTGTTCTGTTAGATTTGGAGTCGCATATACGTCGTATGTCTTTCCATATTGTATAACTGTCATTTAAAGATTTAGTGTTTCCTTTAATTCATCTTAAAACTTTTTGAAAATTCCCAAGTTTTACAGCTCAAATGCTTGCAATTCAATGTTGTATCTTGACAAAAATGTTTTTGGCCTCTTTGTTCTGGACACATAATCTTTGCAATATTCAGTGTCAAAGATAGTGCCATTGATTGTCTCGTATTCTTTTAAAAAGGTCATCACACTGTGTGTCAGGCCTACTCCCCTTTTGAACCTTGCCTTTGTCCCTTCACTTATTGTTGTGCTATGAATAAATGGGTAGAAATCTGACTCGAAGTAGACTGGTATATAGTTTTTTCTTGTTCTCCACATTATTTGCAAATATTTGATATTTTGCAACTTATGCTTCTCAATCCTTTGGGTGTTTTTGATGTATCTGTTTCTGCATTATCGATTTTTCCTGATTGAATGTTGCTTCTTTCAAAATTTTGCAAGTGATGAGATCCTGAAAATAAAAATAAAATCATGATGAGTTGACATGAATGTAACTTTATGGTGATTTTTATTAGAGTGAATTTCACTTTGGGCTACCTTTTATTACCGATGTTTCGCTTTGGACCACCCTTTAACTAATGTTTTCACTTTGGACCATATATTTTTACCTTTGTTTCACTTTGGACCACCCGACTCTTTTCTCAAGCATATGAACAATCTCGAGTACATCGGCTCCTCTTCGTCAACAAACTCCCACAACTATCTGTAAGACTATTTTCTTGTTATATGATAAGTTGGATGTAGATGGATAAAATAGTTGAGAGTGGTCCAGAATGACACAAAAGTAAAAATACCCAGTCCAAAGTGAAAACGTTGGTTAAAGGGTGGTCCAAAGTGAAACATCGGTAATAAAGGGTGACCCAAAATGAAATTAACTCTTAATGTTATGACTACTATAACTAAAAATTTATAGTATATATCTTCCGTGTGTTTTTGACTTTTATGTATTCAATATTATATGCTTAGATTGTAATTACACACAACTTACAGTATAGTTACATGCTCTATAAATTGTAGTTATAATTGTAATTTTAGTAATTTCTCATTGTAATTCTCTATAGTTAAATACAACTTGCAATTATCTAGATTCATAGCCATTGTATAGGTTTGTTTCTATTACAAAATTATTTTGTAGTTGTCAATGATGTCTGAAAAATCTGACATGATATATTTTTGTTGTATGTTTTGCCTTCTTCAACTCTTATTGTTTCTTTTTTCTTCTCTTTGATATTTTTTCCATTATTTTTTCATCCTCATTAATTTAATGTTTTTTATGTTTGCATATTTTCAAGGGTTGCAACTTTTAATATATACTGATTGCAAAGAAGAGAGAACCATAACTAAAAAAAGAGGTAAACAAATTCTCATTGATGTTTCTATTTTAGAAATAACCAATGTATTTACACTTATATTTCTTAACTAGAACCTTGTTATTATAATTATTTTTTCTTTAGTTTGCTTTCCCTCAATTGTACTCTTATTTGATTGTTTTATAATTTTCTCTCCATTTTACAGTTCAGTTACATGACATCTCCACCGTAGTTATATTTGTATTTGTAGGTATTTCTCCATGTAAATACCTGTAGATAGTAATCTGAATCAATTTAGTTTTATGTAATTGAAGTACTTAATTTTTAACTGAAGATTTGTCTATGCATCTGTTCATGAACTGTGTTATTTGTAGTTACATATAATCAATATAGGTTCTATTAATTTGATTTTATACCGGATTGGCCATTATTCATCTTGAATTTTCCATTTTCCTTGATTGCATCTGACTTCATCCCTGCAAAATGTATTTTAAAGTATTAGAAAGCATGTTTGTTTTGTAGCTTTTAGGTTTTCTAACTTCTTAAGTTAATATTTAGGTTTAATGCAAGTCCATAAATAGGATATCTATAACTTTATATAGACTTACAATAAAATTAATAACCACTTACAGTGTAGTTACACAGTTGGAATAGGCCCATTTGCATTTGTATATTTAGTTTTGTTCTAATGTAAATATTGGGTACTTCTTTGAAGAAATTTCATCAAGACGGAGTTCCTAGATGATGTTTCTTAGATTGGGTCCATGCATCTAGTGTAAATATTGGATACTTTTGTGCATAGATATGTTCTTAACATCATGGTTTGTTTTTTTTCAAATTTGCATGTCAACTTCTTAAATTAACTATTTAGGTTACATGTAGTCTAAAATAGTATAAGTGTAACCATATATGTACTTACGGTATAATCAATTACTACTAACAGTTTAGTTACAGTGGAAATAGGCCATATTTACATTTGTAACTATTAGCATTTTAGTTTATATCCTATATTTAGTTAATCTAAGGGAAACATGATTTTTTACTACATACTAACTTTGCAAATTGAAGAACTTTGTGCTATCTAATATTTATGTATAGTTTCAGTGTACTTTTTTATGCTTTAGTTCTAGAATGTTAATTTTTTCTAGTTCAGATGCAGTTTAATCATTCTTATAGCTTTTATGATAGGGTCAGCTAAAATTCTATTTTTTGTTTTGCAGGCAAAATTAGGTCATAGATATGTAGGTGATCTGGTTTGTTTGCACAGTTGATTGTGTCAAGGATAGAAGGTAATGTACTCTTGGTGGCTTTGTTGCAGACTGATTGTCCATTAGGTAATTGAGGTTTTGGTTGTTAATTCCTGTTATAGCTTATTTACACTAAGGTTGCTTTCTTTATTAATTTACTGGACAAATCAACAGTAATTATCTTAATGGCTTTTTGGATATGTTTTTCTAGTTAAGTAATGTAAGAAAAGTTGGAAGTTTTGAAATGACATTTGAATAAAAGGTTATGAAATACATCTGTATGGTTGGAACTTTTGCCGTGATTTCTGTAAGATAAATGATATGCAAATATAGTAGTGTACAATGAAAGTACATTTCAATTGAATTCAATAGTCCCTTGCACATAATTTTTTTGTCAGATGATGATAAATAACATTTTAAATAAGCAAATCAGAGTTTAGTAATTCATCTGGCGAGAAAATTAATCATCCTAGGTTAAAAGAATGAAGAAATTTCTTGTCAAATGATTGCAGAACTTTGAGTTGTTTTTTTCCTATCTGATGGCAACATTTTTTTCATTTCAAAATTTTCAAGTTTTCAGATTAATGTGTGATTTTGTAATGATTGTGTAATTTGTCTCATATTTCTGAATGAGGTTGCTTGATAAATTGCATTTTTTGTGCAGGTCAAGTATATACCTCATTGGGCCTTTTTCATCTCGATTTGTTCATTTTCATGGTTCTGCAAATTGCTATTCTTTGTAGATTCTCTATTTGACTTCATCCCTGCAAAATGTAATTGAAAGCATTAGTACAACATGTTAGTTTTAAAGCTTGTACCATTAGTACAACTTGTAGTTATAAAGTTTGATCAAAAGGTTATTTATATGATCTCAGATTTGCTTTCATGTGCCTCTTCTAAATATTTTGTTGACTATTTTATTTTAGCCAAAATGATAAATATCTTTTTTTGTATTGTTTTCAGAAAATTATGTTTGCATTTGTCATTGGGTAGTTTATCTTTGAATTACTTTAGAATTGGGGTAGTTCTGAATTTGGATTGAAAAGTGTAGTTTAAAACTTTCTTATGTGATATAAATCTGTATTAACATCATGGTTAGTTTTTTCAGATTTGCATGTCAACTTCTTAAATTAACTGTTTAGGTTACATGCAGTCTAAAATTAGTATAAATGAAACCTTATATAGACTAACAGTATAATCAGTTACTACTTACAGTTTAGTTACATTGGAAATAGGCTATATTTACATTTGTAATTTTAGTTATGATGTGTTGTAAATCTTAGCATTTTAATTTTTATCCTATATTTAGATTTGCATGTCCACTTGTGTATGGTCCTTAGGTGTTTGAGTTCTTAACTTAAATATTTAGGTTTCATGAAGTCTACAAGTAGGATAAATGTAACCTTACATAGACTTACAGTGTAATCAATCACTACTTACATTGTAGTTATAGTGGAAATAGGCTTTAATTACATTTGTAACTTTAGTGTTGATGTGTTGTAACTATACAATTTGATATTTTTGATTTCGTTTGAATAGAAAATCTGCATATAGTTTAGTGACATAAATTTGTAATTATGTCACTAGATTCTTTGCAGTTGTTGTTGCTCAAATGTAGTCAAAAATTAAAAGTACTTTTATTAGCTCTGTTATAGTTTGTTTTGACACCATGTAGCCAAGTAATGCAGAAAAAGTACTTTTAGTTTATGTTTTTCTATTCAAAAACATTGTTGAAGGTCATATATTAGCAAGTTACAGTGCTACACTACACTATCCAACTTAGCAAGATATATAGTAATTACAATGATGTTATGACCTGGGACATTGATGTTCTGACCTAGAACATTGTTGTTCTGAAAATTTCTTTCTTCAATATGTTTTGCCAAAATATTTCTTTCTTCAATATGCTTGATGACATTCAGCCATGGTTTAAAATATTTGTCCAATAGGTCAGTATAGTTTGATTTCTATTTGGAGTTAAGTAGGCACATTATAGTAGCTATTAAATTGAGTATATAGATGATTGTGCATTTTTCATCTTGATTGGTTCTTTTTTCCTTGTTCTGCAACTTGATGTCCTTAGTAGATTGTTCAACTGACTTCATTCCCACAAAATGTAATTTAAAGCATTAGAGAGCATGTTAGTTTTTATATTTTTTTGATCATCTGACTACTTAACTTAAACATTTTGGTTTCATGCAGTCTGAAATTAGGATAATTTTAACTTTATATAGACTTACGATATAATTCATCACCACTTATAGTGTAGTTATAGTGGAAATATATCCCGGTTACATTTGTAATTCTTGTTATTTGTCTATGTAACTGCACTGTAGGTAGTTAGATTATTTTATTTATTATGCTTCATCTCTAATTGTCTATTTAAATTTTTGCTAGATGAAAGTTTCTATAAAGATCAAATATGATGCATAATGCCAGGTTAGAATCATTCTAACCTTCAATTGTCTACTTGCTTCTTAATTCCTCATGCAAATCTATATATGTATCATTTTTGTGCATAGATTTTTGTACTTTAAGTGCATATATTATCTTAGTTTGTCATGTTGCTCTTGTTCATCTCATTAAGTGTGTATTGAATCTGGAATTATTTTTTTATTAATTTGAATCTGAAATTAGGTTTAAGATGGCACAGAGTGCGTGTGAGGCTTGCTGTGATTGATTTGCTGACCAAATTAAAAGAACATGCATACCGTGGGCCTGTTCGATAAGCATGGGTTGCTGCTGCACCCACTGTTGTGTTTGTGTTGGCTGGACTATTTCGACTGGCTGTGGCGCAGACACAGCCCTGGCATCCAAACAAGCCCTGTATGATCTATACTTTTGAATGTTTATCATCTATTTTCTTATATGTCATGTTTGTCTTTCTCATTTCATCACGTTGTTGATAGATCTCTAGTTTAGGTTTGTGTAGCTCTATGTATCATGCATAGATCTGTGTGCACAGACTTCTGGATAGATCGGTATTTTTGCAAATTTGGTTTTCAGCAATGAAGAAACTAGTCATTTGTGTGTGATAAGATTTCTGGATAGAACATTCTTTCTAAATTATTTGTTTGTGATAAGATCTAGTTTGGTTGCAAAATTCATGCTTCACTATGTTTTTTTAATATGGCAGATTATCCTATTTTTCTTTAATATGCACATTAGATCAATGAGATGCATTGTCTTTAAAAATTTTAGTTCAAATTGATTTGAAGGTCAGATCCAAGATTCTACAGATTTTTGAGGATGAGGTAAGCTTTGCTACTAACCTGAATTTATTCTGCTTCTTTCTTCTTTTTCCCGTGTGAATTCTCTTTCATTGGAAGAATTTTTCACGGTTGTTCTCTTCCTTTTCTTTGTTTTCTCCTTCTGCTCGCTCTACATGTTGTATTTGGTGTGTTTTTGGTCAATGGATCTGGTTCCAGCTAGGTGGAATTCTTTTTGTCTCTTTCCTTAGCTTTATTGGCATCCAAGTAGATTTTGGGTTGACTTTAACCATTATTTTTAGTGTTGGGCTTGGGTTGTATGCATGGGCCACAACCAACTAGATTTTTATTTTTGATTGTGTATTGGACCTTCTATATTCTTGGTTTGGGATGTATGTATGGGCTATAAGTGGTGATTGTGTATTGGGCTTTCTCTGTTCTTGATGTAGCTTGTAATAAATCGTTTGTTTTCTTTGTTAGATTTATATTTTTAATCTTATTGTTTGGGCTAGTTTTTCAACCCATGTTGTTTTTTTATATGGCCCAGTCAGAAAAAGGTTTGTTTCAAGTATTTTTTTTCTATACATTTGATGTAGATCTAAGGGCTAAAAAAATCTGGGTAATTTCTTCCCAAAAGTTTGTCGACAAACAGCTAGGCAGATCCTATTCGATAACATTAATCGAGAAAATTCCTTGTTACCCTAAACTGGGCTCCAATTGCTCCAGCTATTGGGCCTGACGTTAAAAGGACTATCATGTTTAGTTGGCCCGCTTGCCGCAAGCTTTCATACGCGTGCCTGTCCTGGACCAAGTAACACGCCTATTGGGCTCATTTCATGAAGGAATAAGTTCACGTTAGGTCCTTCAATTTGTCACCGAGTCTGAAAGTCGTCCCTGTACCGCAATATCAAATATGACGTGTCCTTCAACTCCAAAAACCAGTGCAAATAAGGTCCCAAGATGGTTTAGACAACAGTTTCGACTGATGTGATGCCTATGTGGCGTTGACGTGGCACGTAAAGTCAGAGAAAACCATAGGACTCACATGTCAGTAAGTGTTCGGTTAAAAATAGAAAAATATAGTGGGACCCACATTATCACCCTCTCTCTTTTCCCTCTTCTCTCCCTTTCCTCGTCGTCATTGGCAGTGGCGGCGGTGGCAAGGCCGGCGAGACGGAGGTATGCCTGAAAGGAGGTGGTGATGGTGGGTCAAAGACAGTCGGGGTCGTAGGCCTCGTCGGTTAATGTCTGGTACTTGCCAGTGTCGGAAGGGAGTGAGGATCATTGCCGAGGCGGTGGCGAAGGAGGGTTGGAAATCGGCGGCGGCGTCTGGACGGCATGAAAGGTGGGCGGGCTGAGGCGCGCGTTCGCGGATGGGCGGAAGTGGTAGCATCGGCGCCGGTCCAGGTACTCAAAGGAGAAGCGCCACGACGAAATCCCCCACAACAAATACTTTTATTTTCTTTTCTCTCCTCTTCCTCTTGCCGCTGCTCCGACGCTACAAGTAGCAGGATGTTGGCGGCTGCCGCCCGTGGCCAACCGCCCTTCTCCTCGTTGCCCGCCGAATGCTAGCCGTCGCCCTTGTCCATGCCGCCCATGCCCTGTCTCCTGGCCTGGTGAGGATGGGGAAGAGAGGGAAGAGGGAAGATAGGAGGAAAGAGTTGGTTGTTGACATGTTAGACCCACATGGGTCCCACGCTGATTCAACACGGTTGACAGGAGTCAAAGCGTCACGTCAGACGAAATCGAGAATCAATGAGTCATACTGCCTTGAGACGAAAGTTGACAAGGTTTTGCAAGTTCAGGACGGGCTATACCGGTTCAGGAACGAATTTCAAACTTAACAATAAATTGAGAGATATAAAGTGAACTTATTCCTCTCATGAAAGGAAACACGTACCAAAAGGACCATAGCTAGTCAGTTCTAAGCCATATTCACAACCTGGGCCAATCAACCGCAGAGCGGAATAAGTCTATTTTGTCGTCCCTCAACTTTACGTCAAGTTTGATTGACATCCCTAATCTTAAAAACTAAAAATCTCCACCCTTAAATTATAAAAAACCGTGCAACTTGAGTCCTATGATAGCATAGACTATCTTTTATGATTTTCGTTTACGTGACAATGTCCAGATTCACTGTCAGCATGCTTAGGCTGAGTTCGGTACCCTGCTTTCCCAAAACACTGTCTGTGCACGGAAAACGGAACGGTTCATTAGCGTGTGATTAATTAAGTATTAGCTAATTTTTTTTTCAAAAATGGATTAATTTGATTTTTTTAAGCAACTTTTGTATAGAAACTTTTTGCAAAAAATACACCGTTTAGTAGTTTGAAAAACATGCGCGTGGAAAAAGTACTGTAGCGCGTTGGGAACTCACTATCCCGAACAGGGCCTGTTCGGCAGCCTGTGTTCCCAACACAGTGTGTGCGCACGAAAAACGAAACGATCCATTAGCGCGTGATTAATTAAGTATTAGTTAATTTTTTTTCAAAAATGAATTAATTTGATTTTTTTAAACAACTTTTGTATATAAACTTTTACAAAAAAACACACAGTTTAATAATTTGAAAAACGTACGCGTGAAAAAAAAAAGATGAGTTGGGAACTCAAGCCAACAAAGCCTTAGTCACCCCGTGCTCGTGCCCGTTCAGGTGCCAGAGCCCAAGCCGGAAACACCGAAGACATCACCATCTCCCGTGCCTGATACGCCGCCACTGCAGGCTTCGCCGCCGCCGTTTTCGAAGTCCGCGCCTTCGACGCCGCGTGAAGAGTACCAGACGCTGCCTCCCTCGCTGGATCGGAGACCGCCAAGAGCCCGCAGCTCTCGCCTGTGCGGCTCCACTTGTCGCCCCATCTCTCTCGCCGGTGCGCAGCCAAGAAGGCCACGTCGCGGAGCTCCAAGGCCGGGCTCCAGTTCCCAGTTGGCAGGATCGCCCGATTCCTGAAGGCCGGCAAGTACGCCGAGCGGAGCGTTCGCAAAAAAAAAAAACGCCGAGCGGGTCAGCACCGACGCCCTAGTCTACCTCGCCGCTGAGGTACGCACAGTTTTCCTCTCCTAGATCTTGAATTCGTGGTGGGATTGCAGAATTGGGGGGGAAATTGTGACTCGCTTGGGTTGCTCGAATCGTGTTAGGAGGAATTTGGGCTACGTTTGGGATTCTGCTTGTTTGCACATAGGTTCTTGAGCTCATCGGGAACGCGTCCTCCGTGCCCGCGTGGCTCGCTTCATGGCCGGCGCGAGGCAGGCTGCCATGGCAAGGTGGGAGCCAAGCTCATCGGTGACCTGGCACGGAGAGGGGGGAGAGAAAAGAGGGGAGGAGGTGAACACGGGCGGCCTGCTCGTCGGCGGTATGAGTGCGAGGAGGCAAAGCGGCGAAGGGGAGGATTCCGGCGGCGGCGGCTCTCCTTGCCCGAGCTGCTTCCTCATCACTGCTCTCGGCGTGCCGTCCCATCCACGCCGCGCGCACGGCCGGCCTGCTCGCTGGCGGCGCTGGTGCAAGGAGGCGAAACGGCAGAGGGGAGGAGTCCGACGGCGGCGACTCCCCTCACCCTAAGCTGCCTCCTCCTCATCGCTCCCGACGTCTCGTCCCATACCTTCCGTGCCGCGCGCGCATGGACGGCTTGCTCGTCGGCGGCGCTTGTGCGTGGAGGCGAAGCGGCGGATGGGTGGAGTCTGGCGGCGGCGACGCCTCCACATCGCGTCAGTGCGACGGCTCTCCTCGCCGTGAGCTGCTAGGAGATAGATGGAGAGAAGGGGGGGGACAGAGGAGGGAGAGAGAAGAGGGTAGGAGGGTGAGAATGACTCGTGGGGTCCATCTTTTGTTTTTTTTCACGTAAACGTTTAGGTAGTTAGCATGAGTAATCGAGCCAACTTTGTTACGTCAGCAAAACCAATCATCTATATTACTATTAAAGGATTCAATTTAATCCGATTTTATAAGTTAAAGGATAAAAATTGTTAGTATTATAATTTAGGGTTGTTAATTAAATTCGACGTAAAGATAAGGAACGATAAGTGATCTTATTCCGGCCGAGCCGACCGCCACTCTTTGCTGCCCAATCACACCATCAAGTACCAACCACCTCAACGCAACGAGTCGTACGCGCGCCGGCGGCGTTCGGTCTCGCGCCGTGGTATTGCCAATGCCCAGTTGCCACACCTCCTCGGGTCGGACGGACGACGCGAGCGCGACAGGGCCACCACCAATTCACCCACCTTTCACCTCGACGCACCACCGGGCGCAAGCGCAAGTGTGGCCGGGTGACGTCGCGGCAATCATTCCATCCTACGCGCGCCAGTGACCGCTCGCCTTACATGGCCAGTGGCAGCAGCCGACACAACTCGCCCCCATTTTGGACGCCCACGAAGCCACGACCGGAGCCAAAGCCACCGCCTTTACGACGAGAGGAGATGATCCGGCTTTGTCTGCGAATGGTGCATTCTGGATTGGATCGGACCGACCACCAGCTGAACAACGCCGTTGACAGCGACCGGCAACATGGGAAGCGTCAGTTGGCACAAACCGGCACTAGCGCGCGGTTGCATCGAGGGGACGCAGTTGCAGTATTGCATGTTTGCGTCGCCGTGATATGAAATCGTGGTAATCTCACACGAGATTAGGTCGAACCGACAAAATCTCGCCTGGACGCTATCACGCTACACGCCAATTGTTGTGCGATCCTTGATGCTAAGCGTGTCCAAATCCCGTAGAAATCACGGGACTAGCAGGCATCAGGCAAGGTGCATACAGATATATTTTTTTTTAAACACTCGACACAGCTGCCACACGAACACGCATTGGACTTAATCATCATGATTTGTGCTTGGACTTAAACCATCATTATTTGTGCTGGATGTGAGAACTTAACGCAATAATATAATCGTTGGGCGCGATGATACAGTGATACATCCAATAAAAAAAAGGCAGGTGGTAGGATCAGGCATTCAGGCCGGCCTGGCGTCCTTGAAAAGCTCTATTTTATTAAGGAGATCAGCATGATCAATCTGGTTATCTTTTGATGAGAAAAGTTACACGCGGCGAGATTGCTTCAAGGAAGCATATCAAAAGGAGGCAGGCGCCTGCAGAGAGTGACAAGCAATGCTTTAAATATATATATAAATTTTAAACTTAAAGAGTTCTTGTGTAGATGGTTGCCATCATTTATATCATCACGCCGCATTATAATTGCTTTAATTTGTTGGATGTAGTAATAGCACATCGCTTTCACTTTTCTCTTGTTAATGGAATAGTGCATGCAAAAAATTAATATAACCTTACTTGCCGGCTTCCCCAAGTCTGAATTCTTGATGAGAAGGTTTGAATTCGAGCACTAAACTAACCAAACAGTTAGAACTGGTTACCACTTGCCAGTATACACATTATCTGCCGTCCAACTATCTTAACGAAAATTGAAGTGGCCTGCCAAAAAATAGTGATACAGTATTAGCCTACAAATGGACGCATATGGTTGAATTTACCATCAACATGATATGCTCACATTTATAACTAACTATTATTATTTTATAGTTAGCGATATACTGTCAATGATGATACTCTCATCATCAATTTTAAAATATACCAGTTCAAATCTCTTTAAGTGTTTTATATGATAGGATGTGTGTTCATAGGAACGAGTGCCAGAGTGTGCGAGTGTATGTAAGCGCTTGCATGTTATACTGTGTTTTAGAAAAATAAAGTTATTGACTTGATTTCCAACGTATAAAGTTTGAACATAATTTAATTTTCCAAAACAAATTCTGAACATAATAGTGAAGAAGCTACCAGATTAATTTACAGCGACAAGAAGCTCAAAAAGTTGAACTAAATAAACAACTTGGCCTCGATGCGAGTAGCTCTATAAGGATACATCTTTAGAAGTTCAAATAAAATACGTGATGCGGTGTTAATTTGGTTTGTTTTGGTTGCTTTAAGGAATCAGTAGAGTGGGCAAGCCTCTCGGGATAGATGTCACGAACCAAGCTACAGAAACACTTCTACTCCTAGGAAAATCATAGAAAATCCTTGAAAGAGAGGGTTCCAGAACTCATCTAGGAGTTCACATGTTATGGCCACATTTATTTACTTACCACTAGATGAGCATTAGCTCCAATTTCGTTGAAGCCAAGTCATTTAATCCATGGACTATTTTCTTAAAAAAAAATCATGTGACCAGACATGATACTGTGATAAATTAGAGGAAAAGAAAGAAAATATACACATTTCTTTTACGTTGGGTCGATCGATTTAGGCTGTGTTTGAGAAGTGAGGTTGGGAATTCACCTTTCGCGCACGTAAAACAAAGCGACGCATTTTATTATGATTAATTAAGTATTTGTTAATTTTTTAAAAATGAATTAATATAATTTTTAAAGCAACTTTCGTATAGAAACTTTTTATAAAAAACGCACCGTTTAGCAGTTTGAAAAACGTGCGCGCGGAAGGAGTTGGAAACTCACTCTATCAAACACACCCTAAATTTAAGTTTAGTATCATCGTAGACGTCATGCCTTTGCACATTTGACCATTGCAATATTGCATGATAGTTATTCAATGTTTTCATATCTTGATCAAATGCAATTCCAATAAGATCTGATGCCATCAACACTTCAATAACCCTGATTCTTGATATTCCTATTAAAAGCAACCAACGATAAGCAATCTGTAATGAGAAAATTCCATTATTTTCATAAATATCAAGCAACGAAGAAGTCATCTTATATCCATGGTGAGAGTTTATATATAACAGATTCGAAATTAAAACCGTACTCAATAATATTTTTTTTAATACGAAACACAAAAATACCGAATCATCGATTTGTCACTAAGATCTAAGAACGACATTACTAGTCGGCCATTTTTTTTCTTAACCGATGAATGCACACGGTTTCAAACTCCTAAAACCGTACGATTTTTTTTTAAAAAAACAAACTTTCTGCACATGATTTTTTGGATATTGTTTCAAATCCATTTTTAACTTTATAATAATTACATCGAATGATTATAAAAAAATATGCCTATTTTAGAAAAGTGAAATTTATAGAATTTTCACATGAATTAAGATAACCATAAAAAAAACCCCATCAAACGCTGGATTGATAGGAAAAAGGTTTGAACCAAATTTTATTTTCCAAAAAGGAACACGAGAAAATGATGAATAACCAACATGCCCCACTCAGCCTCCCCCGCTTCCATCTATTTCTCTCTTCCCGCACCCACTACACTCTATTCCCAAGCTCCCAATCTGCAGAACGACGGAGAGAGAAAGAAACGGCATTGTCTCTCCTCGCCCGCGCCGGCCGCCGGCGAGAAGGTCCGTAGCCCACAGCCAACGGACGCACGGTGTGCACAGCCTCCTCTCCCGTACCGACGCCGCCCTAGCTCGCATCCTCCCCTGCGCGCGCGGCCTGGCCTCCTCGAGTGCACGGCGGCGACCGGCGGCGGGCGTGTAGGCCGGTCGGTCTGCCGGGGCGAACGCCACCTACCTGCCTCTATCTGGGTTCGAATCGAATTGAAGGTATCCATTCTTATCTCGTAGCAGCAGAAATCCCGCACAAGTAGAGGACCCGGTTGGCTCGTCTCATGGGGAGCCAGACGATGGCGTCGAAGACCGGAGGCGGGGGCATCGCGCAGGGCGGGCGGATGCAGAGCCTGGGGAGGCAGGGATCCATGTACAGCCTCACCCTCGACGAGGTGCAGAGCCATTTGGGTGAGCCGCTGCATAGCATGAACCTCGACGAGCTGCTCAGGAGTGTCTTTCCTGACGGCCTTACCGCCGACGGTGCCAGTGCCACCACCAGCAGACAGCAGCATCAGCCAGGCTCGGGCCTTCTGCGGCAGGGGAGCATCACGATGCCGCCTGAGCTCAGCAAGAAGACCGTGGACGAGGTGTGGAAGGGGATCCAGGCTGCTCCGAAGAGGAATGCCGAAACGGGCGGCGGCGGCGGCGGTCGACGGCGGCGAGAGAGGCAGCCGACGCTTGGGGAGGTGACGCTTGAGGATTTCCTGATCAAAGCTGGGGTTGTCACTGAAGGATCTCTCAAGGACCTCAGTTATGCAGGCACTGTGGATCCGGTTGGAAGAGGTGTTACAGCAACCGGGACTGTGGATCTGGCATCTGGTGCACACTGGATAGAGCAGTATAAGCAGCAGATTGCATCTACTGATCCTCATCATCATGGGCAGCAAAGTGTGCAGGGTGCTTATTTGCCGAATCGATTGGTCCCTCAGCCACTTAATGTTGGCCCCGGTTCTATTCTGGAGTCATCGTACTCTGATGGCCAGACTTCTTCAGGAATGATCGGCGGAATGTCTGATTCTCAGACGCCTGGAAGGAAGCGAGGTATGTCAGGGGATGTGGCAGATAAGTTGGTGGAGAGAAGGCAAAAGAGGATGATCAAGAACAGGGAGTCAGCCGCCCGTTCAAGAGCTAGGAAGCAGGTGCAATATATGTTTTTCACCTTTCTGTTTTTGACAATTTTTTTTAATTAGCAATGTTCTTGCTGTATATCATGATTCAGAGGCCGCTGTTACTTTAAGCTTAGTTTTTCATATGATGGTTTGGTTACTTTCTGATGTTGTTCTTCAGTTTGAGTATTACCCACATGGTTACATAATTACATTTCATTTGCGACAGGCCTACACTAATGAACTTGAAAACAAGGTATCTCGTTTAGAAGAGGAGAATGTGAGGCTAAAGAGGCAAAAGGTACTGTATTTTCCACTGCAATTATATCAAAATGTTGCAAATTTCCCCTATCAAGTTTTTTTCCCCATGCATGCTTGTTCTATAAATTAACCAATTAATTCTTCCCTAATTTGTCTTCACTTTCTGCCTCTGAATAGGAGTCAGACTATTTGGTAAGTGACAGGAAATAAATACCATCACTTGTACTGTCTCTGATGTCTTGTTTTTATTTCATATTGTCAAGCTACCTTGTTGATATGTACTTGTCAAACATCACTAAGATCCTTATGGCCTTGCACCTTATGACTTTTCAATGTTTTCACAGCTCTATAATAGTATAATCTTAAGTATTTGCTTCCACTACTTGAGGTGACTGTTTTTGGGTAGGACTGTAGGAGTGAGCCATATACTGTTCATTCTATTAGTTGATCTAATTATTAGGCATGTCCCCTCAAGCATTTATTCAAGCCAGTATCTTATTTGTGCCTAGAGGGAGGAAACTACTTTACTGGTGGATATTGGGGGTTATCTTGTATTTTTCCTTAAATATCTTCAAAAAGACTACCTTATACTATTATTCACTCTAGGCAGATAACAAAACGGGGCAGCGTTATGCCAGGAGTAATCTTGTGATGAAAAACCAGGAGATACTATACATCGCGGTCTAATCAACAGCAATATTATCATCTAGTATGATGTACTGTACTTCAAGGGAAATACTCAAATCTTTCGGTATAATTTTAACAGTAGGTGGTGTATTAAGTTACAATCAGGAGGTCTTCGTCATGGTCGTTGTTTGTGTATAGGAATTGTCTTCTGCAAATCTTTTGGATGACTGTCCAATAAAGTAACTTCTTACCTATGGCATTTGAAGAGTGCTGCTTGCAGAATACTGCTCTGGACTTCTGGTTCTAACATATTGCATCCCTCTGACTAATTGGTTAGCTCCTCAAACAAAGCAGTATTAACAATAAAGGATACTCTCTAAGTTATTTGGATCCCATTAACCCTGGATGGCCATGTGTCTTTTAAACATCCTTCATATTATAGGAAGATTAGCAAGGATCCAACAGACTGAACCATGTCCCTAGAAAGCTAGAACTATTAATCTCATGTCTATTTGTATTTCATATTTTTTCTGGTACCAAATTGATTCAGTTCATCTGATGTGGCAAGAAAATTGATACAGTAGTACTCCTTTAATGATGATTGAAAGTTTTAGCACTTGCCACTGGATATCAATTTAGCTACTACTATATATTATACTAATTTTGTGCTTAATCCTACTATCAGCCAAACACTGTCCTGTTCCATAGATTTTACACCATATAATTTTGTATTCTGATGATGCAATATTTGGTTAATTATCCATGCACAGCATTGACTTGTTTTCCCCTCTCTGTGCTATCTTCAGGAGTTGGATGAATTAATTTGCGCTGTGCCTGTACCAGAACCCAAGTATCAACTCAGGAGAACAAGCTCCGCGGATTTCTGATCATGTCCGCAGTATTTTATTTTGTAGTTTTTGCAGTGCTCTTGCTTGTAAGTTTTGCGTCCTGGGGTTTAGAATCATTTCCTAGCTTCTTCTTGGCTTATGTCTAGCTTAGTGATTTGTATTGTGTAGATTAGCAGGAACCTAGTATGTGTTCTGGTAGCACTGCTATCTTTCTGAGGCCTTGCTACTTTCCTAGCTAGGAGTATGTAAATTTGCTGGACACATCTAGGTTCTCAGAGCTTTCTTGTACTTGGTGGTGACATCGGCTGCTCTTCCATAGAACTGCAAGGAGGATGCAATCCTTAAGCCCAAATACTTCACTAGGATGAAGGGTTTTAACATACTGTAAGATTCAATTTCTGGATAGAACTGGTTGGACTATGATCTGATTGTTGAGATATCTATCCTTGTCAGAAATTCATAATTATTTTGGCTAATGGTTCATAACTTCATATGTCGCTGTCTGTCTCCAACATCATCTGCTATCAGTTGCTGAAACATACTATCTCTGTCTCAAAATATCTCAAAATATCTGTCTCAAAATATAAAGAGATTTAGCCTTGGGAATGGGTATTAAGAAAATAGGTGGGATCAAATGGGAGAAGGTTTTGATTGGTTGAGAAAAAAAAAGTAGATGAAGAATTTAAGCAGTGAAAGGTTGTGATCGTTGAGAAAAAAATGTAGGTGAAAAAGTTGTTATATCTAAATGCTAAAAATTATTATATTTTGAGATGGAAGGATTATTAATTGTCAACATCCTGAACCCGGTGTTCGTCAGATGCCATTTCGAACAACGGTTCCTGCATCATCATCTGTTGGTGAAACATCTTTTACTCTTCGAATCTAGGATGCGATTGTTTCTCTCTTTCTGTAATTTTCACAGCACGAATCTAGAGAAGAAAACAAAAAACATCCGTATGTCATCTCACATTATCCAGATGATAGATTGATACTTTGATAGGATTTGCTCGCTTGGCAGCTCGAGTCTTTTCAGATGTGGACCTGAGAAAAGAGATCGGATTAACACCAGCAATTAAATGCCTGTTCCTATACTAATTTGCGAATCGTTTTAAGAAAGAGCCGCGGTACAGTTCCCTGTAGGCGTCTTTTACGAGTACGTTCTCACTTCAACATAGCATCAAGTTGCATAGTACGTTTTCTTCTCTTGGAAACGGGAACTACAAAGAACGTTTTGACCCTTAGAAGGCGGGAAAGCTGTGGAAAAACTGAGGTGTGAGCGTGTCTGAGGGAGGGAGGCAGCCGCAGCAAGTCAACAAATCAGCGATTGGGCGAGGAAGTCGGGGAGGGGATGAGCCGGGCCAGTGCCAGTCGACCACCGCCGCGGCCGCCGGCGGCGAGCGGAAGCGGCGGCCGCCTCGCAGTTCTCGCGTCTCACTTCTCCCAATCTTCTCGGACGGCTGGCGAGGAGGAGGCCGCACTCGCCGCCGGCCCCTCCGACGGACCAACCATGTCAGTCTCTCTCTATCTCGCTCTCATCTATGCAGATCAATTTGATGTCTTGTTCACTCGAGCAGTTCTGCGAGAAATTTGTTCTAGTAAGCGCACGGAAGATATTGGATGTTGGACGAACAGATTCTATTTTGCAGTTTCGGTACCGGGGGCTGTAAACTTCGTACAAAAACTGAAACTCGAGCATGAGTTATTAGTTTGATGCAGTTCTGATCTTAATATAATTTGCATAATCCTTTAGATTGATTATGTGGGAAAAGTTGATTCACTAAGACGATCAAATCGGTGCTTAGTTTTTTTTTTGGTTGTAAGCATCCATGTTTGTGGACGGACACTGCAGAAACCGATGCTCTTCAGAATGGGGGAGGTTAAGCACTGCTTGTGGGGTTAAGTACAGTAATAATAATGTATTTTGGTGCGTTTGCATAGCTAGCAACATCCTGGAAGAAACATCTGAAGATCAGGGCTAGATCAGCGCAAAATGTTCTTGCTCAGAGTTAGGAGCCTGCATTTCCTTAGATGTCTGGGTTGCTGGTTAGATTTCAATTATACTCCATATGATAGCTACTCTGTAATAAATAACTTCACCTGGTTCTAGAATGAATCGAAATCTTGAGATATCTGAGAATGTAGAATGCTGTACTGAGCTTGTTCAATGGTTCCTCATGCTGCAGTGCAGCTGTGGCCTCCAAATATATACGGAGAGCAATTCTTCAACAGGACCTCATTTATTATAACATAGCCACATAATAATTGAGCAATGCTTGATAGCATAAACATCTGGTAGCACAAGTACAAATTATTAATACAACAACCCATGGAGACTAGAAGTTGAGTTCCTGCACATCAAGTGATAATTATATGAACATGCATTTTTCATTCTCGCATGATACCTACTTCTAGAGAATTTATTCTGCGATAACTACTATATAGCATAGCAAGTCAAATATCTTACATTTCTAAAATCTGCCTACTAGTCAGCATTTGCTGAATATTGAGAAGGCTTCGCCACAGTTGCTCTGGTTGACTTTACTGTTTTATCCCCTTCAAGGGACGTGCATTTCCACGGATGACCTTTGATCTTTCATCCAGACACCTATTTCTCTTCCTTGCAGTTTTGACAAAATTTTGCGGAAAGAGATCCCATCTCAGGTGGTTTATGAGGATGAAAAGGTGAAGTCTCTTGTGCGCTATAGGCATAATTTTCTTATATACTATGGCTATGAATAACACTCTTTCTTCAGTCTTTAAGCTAACGGGCTATTTGCAGGTTTGTTTTTGTTAACCCTACACCATAGTTCTCTTTTCCCAAGAAAAGAGTAAATTTCTGAAAAAAGACAGTTTTGTTGGTCAAAATTGTCATAAGAAAACCACAACCTTCTGTTCCAGCTTCACAAAACTACAGCTTTGGAACAGTAACTATTGGAAAGCGGCTACAACACTGTCACTCATCCTGTTATCAGACATCTGGAGTCATCCTGTACGGCCACTTAGCACACACTAACTGGGCAAGCTGCACACACTGATGAACAGCCATGCCAACTCATCCCCCTATCCCCACTACATCTGGATGTACTTATCAACCATTGCCATGCATGTTCCTTTCCCTTCAGTTCGCATGTCAAAATAGAGGGCTCAAAGGTGGAGCAGGTGAGCATCATCAAGGCAATGCTGCTCAAAATAGGCATTAGCACAGAGAGCGGTTCCAGAGTTAGCATGTTCTAATGGAAGTTTGATTGTTTGTCGTACGAGTGGGACCAAGGTCACATGATGTAGTTCTAGTTTTTCAATATTTATTCTTGCAAAGTTGTACTTTCATGAAATTAAAGCAAAAGAAAAGGTATACTTTTTAATTGGTTTTATGATTTTTTATTATGTGGGAGAAGGCATTACTAATTTTCTGGGAACACAACAGATTTGTGTCTCATCACGTTAGATGAAATGGAGATTCCAAACAAAGGTTCCAGATGTACATGCTATTTCATTTATATTTGTCTCACTAGTCACCTGAAACAATTTTATGCCATGGCCATATTCTTTGTTCACATTCACAGCTAATATTGATATGGAAGGTTAATTATCCTCTCTCCATTCTGTATTTCATGAAAATAACTGTTCTGGGTCTAATATGCAAAATACTTGGTCCTCGTGGTAACTAACTTTTGTATCTGCATCAACAAGGAATCACTGCCATATACTTAACTAATTCGTTTGTTGTTTGATTGAATATGATTGTGAGTGAAAGTGAACTGCGAATAGGTCACATTTGAATCTTTATCAGTGCAGGCCCTTGCATTCAGAGACATATCACCCCAAGCTCCAGTACATATTATAATAATTCCCAAGGCTAAAGATGGATTGTCTAGGCTCTCAAAGGTACTTAATTTCATCTTATCTTTCAAACATCCTAATGGGTTCTATTTAGCTAATTCCATCTTTAAAAATTCTTCATATGAGAAATTCACAGTAAGCTATGAACTCAGTTCACTAGAATGAATATTATGGTGGAGTGGTAGATGCTTGAAAATAACAATAATTTACCTGAGCTTTCAATAGTAGACTATTCCCTCTTTTTACTAATGGATAATATTTTTTTAGCTTTGTACCATAAGCTCAATAGTATACCTTAGGCTTCTTGGATCTAACACAACATTTTATTTTGTGTTCTTATCCTAGGAAAACATTCCTGTCTTTCGTAAGTACATGCTCATTGCGGTAAAATAATTTATAAGAATGATGATATCACACAACAAATCATGATCCTTAAGTAAACACATTATTTTGCTGAATAATACTACAACTGGCACTTTTCAATTGTCATAGGCAGAAGAAAGACACGTTGAGGTTATGGGCCATCTTCTTTATGCTGCTAGGATCATTGCAAAGCAGGAGAACCTTGATGATGGATTCAGGATTGTCATCAATGATGGACCTAACGGATGTGAGCATCAGCTTGATGCCATTGAGACGGTGAGACCTATCTTATTAAGATAGTTGGACTGACTTTTCTGTTGTATGTAGGTCAGTCTGTATATCACCTCCATATTCATCTTCTCGGGGGACGTCAGATGAACTGGCCTCCTGGATAAGTTGTGTATTCCCAAAAGAGGCGCTCTGTTATGAAAATGTAACCGATAACATTTTATCCCCATTTGATGTGATGAGCACTTTCCTTTATGGTATGTGCTCTGTAACTGCTATATAAGGTTTTAAGGTTTTCTGTTTCCTTCTTGCGACAACATAGCCATGGCAACAGATTGATCTATGAAGCAGTGGCTAATTTCTAGTATTAACAGCCTCAAGAGCATCCTTCTTCTCCCTGAATGAATGTTATCCCTGAAAGAATGCAGAAATGTTTTCGCATCTGTGCTGACAATTCCTGCTAGACAACTCAAGAGTGCTTGACATAGTTGGAAGCCTGGAACTAGATATCTGGCTTTGACCCATAGTTGGAAGCAGAGGCAATCTCAGGACAAATCACCGTATTTTGGAACGGCAAAATTCCAAATTTGCATTCAGAAAACCAGTTCGAGAATCACACGTCGTTTTTTTTTTCCCAATCAGAAGTAGGTCTCGTCGCTCTCGTGTCCAGGTGCAGCCGTCGTTCTGTTGCAAGCGCATCGCATATGTACAGTACAAAATTGCCACCCACCCCCACCAAACACCTTTCACTACTGCACTACCAACCACCAAAACCCTTCTTTTCCCCATCGAAAGCCCATCTCACACTCGACTCGCCGCCGCCGCCAAGCCTGCGCGGCTCCCTCCCCTCCCGATCGCCATGGCCTCCATGGCGTTCACCGCCGCCAAGTTCCTCCCTGCCACGGCGCCCACGCACCTCGACTCCTCCCCGCGCCTCTCCCCGCCCCGCGCCGGTAGTCTCTCCTTCGCCCCGCTCTCCTCCTCGTCGTCCGCCCTCCTCCGCCTCCGATCCCCGTCTCCGTCTGGGCCAGGTGGTAGGCTGCCCCCGCCCCCGCCGCCGCGCTCCTACGGCGGCGGCGGATCTGGTGACGCCGCGGATTCCGGGGGCGACGGGGGCAGCCGCGGCGGCATCCTCGGCATCTTCCTTGCCGGGTGGGCGGCCCGCGTCGCCGCGGATCCGCAGTTCCCGTTCAAGGTGCTCATGGAGGAGCTCGTCGGCGTCAGCGCCTGCGTGCTCGGGGACATGGCGTCCCGCCCAAACTTCGGCCTCAACGAGCTCGATTTCGTCTTCTCCACCCTTGTCGTCGGATCCATCCTCAACTTCGTCCTCATGTACCTCCTCGCGCCCACCGCCGGCGCCTCGGCCGCCGCGTCGGCCGCCGCCTCGGGCCTCCCCAGCCACATGTTCGAGGCCGGCGCCTACTCCTTGGGCTCCCGCGTCGCGACACTCGTGTCCAAGGGCGCCACGTTCGCCGCCGTGGGGTTCGCGGCGGGGCTCGCCGGCACCGCGATCTCCAATGGCCTCATCTCGCTGCGGAAACGCATGGACCCGGCGTTCGAGACCCCGAACAAGGCGCCGCCCACGCTGCTCAACGCCGCTACCTGGGCGATCCACATGGGCGTCAGCAGTAACCTGCGGTACCAGACGCTGAACGGTGTTGAGTACCTGCTCGCCAAGGCAGCGCCGCCGTCGGTGTTCAAGGTGTCCGTCGTTGCTCTCCGGTGCATGAACAATGTGCTGGGTGGGATGTCCTTCGTGCTGCTTGCGAGGTTAACCGGGTCGCAGAAGTCCGATGCGCCGGCCACCTCAGCGACCGCGGAGGAGAAGGAAAGGTTGATAGCCGTGGGCAATGCCGTCGCTACAGATGCCGTCGGCGCGGGAAGGGATGGAGAGGGTAAGTGAGTGGATGCATAATGCATATGCTTGCTTGCTTGTGCCTTGCAGCGCTCAAGCTTCATTTGCTGCTTCTTGGACATAGGCCAAGAAACTCTGTAGATGATAAGCCGGTTGGCTGGCAATAAGGAGTGAGGCTTGAAACAATTTGTTCGGTCCATCTTTGGTGTTCTTGGTTTAATCTGTCGACATGCTTAGTTGATCTTAGAATAAAGTTTTACCTTTTTTCTGTTGCTCATTTGGTTACTGGCCTAACCGGAGGATTACTTTGCGCTCGATAACTTCAATTGCTT
The DNA here is from genome assembly GCA_008326285.1 of Oryza officinalis. Taxonomy (NCBI): domain Eukaryota; kingdom Viridiplantae; phylum Streptophyta; class Magnoliopsida; order Poales; family Poaceae; genus Oryza; species Oryza officinalis. The sequence continues at coordinate 55,915,953 of BDMV01000001.1, read as the reverse complement.
TGTTTGCATGCAATTCTCTGATCCGATCAGACCAACATTGTAGATGTAAGGACTGAACAAATGAAAATCTAAGAGTTGGGGGATTTGTGATGTACAACTCAGATCAAATTCTCCTCTAGTGTTTGCAGTAGTGCATTGCTGTTTGTGTTTTCAAATGCAGATAATTATTTCTGCACAGCCAGAACCAGACTTGCCTCAGGTTTTCCACCGTGGCAATTCGAGTTTTACCCTTCTTTTCCTTCATACTAAGTATCTGAAATTAACTGTTTGACACTGTTCTAATGCTATGGCATTACAAGGTAGCTTGTGCCGAAATGCTTTGGTTATATCGATATTCTTAAACGTAATAAGCTGTGCAAATTTGAAGCACAATTGCACCTAAGCTAGCCTTTGGCTGTCAACCTGAATAGCGGTACTCCACATCAATATTTGTTATATGGATAGAAGCACACAACTGAATATAAACAAGTGCACGAATCGTATCAAATATTGTAATGTACACGATATGAACCGAATACTCAGTCAGTTATTGGTCCTAATCGACTATCTTTATAGCATAGAAAAGTTCAAAGGAAAATTGTTCCAGTTCTTAACTTATGGTATTGAAGAACTCGTTCTGTTCGTCATCTACTGTATACCAGTGTTACCTGTGTTGGGCTCCTGTTTTCTGAATACAGAGGGCAACATATGAATAGTATATTGATGTGCTTTTCCGATTGAATTGTTTGCAATTCCATATTGGGCCGTTCAAGTTGATACTATCAAAGTTTGGTGAGAGGTAGTAGCTGGCATGCAGAAAATGTGGTTCCAAATGCATTCCACCTTTCTCCTTTGTTTGGTGAAGGAAAAGACAACTCCTCACTGTCCTCCCGAAACAGCAAGTGCAAACACTTGTAATCGCGACAGGTAGCATTTGCCATTTTTGCCCTGTAATCCTCCTACCACAAGTCTGATGAAAAGTAAAAATATGAAAGCCCAATTTTAACACGCGAGAGTTGCCGGGTGGACGCCGGCGTCAACCAGTCTGCACCTAGCTAGCGTGCATCAACGTGCAACCTGAACCAGGACGTGCGTATATCGCACGAGGGATTAGGCATTTACTGAACTCGTCACTTGTCACAGCTGTCGCTAACCAAACAAGCTTGTTGCTTTAGTAGCCAACTCGTCCTCTTCGAGTTTTACCACTGACTGTCTTCATCTGGCAAGGTTACGTGCGGAACTGCGGAAGCAAGCAACAAATGGAGTGAGACAGGGAGTGTCAGAAAACCGCACGTCTCGTCACATCCGTGAGATATTTAATTATTTATTATTTTTATAAGTAACAATTAAAAATTTATTATTGAAGACATATAAATATCCATATATAATAGACTGTGACTTTTTAATTGTCACATTAAGTGACAGAAAAGTTAAATGCACTACCGCGAAATCCGCAGTGCGATATCCAGCCCGCCGTGGCAAGACCGGCCCTCTGGCCGCGGCTCGTTTTCAGGTGGAGCGAGCCCGCCCGTGATCCGATCCGCACGGCGATTGAAGCGGCTGCAGCCCTGATCGAACATGCCGCTGTGTCACGCTGCACGCCAAAATCGGCCGTAGCGCCATGGCTGGCAGCATCTGAATTTTCTGTGCGCTTCCAACTGAAGGCCGTCCACGTTTGCGTCAAGCTACCACATCGTCTCGTAGCAGCGCCAGATGCCGCGCCGGCGTGACGGTGGTGTCGTTGGCCGGCGTGGTTTAGTCAAACCAACCGGTGAGACCAAAAAGGCTCTGGATTTTCAGATCTTTGCAATGACTCATTGCCATGTGGGTCTCTATCCTGCGGCTCTGTCGTTTCACCAGATTTCATGCCAGTTTCCTCCGCGAGGACCATGGTCATGTGCGGTTTCACCACACATGTTTCGTATTGGCACATGCACCGGCTGCCCCCTGATCGTAAAGAAACATCGGTATTCGCACAAGTTCCAACTCGAAATAAGAAAAGAAAAAGGTGTAACACAAGTGGCTAGATCCATGCTAGTGTACCTAGAAAAAAGCAGGAAGGATCAAAATACATACAAAACCAAAAGGGAGAGATTTCTGGTAGAGCTCAACTGTCCAAGCATACAACTTGCCTCAATCATACATCACTGCTGATATAACATATCCTGCCAATTGGCACGAAACAAAGGGCAGGACCACGTTGATTAACCGAACCAACAATTTTCAGTTTGCTCAAGTTATCTGAAGGCATTGTATTTTTTTCATGCTCTATACAATAAATCATCACATTGTTTGGTGTTGATTGTTAAAAAAAAATTATCTAAAGGCCGAGACGGTGCAAGCAATAGCAGCAAGGGGCAGAGCTAGAGTATACAAGGTGATGCCCAAGAACCCGGTCAAAAAAATTTTCTAGTTATACCTTACCTATTTTTATTATGGATGCATCTCTCTCAATATAGAAACTTAGACATCCATATCATTTTTAACTTGATATAAAGTAAAGTAAAATAATTTCATTTTGTTTTAGCTTCGCACCTGACAGCAACAGGCTGACAGGTGACAGCCACAGCGATGGCCGCGGCCGGCCTCACGAGCGCGCCGGATACGTGGCTAGGTGAGGAAAGCGTGAGGCTGGCTAGCGATCATAGCAATGGAAATCTTCCACTAAACTATGACTAGAATACATATTTTCCACCAAGAAGGAATCGATGAAATGGAAGCAGGCCGGCCGGTGCGATCTTTGGCTACATGTGCTGCCCACAAATACATCGGCACGGTCGCAACGACAGATCCCATTTGGGGCCTCATAGACTAACATATCTTGCAACTCACATGCTTTCACACACTACTGTCCTCAACTCTCGACTACAGATCTCTTTGTACCGATTGCCTGATTGTCTCACATGGAAGCTGTGTATATATAACAATGGACTTGAACAACATCCTCACTAATCACTTCTCAGTTCTCATCATTGTTCAGACAGTTCAGTAGCTTCTCTCCTCAGCCAAACACAGCAATGAGATCTGTCAGCATTTCTGTCTACTTCCTGATCTCTGCCTTGCTACTTCTGCATTGCTTCCTAAGCCTGCAGACAGCAAGATTGCCTCACGATGATAGGGCATTGGAAGAGAGGTTTCAGTCAAGGAAGTTCCTACAGAATGTGCTAATCACAAGTTCAGAGAATCCACAGGTGTTCCATGAAGCAGCATTAGTAGTAGATAACAAGAGCAAGAAGCAGCCTGACGTCGAAGCAACTGAGAGCCTGAAGAAGGAGACGCCGAGCAAGGCCAATCCGATTCAGAATTAGTCAATTAGCAAGTGCAGATTATGACTCCAGTTGGAGACTGATGTGAAGTCTTTGTAGACTGAAGGCTGTATAGAGGGATTTTTGTTTGCCGTTCTTCTAACCGAAACCATTCGATTCATCATTGTTTGATCCTAGTATATAAAGCTAGACAGAGAAAGAGATTTTGTTTCCCTATCTCCATTTGCTTGCATCTCTTTCTGTCACACTCAACTTTATCAGCCCGTCAGGTCCATTGAAAGAGGTTGGTTTGGAAATGCATCTTGAGGCCTGTACCGTTTCTTTTGTTCATATACAGATATGCAAACAAAGTGAGCATGAACCATGAATACTACGGGAGAGAAGATGCGCCATTCTTATGCCTGCAAACTTGGTTGCAAATATCCTGTTCCATTATGCTATACTGACCTTTATTCCCACACACCCATAAAAGATAAAAATGACTTGCTGATGAGTCCACTTGCCAATCTCCTTGTATGATATGGCACATATATTAAGGCGTTAGGAATCAATGAATCATTTCACTGAAGGAATATACATTTGTCTGTTTCCGGTCCTCTCCAACCAAAAGCATGGTCTCTACCGTCGTAGTCTATTTGTTGCATTTGAAGCATATGAATTCCACATGTGTTGCAAACAATTTCTGCTTCATCCAAAAAAAAAAAATCCCCCTGTGTCCATGTTTAAACAGTCCAAAAATACTGGAACTTTGGAGTTTACTGCTGGATTTGCAGAAATAGATTATCAACTGGGCTGGCTTAAAACGCAAATTTAGCCCACTTAAGAAACTGGGCTTGAGGCCTTCGATACGCAATAATAGTAGCCCAATAACGACAGGCCCATCTCTCACGTTATATACGATCCCCTCTGTGTTCGAACCCTTGTTGACGGACGCTTTAGGTTTCCCATTCTCCCGCCGCCGCCACCGCCACCGCCACCGCCACCGCCACCGCCGACGCCGACGCCGACGATCCCATGGCTCCCGTCAAGAAGACGGTGAAAAACCTAAAACTTGATTCGTTTTGGTTTTGAATGTGCTTTGCTGTCTGGTTTTGTCTCTTGGTGTGGGCGTTTGATCGATGGGTGGGTGTTCGCGGTGTTTTGCAGAAGAAGAACACGGAGGGGATCAACAACAAGCTGCAGCTGGTGATGAAGAGCGGCAAGTACACCCTCGGCTACAAGACCGTCATCAAGACCCTCCGCAACTCCAAAGGTAAATATTCGATTCGTTTCCTGGTCGCCGCTCTAGGCACATTCGTTCGTCAGTCAATCCTGATACCTATAGTGCCTCTAAATCAGTGGTTAAAAGCATCCAGTTTCGGGTGGAACGCTTATTTTCCATTGAGTACAGTATGGATCTTGGGCAATCTTGCGATGATAAGAAGTTCATGCGTGTCGTTTGGATGTGGATAGTAGAATGGGACTGGAGTTTGGCTCTTCGGCTTGCTTCTTTTCTGCCTTACAGATGAATGCAGCGCCCTATAACAATGTCCTCTTTGCTTGCTTATCTTCTCATTGATCTTGCATGTCTCAGGGACGAAGTGAGATTGAAACATTTATCGTCTCACCGTTGCTTCTACTACGCGCCTCATTAGTTGTTTCTACTACAACTCATAAGAATTTGATGTCTTCTGTGAGAACTTCTTGTCAGGCGGGCCTACTGTAATTTTTCACATGGTATTTCCTGAAGTACAACTGCAGGCCCTCTTCATTCTATCACAATTCACAAACATGTTGTTATGATGCTAGGTTTGTATGTATGTCTACGGTGAAATATTGCTAGTTGGCGTAAGGGACTGAAGTTTGGCTCTTTGGCTCACCTTTCTCAGCCTTAGGGATGAATGCAGTACCCAACATCAATATAGTTTCTGTTTCTTGCATAAATTTCCAGACACTCCCTTGTTATCTGGGAAAGTAAGGAGCTTAAACAATTTCTGTTTTTCCTTGTTATACAGAAATTGTAGTTCATGTTTTTTATGTTATATTCACCTCTTTTATCATAAGGAAATTTGTTTAAAAACTATCTTATTTCCCTTTTATGATTGTTTTGCTGTTTTCTTATAGTGAGCACTAGGTGTTTAAACAATGTGTAGTTAGCTTCATTTCCTACTTGTCTCGTATCTGTCTTTTTTGCGTTCTTCTCTTTCATATGAGGATTTCGTGCATCTTGAAAGGCCGTTCCTTGTGTGAATGACAGTCTTGCTTTTGGTTGCTATGATCGTGTATTTGTGTTGCAAGGAATTAATCATTGAAGTGTCCATCATTACTATGGTGCAAGGTAGAAGTTTGTATATCAACTTCACTGTAATTAACACCCTGAACTCATGGTGAATTTAGTCTTATTACGGTTTCTAGTTCTCATGGCTATACCATTTTCTCCTTAAACATCAGATGTGCCAAACATGTTGATTTATCCATAACCTACTTTCTTTCTTGATACTATTTTTTATCCATTGGGTTTTGATACATAGCTTCAACAATCTGTTTGTATCTTCAGGGAAGCTGGTAATTGTTGCAAACAACTGCCCTCCACTAAGGAAGTCTGAAATTGAGTACTATGCTATGCTGGGAAAAATTAGTGTGTATCACTTCAATGGAAGTAAGATTACTCTTCCTTCACTGAACCGCACATGAAAGCTGCAGTGCTGTCATATATGCATTGGCCTGTTAATAATTTCATTGGTCAATTTCTGTCTCTCAAATAGTCAAATGGGCTAACTGTTCCATGTTGGTTAATTCAGACAATGTTGATCTTGGGACTGCCTGCGGCAAGTACTATCGGGTGTGCTGTCTCAGTATCGTCGATCCTGGTTAGTTTCAATCTTTCAGCCTTTCTTTCAGCATTCCTATGATTTCCCTTTTTGTTTCTTCCTGTGAAAACACAAACACAAATGCTTCTGTTGTAATCCAGGTGACTCAGATATTATAAAACAATTACCTGAGAGCCAGTGATGGGCATTCATGTGTTTGCGTCGTGACCATCTTATCTTCAGTTTTGCACACATGAAAAGATGTATATTTTTATGTGGTGTTCTTGCGATACTTTGATGAACCAAACCTGGCACACTTCTATAGCACCGTCTATTTTGCTCTGCTAAGCATCTGTCATTCTGTCAAGGGTAACGGTAGGAGTGGAATGTATGTAGGATAATTTGGTGATAATGGGAAAAGAAAATTCCAATCTGTTATTCTTTGGAGTACCCTCGGGCTGTTAGGCATCCTGAAATAACTACTCCCTCCGTTTTATATTATAAGTCGTTTGATTTTAGTCGAACTTTTATAAGATTGACTAAGTTAAAAAAAATAGTAACATTTCTAATACAAAGTAAACATTGTATCAAAATATATTCAATGTTAAATTTAATGAAACTAATTCTGTGTTGTAAATGTTGTTAAATTTTTTTATAAACTTGATCAAACCTAAAAAAATTGAAATAAAAAAAAATGTAAAATGACTTATAATATGAAACAAAGAGAGTAGATAACAAGCATATTCAAATTCAGTCTTGATGCGCAGTGTCGAGGGTCGATTACCAGCAGATCAAACGACCATGAAGACACAAACTCGCGCTGTCCTTCGATCGTAGATGCCCGCGATCAAGCGGCAGGAGAGGAGAGGAGCGCGTGCCTGGAAATCAACCCACCGCGTCCACGCTTGCATTGTGGGTGTGATGACGGTTTCGGAGTAGGGAAGCGTGTATCTGGTCTTGTGACGACTCTGACTCGCGCCGTCGCACGCGTGCGTGCGGACGCACGTGTGGTTGCGAACCGAAACGTGGGCAGTCCAGCGGCGAGCGCGTCGTTGTTGGATTTTGGAGCCGTGCGCGTGGGGAGGCTGGGAGGCTGGGAGGATCGGATCTGATGAGGGGGCAGTGCGCGGCGCGGCGCTGGGGCAGGTGCAGCTTGCTGCGACGACGCGCTGCGGGAGGAGGTGGAGGCCGAGGGCGACAGGGCCGGCTCAGGAGTTCCCGTTTCCTCGGGTTCGGGCCTGACAAACGTCGACGTCAATCCTCGAGTAGATTCTTTCAAAAACAGATGCTGTAGCTTCATTCAAAAACTCCAACTCCCTCGAACAGTCTAGATTCTATCTAGATTTTGAGAATCCATAATCATAAAATCCGAAAAATAAAAAAGCTAGATGCTACAAAACAGTTGTTTTTCAAAAGTTTAAACTTTCCCCAACAAAATCTAACACGCGATCGATCAGCTACGCATACTCTTGAAAAAATATTCTCTACAATACTGTTATACGAACCTCACACCTAACACGCCCACATATCAATGACTCGAGTCCTCCATACTATGTTTCATCAGCAAGTCATTTTTATCTTTTATGAGTGTGTGGGAATAAAGGTCAATACTATATTGATAAACATGGTTTGCGTTATTGCGCTCTTATCAATTGTTGATATGCCGAAGTAGATTCGGACTCTCGAATCCTAGTCGGATCCAGCCCAACACGGACGCCCAGGTGTGTTAATTAAGCCTATATATATATAAGATCGTGCATGAGCTCCGCGAGCCCAGATTAACCCAGTGTCATATTTTTCGATCGACTCATAACGTACGTACTGTCGCGGCCAGCCATGGGGACCGTGTCATCTAGCAGCCGCCACTGTGCGGCCGCGGGCCAAGCAAGCAGCAGCAGAAGCAGTAGCAGCTGCAGCTGGGTGAAGGCGCTCGACGTGGAGGAAGAGGAGGCGACACGCGCGGACGCGCTCGAGGCGAAGGGCGACAAGCTGATGTCGCAGGCGAGGCGGGAGCTGCACGGCGTCTGGTCTTATGTCTCGCTGCCCTATTCTATCTATCTCCTAGACGCCATAGAGAATTGAGAATTTTCAATTCTCGTACTCGTAATTGAAAAGTTATGGAAAGAGATTTATCATTTTGCAATGAAAACTACATAAAAAAACTTTGGACAATTTCGAAATCAGGCCAAGCGTCTTAATACATATGCAAAACAATTCATTATTGGCCCACCATTGATTAGAAGATTTAATCTGTATGAATCGCTATTGGTTTGATACGAATAATAGCAGTTGTTTTAGTATGTTAAGGATACAGATATATCCACGATTCATTTAGAGTTACTTAATAGCCTATTTCTTATACCATATCTCTATCCCGTGAAATTCTCGAGCCGAAAGATGGATGCATATGCTATGTTTCATTTTGCTAAATAATATCAATTAAAAGGTGTATCAATTCCATAAATTGGATATAGCAATAAATAAATCAGCAAAATTCTTTTATTTTAGATAGAAGAAACTTTCTTCTATCTAAAATAAAAGAATGTACCCTTCTATCCAAATCCAATTTGCATCGATAAAATAAATCCAAATTTCAGTAGTAGATGAATAATTGCAGTGTTTACAAGATTAGAATAACTTCAAAATAACTGACATAATTTTTTATTTTTCCTAATCATAAAAATAAATGAAAAAGAAAGGAGGTAGAAAAATTTTTGGATTTATGGTTAAAGAAGAAAAAGAAGAAAACTAGGGTTCTGTTAAATTTCAAGTATTCGGTTTCACCGATAAGATACAAAGATTTGCTTCACATTTGGAATTACACAAAAAAGATTTTTCATCGGAAAGAGGTCTCCGAAGACTTTTGGGAAAACGTCAACGTTTGCTGGCTTATTTGGCAAAGAAAAATAGAGTACGTTATAAGAAATTAATCAATCAGTTAGATATTAGGGAGCGGTAATTTCGTAGTTCGAATTTTTATTTTATTTTATTAGTAGTCTTAGATTTTGCATTTTGATGAGCCTCATTTTGAGGAATTCATGGAATAATCCATTTTCATGGAATAATGAATTAAGGAAGAAAGGATATGAGTCTACCGCTTACAAGAAAAGATCTCATGATAGTCAATATGGGCCCTCACCACCCATCAGTGCATGGTGTTCTTTGACTGATCGTAGGCCTCCCAAAATGTAACGGAGGCGTGCAAAGGTTTCCTCGGGCCAGACGAACATTGGTCCTCGAGTGCAAAGGCAGAAGGGAGCTTGACTGCAAGACTCACCCATCGAGTAGAGACGAAAGTCGGCCTTAGTGATCCGATGGTGCCGAGTGGAAGGGCCATCGCTCAACGGATAAAAGTTACTCTAGGGATAATAGGCTGATCTTCCCCAAGAGTCCACATCAACGGGAAGGTTTGGCACCTCGATGTCGGCTCTTTGCCACCTGGAGCTGTAGGTGGTTCCAAGGGTTGGCCTGTTCGCCCATTAATGCGGTACATGAGCTGGGTTCAGAACATCGTGAGACAGTTCGGTCCATATCTGGTGTGGGCGTTAGAGCATTGAGAGGACCAAGAAGAATGCACCTCTGGTGTACCAGTTATCGTGCCTACGGTAAACGCTATGTAGCCAAGTGCGGAGAGGATAACTGTTGAAAGCATATATGTAATAAGCCCACCCCAAGATGAGTGCTCTCTCCTCCGACTTCCCTAGAGCCTCTGATAGCATAGCTGAGACAACAACGGGTTCTCTACCCATACGGGGATGGAGCGACAGAAGCATGGAAATAGGATAGGGTAGCGGCGAGACAAGCTGTTTAAATAGGTGTCAAGTGGAAGTGCAGTGATGTATGCAGCTGAGGCATCCTAACGAACGAGCGATTTGAACCTTGTTCCTACACGACCTGATCAAATTGATCAGGCACTTGCCATCTATCTTCATTGTTCAACTCTTTGATGAAAAGATGAAAAAACCAAAAAAAAGCTCTGCCCTTCCATCTCTTGGATAGATAGGGAGGGAGGGCAGAGGCCTTTGGTGTCCCTTCCAGTCAAGAATTGGGGCTTCACAATTACTAGCCAATATTTCTTTCATGCCTTTCCTCGTTCATGGTTCGATTCCTCGTTCATGGTTCGATATTCTGGTGTCCTAGGCGTAGAGGAACCACACCAATCCATCCCAAATTTGGTGGTTAAACTCTACTGCGGTGACAATACTGTAGGAGAGGTCCTGCGACAAAATAGCACGATGCTAGAATGATAAAAAGCTTAACACCTCTTATTTGACTTTTTCACTATTTTGAAATACGAAAAAGATCCAAATCCAAAATGCAAAGGTCATCTTATTCAAAACCTCAATAATCACATCCCCTCTCTCCCACTTCACACCTCGGAACGCACTGTTCTTACAAAGAGAAAGGCGCTTTCCCATCTTCTAAACCCAAAATGAAATGGCTGAGGAGAGGGAGGTTCCTTTTGGGGTACCCCCGGGAAGAGATCCAATGGAGACGGGGTGGGCCTGTAGCTCAGAGGATTAGAGCACGTGGCTACGAACCACGGTGTCAGGAGTTCGAATCCCTCCTCATAAGCTACTTACCGGGAGTAGCTACTCCCTCCCTATCCGCCCTCAATTCGATTGTTAGCACTAGATAATGCCAATGACTGTTAACGGGCCTAATGAATCGAATACTCCCACCCGTTTTTATTTTTCTTGGTGGTCAACAGAAGGTCGTTTATCTTCTATAGCAAATCCAAAAATTGAACGAAGCCTCCCAAGTTTGTTGTAGATATGAAATTTGATCAGAGACGAGCTAACCAGAGATATATCCGGGTGGTTTGTTCGTACTTCTGTTTGTTTATCCAGAGCGAGAAAGCAGGATATTTCTCCTGTCGTGAAGGAAGAGCAGAACATTATCGATCTAAAATCGTTCTCTGCGTTTGGAGGGTTCATAACTCAACTGAACTCAGATTAGTAGCCTCACCGGCGGCTATGTTGCAGATAACGGTGAAAGCTCTAGCATGGAGAATTCTAGTTCCAAGGTTTGCTACCATATTCATCTGTTATTTTTCATCTTTTGGATTCTTTTCCTGATCTCTATTCCTTTCTTGATCATTTCTGTTCCTAATTCGTTTTCTTTATGTTTTGCATTTGTAGCATCTTTGCAGTCCTGCAGCAGGTGCGAATGTATCAGGTGGTGGTGACTCTAGTTCTGTTTTCACCAAAAACGATCATGCTGGTTAGCTTGCATAATAGGACGATAAGAAGTCATGTTCTACTCCCTGTTCTGTCGTGCGCCATGTTCTGCTACATCACTACCAAATCTGCCACATGTTCTCCTCCTAAGAAATCAGAGAGCAGATCATGCTCTGCTCCAAATCAGTGCATGTCCATCTCTAAACCCAAAAAAAGAAGTGATGTTCTGCTCCCAGTTCTGCCGTGTGCCATGATCTGCTACATCTCTAAACCCAAATACAAACACAAGCAGAAACTACGATCCATGTTCTGCTACAAGCGCAGAAGAAGCAGAAAATGTTCTGCTCTTGTTTCTGCAGGGGCCTTGCTCTAATAATACATTGAATCGTTTGTGAAGGACCAGAAGCTATTCTGTTACATATTCATAATTTAAGGAACAGGAGATTAGCTTCTGCTACATGCGCATGCATACTTCCGTTATGCAGATTAGTTTCTGCCATTTTTTTAGTTAATGCTCTGTCATTTTTTTTCTTTTGGCTCTAATAAATATCTTCTGCTGGCCAGTAGCAGAAAATCAATTCAAAAAAAGCAGAACATCAGTTAGTTAGGAGCAGAAAATCAATTTGAAAAGAGCAGAACATCAACAATTGCATGTGCCGCCTGTTTATATATAGCAATGCCACCAAACAGCTGATGTTCTGCTCCCTTTCAAACGGAATTTCTGCTCGATCTTCTGCTCTCTTTCCAGTTCTATTCTGCTCCTAATTGGACGAGCAGAATATCTTCTGTCTGTATAAATTTTTTTCCTGTTCTGCTCCTTTCCCGATTCACATGAGGAGCAAAAGATGTATGTTCTGCCAACGATATTTTCAAAACAATTATATTCTGCCATTTTTTTAGTTGACGTTCTACCCGTTTTTTAAATTGGTTTGCATGCAACCAATGATTTAGCAATTATTTGAACTAAATACAAGCTAATATTTAGTTAACTATTAAATTATAAACAACTCGCTATGCAAATATTATTGGATTATGGGTTATTCCACTAACCCGATCCGATAAGAGGAGGAAGTAACTACTCCCGATAGTAGCAAATATGTGTCCTATATATATTATATTGTGCAATCTGAATTATTTACAATTCACCCAATCAACTGAAGGACAAGAACCAAGGCGAACCTGTCGTTCTTGGTATCGATGGCCAGCTGCCCCAGTTTCTTGCGGGGAGCACCTTCGCCTGTGACGCGATACAGCCATTGCTCCTTGCTCGGTGCCGCAGACCAGCTGCTCGGCCATCTGCCGCCGGGTAGCGCAAGGCGCGACTCCCGTGCCCCGTGGCTATTTCGGGACATTGCGGCCCATCGTCTTCTCTGACCACCGTCTCTTTGCTTGGCCCTTCTGGTAACCAGCTGCAATAAGTGCTTTGATCCTCATGGGAGCAGGAGAGCTGAGCGCCGTAGGTGTAGCGGTGTTCTTGCCGCGCCGCCTTCGACTCCGCCGCTGGGAGGGACGAGCAAGGGGCGCTGTTTGTGAAGAAAATCTCCAGAAAGCACGCGGATGCCGACGTCTTCGATTGATGATGATTTCTTGGATCCGCGCCGCCGCAGCTCCCCTGGGGCAGTTGGCCTTGAGCTGGGCGCCGTCGGTAGCCGCGGGATTTTTGCTGCCTCCGAATAACCCGCCGGGAGGGACGAAGGGAGAGATAGCCGCAGCCGCCGACGCAGACGCCGTCGATCGAAGCGCGGGTTTCTTGCTCCGCGCCTCCGCCTCTCCCTGGGGCAGTTGGCCTTGAGCAATCCGCAGGAGAGTTCAGCGCCGTCGGTGGGGGCGGGGTTCTTGCCGCCTCCGCCGCGCTGGTGACGGAAGAGGGGGCCGCGGGGCCGCTGCGCTGCAGACGATCAGCCGACACGTCGTTGGTGGACGCGGCGGTCTTTGTTTCTTGGCTCCGCCGCCCCCTTGGCTTTGGTTTGGGGAGAAGACGAGCGAGCGAAGCCGCGATTCGTTGTTGAAACTCTCATGGTGTGCGTGATCAAAGCTGCCAGCCCACTAATTCTGGAGCTAATGAATAGTATTATATTGGTGGGCCAAGAAATAAGAGAGAGGAGGGAGGCACGGGTACTGCCTTACTGGGCTATTGCTGCCGGTTAAGGCGCTGGGCCTAAATGGGCGCAAGGACCAGATAAAGGTTTCGGCCCGCAAAAAGGAAAAAAACATTCGTTTTAAGTCCCTTAATTGTGGCCCCAGATTGATTCATGTTCCTGAACCGTAAAACGATATAGCGCCTCTGCTACCTGCTACCTTCTCATGCCGACCTCTCCGCCTAGTGCCCAGATCTGGTGGCTAGCCAGGTGACGGCATTGGGAGTTGAGGGGACTAGATGCATGGTGCCTTGCGTAAGCCATCATAGGACGCCATCCACCTCAAGGCCGCCGCCTTCCAGGGGCAGGTCATGGTTCTCGACCACGTGTAGTAGGCCGACCTCATCGACGGGAGAGGCAGCGGCCCAATGCAGCGCGAAGCCGCCAGGCGGAGGTTGGGGGATGGTGGTGTCGGCCACTATCGAGGAGGTGGTTGTTGTCGTAGCCAAGCGTCGCTTGCCTCCGTCACGAGGTCAAGCTCGAGATCCACCGCCGTCGTCTCGTCGATGGTCGAACGATGAGAGCCCCCATAGTGACGATGGCGGAGAGGCGAGCGCTAGGCGACGGGGCCAGCGACCAGCCCACCTTGGCACTGCGGCCTCCCCGCCTACCTCGTTGTCGTCGAGCTCCATACTCATGCCGAGGCACACAAGAGGAGCCACGCGGCGGCGGTGGCCAAACATCGACGACAGCTGCTCGGGGACCCTCTACTGCTGCTAGGCCGCACCCATCCCCCGCCTCCTCGCTTGGAGCACGCCGCGATAAGGTGCGACGATAGCTGAGGTCTAAGGACGGGGGGAGTATTTTTCTTTATTTTGTTTTTCTAACCAAATTCCGCTGACACGTGGATCCCGTTAATTTTTTAGTTTTTATTTTTTGCTTCTAATATCACCTAAGCGTCACACGGGCACCACGTGGAACAAACACCAAGTCAATAGGTGTCATGTTAGCCATAGTCATCCTTAATATTATCGATAAACTCAATTTGTACTTGTTTTAGAAGTTAGGAAACTCTTCGTACCTGCTTTTAGGTTGAGGAATACGAATAAAACTTGACACAAAATTGAGGGGCACAAATTTGACTTTTTCACTGAAAAACTATAATAGGACAGTTGGGCTGATTTGGTCTAGCAAGTGCCTCACACATTTTTGGCTGGAAAAAGGTCTATTTTGTGTCTCACAACTATGGTCGAGTTTTATTTGTTTCTCTGAACTATGAAACCAGGTACAGAATATCCATTTTGCTATACATTTGTCAATAATTTTTCTTTAAAAAATTATCAAGTGTAAGTATAGTATATTTGTAATTACATTGTAACTTATATGTAACTACAATATCGTTGTGGAGGAGCTTTGAAGTGCTACTGCCGAGGCCCAGATCTACGGCATCTCCCCATTCTGCTGCTAGGGTTGGCCGTTGGCAATTAGCAAAGCAAGACAAGGATGACGGTGGCACTAGGCACCGTAGCCCCCTCTACTCTCGTCGTCTCTGTTGTCAGGGTCAAGCTCCCTCGTCCCTAGGTGTGAAGGGATGCACGGTGGGGAGGCCCTTGCTTAGTCACTGGGACGCGAACATCGAAGTGACGGGTGATCCAATCAAGGCCGAACAGGAAAATCGTGACGTCACATCCAATGGAAAGAAAGGGGTGAAAATAGTAGGGGAAGAGAGAGAGGATGACTAATGGGCATCACTATTCTTCTATTTTTTTAGGGCTTACATGTGGATCACACCTATTTTGTTTTTTTATAACTGAAATAACACATAAGCAATGCTACATAAGATGGAGATCAAATCAACCAAGCATATAGACGATATGTTAGTCAAAATCTTTTTAATATTGTCGATTTGCACTGTTATAAAAGGTAAGGGAATATTTTATACTCGATTTTGTATTTGATAGAAGTGAATCAAACTTGACCATAATTTTTTTAAGCAAAACTTGACCATAATTGAGGGGCGTAAAGTATAATTTTTTTCCCTTTTAACCTAATATAACTGTGCGCATGTAGGTCCACCTGCGACCTGCGAGATGGAGTTCGGAGAGCTCTGGTCCACCTGTCAAATACGGTGTAGGACTTTTCGGTCATTCCGTCAAACGTATGCTGAGAATCGTAGTCGGGCATTCGAATCGGCCAACAAAAAGCAGCTAAAAGGCGTAATATAAATCGACGGGGTCAAGCACGTATAAGTTTCAGGCGTCTATGTAAACCTACTTGCTGCACGTATAAATCGCAAGGTCGCAACACGCGAAAGTAGTTGATCACGTGTTGAGAGTATGTAAGTAACTGGCGGCTGTGCCTGCAATGTTTAAGGACGGCGTCCTGGTCTAGGCGTTCCGTGGTCGCCACCGTCGTCACGAGAGAGGCCGCGGCTAGGAGCGCGCCCCGCGGCACGAGGACGGCTTGGAGGACTATGAGGCGGCGATGTTCAAGGAGGAAGACATGGGGCTGGAGACATTGGAGGCGTGCGGCGACCATTTCCTGGCTGCGGCGGTGGGCCATGCCTATCTAGAGGAGTCGATTCACCTCCCTTGCAAGAGTTCAAGAGGCGGCTCTTTCCTACATCCTCGCCAACAACTGTGAGTCCGTGCTACTCTCTATTTCTCTCTTTCTTGTTCTCCTTTCCAATAACTAATTAAGACCCTGTTTGACAAAGCTTAGGATTCTAAGAAGCAGCTGATGAGAATTTGGAGAAGTTGGAAAACTCAGCTTCTGACTTCTAGTTTATTTTCTAGATTCTACAACTACAGTTTCTCATAATCTAGATGAAAATCTGGACTGTTTGGGGGATCTTTTGACCGCTGAAGATTCTAGGAGAAACTGTAGCTGTCAAAAACTCTCTCAAACAGACCCTAAATGAGTGTTTGCTTTGCTGCTGCAAGGAGAAAAGTGGCATTAGCATACGGCGAGCAGGCGGTGCAATTTATCAAGGTAACCAGACGACCCACAAATGAATACGTCCAGACTTCTATTCGGGTTTGATTGAATTTTTTGTGTTCATTTGACGTAAATCTTGTCTCGACCCCGGGTTGAATGGGACGAGGCAGGCGCTGCCATCACGCTCCTCGAATCCGCGAGGTGCTACAAGACGATCCCGGACAAAGGTAAAACACGATCGCTCTACACGAATCTAGCTTTTGATAATGAATTTTAAACTCTCGAGGAATATCTCTCGTTTCCTTCATGTCGTCCAAATAATTAACAAAAAAACTTCTAAAAAATAACAAAATAGATTAATATATAATACATCACCTAGAAATATAAGTTAAAATCCAACCTATACAAGTTGTAAAAAAAAATATTGAACTCTAACTACTTAATCTATATTTTCAATAATTTTTTTGCAAGTTGCAACTTATAGAAATTAAGTTTGACCAGCATGTTTGTGGAGTGATAACATGTTAATCTATCTCGTTAATTTTTTTTATTTTTTATAATCATTTGAATGGCATATACACATTAGAGACTTACTCTCAAGAAAAATGTTTCGCATACCTCTCAAAAAGAAAATCGTTTGACATACAAACAAGGGCATCCAAATATGTATTCAGTAATCACCGAATAAATGCGCGTTTCACTGTGCGGACTATAACGAAGTTGCAGCAAACAAGCTTGCATTAGAGAAGCCCACTCGATGGGCCTGCCGACGGCTGCATGGAACTAGCAGAGCAGTGCGAGCAACAGGAAGACTGGGCACAGGCTCTGCATTACTACGAGGAGGCCTCAGGGTACCATGGCATTTCGTGGTCCGCGGACTACTGCAAGATCAAGGCAAAACAGATTAGGTTGATTACTTAACTGCAAGTGCAAAACTTATGTAATGTAACACTGGCATATCAGGTGTGGTCACTCACCTTTTGTAATGAAACAAGAAGGTGTCAACAATGAGGGTCACTGATCTTCATGTGACTAACAGCGTTCTCGTGGATTAAGCAACGACATGGAAACAATTTGGTACTGCGTGTGGCAATATCAGGAAGTCAGGAACAATGAAATATCAGAACACTGCAGGCAAGAGACAGATGATCTATGCTACAAAAAACTTTCAGAAGATAAAATAAAAAACTGGTTACATATAAGTCACGTATTGTTAAAGCTTTAGGCCTAGGCGTTTACAAAAAATGTCCTTTAATGGTCCAACCCCTTCTTCTCATTGTTACACTTTCCTTTCTTTAACTTCTGTCCCCTTCTTCAGAGTCAGAATTCCAAAACCGAAGGAGCGCAAGGCTAAAAGCAGGCACAATATCCTAGCTGGAAGAACGAAAAACTAGGAGAGAGGGAATAACGGGTGTTTATATTGTCCTTGGCTACACCACAGGATAAAAAAGGCATTGCCGTCTGTTTAACATTAATGCTGGCTCCAAGAGTACATATATTGCATTTTTCGGTGCACTGCAACGATGGATAGAGGCTAGAAGAGAATGCACGGACATAAGTTAGATTAAAAAATTAAAATATACTTGTAGGAATCCGTATCCACTAATATAGTATAGCCAGCTATTGTACCTATGTGCTTTACAAAGTACTAGCTGATATGGGTGTTGTTTAGCCTGCTGCTAGCTGCATTATTAACCTTGCTATAAGACTGTTCTTTTGAGCAACTACAAATGATTTTTTTTTCATTAGCACATTTTCCAAACTTCCCAAACCGCTAAATGATATGTTCTATAATATGAATAAATAAATATATTTTAAAGTTTTTAACAATTAATACTTAATTAATCATATATTAATGAGGTATTTTTTTGGGTAAGCCAAGATGCTATTTGCCCCAACCTCTGAATCGAATGGGTCCTAAGATTCTACGCAGTAGGTGAAAAAAAAGTACTAAGTTTTTTTTTAAAAAAAGTTAAAGCTTGAGGTTGGAAGAATTGAAGTTGAAAGTTCAAGATTTTTGTCTCCCGTACAGTTCTCCCCGACTTTAATATAGCACCAGCTAAGACATACTGTATAGTAATATCCATACTTGACATGTCATATAGACACTAGATATAGAAAATATATGTTCAATGGATAATGTTTTTAAAATAAATTATCATCCAATCATCTCTCTTCTCTCTCCTTTTATCCACTAATCCCCTGTTTTTATTCTTGGTTCTGATGTAGAACTGATTTCTTGCATGAGAAATGGTTTTTTCATCTTTTTCTATCTCTCCTCGTTAACTCTCTTGTCACCTTAACTTTTTGCTTATGTGACAGTATATTTAATGCTATGGACACTAGCAGAGGTGGAGGGTTGAGACTACCCTAAGGATGCTGATGCGTTCGGCAGCAACGAATTGGGAGAAAAACTCTCTCATTTTTCATGTGTATGTTTTCCAAACTGCTAAACGGTTCATTTTTTTTAAAAAAAATTATCTATAGAAAAGTTGCTTTTGAAGAATTATACTAATCTATTTTTTAAAATTAAAATAATTAATACTTAATTAATCATGAGCTAATGAATCATCTTTTTTTATCTTCTTAATCTTCTCTTTTTCACTCCTCTCAAACTCACGTTAGGTTAGATAGGTTTCAGAAAAAGAAGTTCAACATTTCAAGCAGAAATATGTTTTAAAAAATATTTCAAGCAGAAAACCTTCTCTCTCCGGATTCAGGTAGAAAGTTGGAGCTTTTGTTAAAAAAGTGTGGAGATTTCAGTTGAAATTTTGATGCTCTTCAAGTAGAGAACCGGAGAGAACTTAGAAATTTTAGTGCAGATTATAGCAATGCGGTGGTGTGGAGTGGAGGATATGCAGAAGGATAAGCATGCTGCTCCTTGGCATGCTGACGACATGTAATTGTTGCGTGATAGGCTGATAGCATATCGGCGGTGGTGACTGGTTTCTGCAGAATTTGGGAGCGAGGAGAGTAGATTGGGGAGGTATCAGCCAAGGACGTGCCGGTGGATTGGGGAGTTCTGTTCATCTGTTGGGAGGTGGTGGTGCACAGGCCACTTTGCTCATTGGTTTGTAGTTGCAGACGGTGGACGTTGGTTACTTGGTTAGAAAGGAATGGCAGGTGTAATTTAGCCATCTAGCATGAAAATGAAAATTTCAGTAGTACAGTATATGAATTGGTACCAAGTTAACAAAAAGCAAAAATATGTAGAACCCGACAAAAAATTTCATGCTACAAAACATCCGAACAAGTGGCCAGCAAGCACAAAACTTGCACAATGACACAGTAGCTGGAGCCTTTGGCCGGCGTCCGGTCGGCTATTCGCTGCATCTAACCAGCGGCGACCACGTCTCTGCAGCTCCTGCATTTTGATTATTAGTGCGAGCCTCTCTTGGATCGACCGCTTGCGGTGTTGGTTGTGATAAGGGCCGCGGTTTGATTTGCCGCAGTATTCAGCGGCCTTCCTGTAGAACTCCCTGACCTTGTCCCACTGCTGCTGTGCTTCGTACAAGCGCGCGAGCTCCTCGCAGGCAATCGTGGCGAACACCATATCGTTCTCCAGGACAAACATGCGCATGGATTTCTTCAGTGCAGACTCCATTGCATCCACCATCTCTTCGTCATCTGCCGGTAATTTTGAGGGGAAAAAGAGAGCAAATGTAGGTACAGTTAGGAAAAAAGAATTGATCAATTGAATCTGCAGTACAGCTTTCGGTCAGCTACTCACGAGGGTCGAAGACTTCGTTGTAACATGTCGCGGACTGCAGCAAGAGCATCGCAGCTCTATGCCTCTGCCCTCGACCCATCTGGAACAGCATAATGAAATAAACTTGTTGTTATTAATAGTTTGTCTCGAAAAAAAATACTGAACGGTTAAGGGCCCGTTCTAAACTGTACGTTTTTGCACAAAATTCTTTTATATAGAAGCAACTTTTAAAAAAATCAAATTAATTCATTTATCAAGTTTTAATAATTAATATTTAATTAATTATATGTTAATTATATTTTTCGTTTTACGTGTGGCTAACCATCCAAAGCAAATTTCTGGAACGTAGCCCAGATCGAAACAAAAAGACTCTGATCACTGACCTTCATGTGGCAAACAGCGTTCTCGTGGTGTGCTACCGCAGCTTTCGGCCCTTCAATTTTGACGTCAATTTGGAACTTGGCTGGAAGATCAGTCACTCGTGAACAGTTTTAAGGAGATGGCAGAACGGCGTACGTACACAGCACTTGGCGCGCTCGAAGACTTGGGTGGCCAGGTCGTAGTAGAGCGCGGCCTCGACGTCGTCAGGCCCGCACCCGAGGAAACGGCCGAGCCGCGAGGGCTTCCACCGCGCCCGCGCCAGCAGCCGGTCGCCCTCGGCCTCCACCGCCTCCAGCCCGCCCGGCGCCACCTCCTCCCCCAGCGCGCTCCACCCAGCCGGCGACTCCTTCCACCGCGTCCGCGTCGGCTTCCACACGGGTCCCCGCGCTGCGCCCATGAGATCGAGTCGACACACCAAAACCAGCGCACGCACCAAGCTTTGCCCACCGCGCGCACAACAACGATGCGATGCGGGGATGCGTGCGTCGGCCCTGCGATTTTACGTTTATTGCCGCCCGACGTTCGGGGCGACTAACCAAGCCCGACTCGGAGTCGTGACACGACGCGCGCTACTCCGAAACCGTGCAGTGGAAGGTCTCAGCATACACATATGCCCCAGCCAAGTTTCACCGATCGATCTGGTGATCAATATACATTCAGACGGACTAATACCTAGGCTTGTCACGTTCGTACGCCGGGCTGTACGTGACGACGGACTGCGCGCGTTCCGCTCCGCAGCGACGTGATGGAGCGCCAACGTTGCCTCCCGTCGATGTTCCGGCGCCGCCGCGGGGGAGGCGCACACGAGCCCGCCGCGGTGCCGTGCGAGGAGATCGACGCGGAGGAGGCGTACGACGAGGCGGTGATGTTCGAGGAGGAGGGGCTCGGGCCGGAGGCGCTGGAGGCGCGGGGCGACCGGTTCGCGGCCAGGGCGCGTCGGCGTGGCGCGAACCTGGTGGTTCGTCACGTTCAGGAACCCGACCGAGTTCACCATCGCCGATGACCACAAGGAGGCGGCCCTCTCCTACGTCCTCGCAAACAACTGTACTTTTCTAATTCTCCTCGACAGTTTCAGACTTTTCAGTACCTATACTGCAAGCGTAAATTTCTCTCTTTTCGCTCACGACCGTTCGTGCTTAATTTTAACCGTGATATTGCTGATTCCTCTAGGGAGAAAAGCTGCATCAGCTTATGGTCACCAAGCTGTGTACATTCTTAAGCTTTGCCTCCATACCCCGAACATTATAACGCTATATGGATTCATCTTTGAGGATTTTTCTTCCCGTTTGATCCATATTGATCCGTAGGTATGTTTCCCCAGAGGAAAAGGTGAATGCCGCTTTAGCACTGATGTACTCTGCAAGATGCTACAAAAAGATACCGGACAAAGGTTCGATACGTTCTTCTTAATACTCACTGTTAACTGTGTATCTCACTTTGTGTTTTGAGTCATGGAACAGTCAGTTAATTCGATTGGATCTCCGTGCAGATGAGGGGGAAGTTGCGGCCGCTAAGATTGCGCTGCAGAAGGCTATGGCGCTGTATATCGAGAATAACTCTCTGCAGCATGCTGGCACATGTTGCATGGAGCTAGCGGAGGTCTATGAGGAGCAGAAAGAGTGGCACAACGCGGTGCATTTCTACCAAGAAGCAGCGGATTACTACGGGGAAACCACGAAGAATCCTTATTATAGCCGATACTGCGATGATAAAGCTCGAAACATAGGGCGCGCTATTGCACTCGCGAAACTTATGTAAATGCCATAATACAGGGCGCGCTATTGCACTCGCGAAACCTATGTAAATGCCATAATACACGCATGTGTAGTATTGCACTATGTATGTCTAGAGTATATACCATTCGTTTCTAGCGGAGAGGTGGCCATCTCGTATCAAGAATATTAGTAATAGTTAATCCGCCAATTTTCAAAAGAAAATTAAGGATCGTCCCGTGTTGTTTACTCAAGGAATTGTATAGTACTCTCCCATCCTAAAATATAAGCTACTTTGACTGGATGAAACGAATTCTAATACTATGAATCTGAACAAATTTTTTGTCCAAATTTATAGTAGTACGGTATGTCACATTCGGTTAAAATACTAGGATATGTCACATCCGATTAAAATATTTTATATTTTGGGGCGAAAGAAGTATCTATTAGCACAATAGTAAGGACGAAGGGAGTATCTATTAGGCAATAGTCTACTGTACATAAATGTGATTACGGCTTGCATGCCCCCATCCAACGGATCTCTTCCGTCAACATTGGTCCATCGCTCATTGCTGACCGTATAGGTTTGATGGCGCCGCTGGCCCAGTCTTGCCTACGACGGCGGTGTTCAGCGACACTGAGCACATCGTGTCCTCCATCGACGCCTGGCGGCCACACATGCCACCACGCCGTCGGAGAGCTACATGTACTACGACGGTAGCCAGTGTAGCACGAAGTGTGGTGCGAGCGTGAGCACGGGTGTCGATGGCGGGTGCAGCGACTAGTCGCTATCGTCGCTGTCCGGATACAACCAAGTGACAACAGAGTTCACGTGTTACGTGAACGGTGCCAACACGCTGCTGCACTATAGCCCCGCCTCCTCCGGTGGTGGTGACTGGTGGTGCCCCACCGGCCGCTTAGGTTATCCCGTTGGTGTTGAGCTCCTGCATGCTGAACTCGATGGCTGGCCTAAGCCCCGCGACCACCACCACCATCACCACCGACGAGCAGTACGGCAACAACAACTGAGGCAGCCCAGCCCCACCAACCATGACGACCACCAGCTGCCATGGCAGGAGTTGGGCCCGAGCACCGTCGACGTCGACCACTGCGGTGCAGCGCTGGACGAGCTCAAGTGGGTCGACTATGTCTTCAACGGCTACAACAACCTTTGTACCACCATGACATCCAAGGATAGTGCATCTATGGCAACAGCAAGGACACGACAGTGCACTTCAATGTCCATAGCCTCTTAGGTTGCGAGTTGGGGGTGCGGCGAATTAGATTTTGGGCGGCGGCGGTGGCAGCCCGTTTCACTTGGCTATGCACTGCTAGGTTTACAATTAGTCGGTGCTAAAGTACGATTATGCCCCTTCATGTTCATATTCTTTTTGACAATTATGCCCCTTCATGTTTCTACTACTATCAAGTGAGGTGGTAGTAGAAATAGATCTAAAACTTTAAATAAAATTAGATCTACGGTTCAGATTTCTACTGCTAGTAAAGAGCGTCGTAGCGGGACTCTTGGATTTATAGTCAAAAGTTAATGTATTTTGAGATGTAGGTAGTACTTGGTTTGCAGTGTAATGGGGAGGCCAGACCGTAAGGATGTGGTAGGAAACGAACGATTCAGGATGGGTGATCAACAAGGGTCGGGATCTGAAACGGAGTCATTGCATGGCTTTGGTTTGGTCCCGGGCTTTGCCCTAGGCAAGTAGTCGCAGGCTCAGTTTGTGGTGCCCGCATGCGTGAAAGCTTCGTAGGATATACTCCAAGGAGTACTTGGAATTCTCTTGTGCAGAAAAAACTTCGTAGGATTTACTCCAAGGAGTACTTGAAATTCTCTTGCGCATAAAAAAACCACGAATATTAGAATATTAGAAAAAGACCTAATATCAAATAATTAAAAAAGATAAGGATTTGAACCCAGGCCAACTAACCCACCATCTTGTGAAACTAGCCGTGTAAAGCTAGCTAAAATACGCTAGCTGAAAGACCCCCTAGCGTTTCTCAATTCTCTTATGCAGAAGAGGGGCACGTTGCAGCATCACGCTTGAGCTGCATTCGGGTGTGCTACCTGTTGCAAGGAGCTAGCTGAGCTCCACGAGCAACGGAAAAGGTGCCTGATTTTGCCAGAATTGCCTTAGAAGAGGTCATCCAATGGTATTAAAATTGTGAGGAAAAAGTTACATGAAAAATTTTACAATGACAGAAGACTGTCGAGGTTAGCCGTGTATGAGAGCGCACGTCTAGGAACAATGTGGGGAAGCCTAGCACCAATCCTACCGCCAAAACAACACCACGGAGCGGAATCTTAAAAATGACTGCTGTACGAAGATGGCGACGTCAAGGACGCCGCCGTCACCCATCCAAGTAGCCGAAGGTAACTAGAGAAAACTTACCTGATTCAACCTTAAGGCCCTATTCGTTTCACAGGAATACAAATTCATAGGGATAAGAAAAGTGGAGGATTAGGAAGACACATGCACTTTAATCCTATAGGAAACCAAACCTCAGGAATTCAAAAGCAAAATGCATTCGGATCCATTCAAAGGAAAAACATAGGAACATTCTGCTACTTGAAGAAATATATTATTTTTTGAAGTTTGAATCAGCTAGAAACCGTTGAGCATGTCTGCCTCAACTAGCCGTTAATAGTACATTTCAAGTTCATAATATAAATAGCTCCAGAGCTTGTATCAGGTAGCACCGTTCACTTCACTTCCTCTTTCTGTTTGCTCATCAAAAGAAGCTTGCTTGTATCATTTTTGGAGAATTAGCTTGCTCATCATTTAGCCAACACAGCTATACATCATCACTTGCTCCTGGAACAATAAGGTTAGCACTTGTTCAAGTTGTGCAATAAAATTGTTAGTTTTCATAGGAAATGTTATGATTTTTACTCTCTTATATTGATTTATTTACTTCCAGACACAATGTATCCAAGCTACCGACGTAGGTCAGATAGTGACGATGAGTTCATTCATTTTGTTTTGCCTACCTTGGAAAATTCAACACAATCATCTTCTACTAGGAGACCAATGCACACATCAAAACTTTCAGGGGGTTGTCGTGTTCATGAGATTTTAACTGGACATGAAAGATTATGTAAAAGGAACTTCCACATGGAAGTTGGCATTTTTCATGCACTAGTCGACAAGTTGTGTGAGAAAGAGTACCTAGCTTATACAATATATGTTTCAGTGGAAGAGCGAGTTGCTATATTCTTGTATACGGTAGCACAAAATGCAACCAATGAAACACTTCAAGATTGGTTTCAGCATAGCCCAGATACAATACATCGATATTTCAAAGCAGTATTGAATGCAATAACAAATCTTATATCTGTCTACATTCGTGCACCTTCCTTGCATCCATATCCAATCTTGAGCAAGCCACAGTTTTACCCCTTTTTTAAGGTATGACCACTTGTTAAGTTGTTCTGGTTTCAAAATTTGAATGGCATAAATTTTCATGAATTGGAGAAAAGTTTCAAACAATGGTGTGCCTTTTTTTCTGCAGAATTGCATTGGTGCTATAGATGGTACTCACATCCCTATGAAACTTCCATTGGATGAGCAAGAACCATAAATAAATAGGAAGCAAACAATCTCACAAAATTGTATGGTTGCTTGTGATTTTGATTTGAAGTTTGTGCATATACATCCTGGATGGGAGGGGTCAGCTTCAGATGCAAGGGTTTTGCATGATGCACTTAACCATGGTTTTGAAGTTCCAAATGGTAAATTTTATCTTGTAGATGCTAGTTATGCAAATACTCCCAATTTATAGCTCCATATCGTGGTACTAGGTATCATTTAAAAGAACAAGGAAGAGCTCGCCAAAGGCCACAAAATTATAAGGAATTATTTAATTTTTGACATGCTCAACTTCGGAATCATGTTGAGAGAATTATTGGCATCTACAAAATGAGATTTCCTATACTAAAAGTGGCTTCACATTTTCCAAACAGGTTGACATATTTGTTGCTTGTGCTGTTCTACATAACTTTATACGCCTATACAATGGAGATATGACTTGGCGTAGTAATGCTACCATGGATATTGATCAAGAGCAGATTATTGATGTGTCAGATGGAGACCATAACTATCAGGATGATATAAATGCATTTAATTTCTCTAGGGAAGCAGGAAATCAAATGCGAGATGACATAGCACGACAAATGTGAGATCAGTAAATATCCCGAAGGACTTCAAGATAGGAATATATTGATATGGCATGCAAGTTGTATTACCATCCATGTATACTACGAATATTACTATTCTACTGCATTATATAACTATTCTTAATTTTTTTTCCTGACTAAAATATGCTAACCACCAAATGACCAAAATATGCTAACCACCACATGCCCAAAATATTGCTAACCTGACCAAAAGATATTTGTTTTAATAGTAATACTAATAATCTGGGTTGCTATGTGCAATCTCCCTTCTAATCCATGCCAATTTTAGTGCATCACTAGAATATGACAAGAAAACTTCCCTGTTATTTGTTGATTGGAATATATCCGATGCCATCAGAATGTCACTTGTTTGTAGACCATCCAAGCCTTCAAGAGTTGTGATCCACTTGTTAATGCTGTAGGGATCATCTAGTTTCCTTTCTTCAATAGCTGCAAATCAATTTATTTCTTCCTGCTTCAATTGTAGGTATCTCACATGAAATCCATCAGCTAGTTCAGTAGGACTTGTCTTCTATCTTTTTGCACGTTTACTAGGCTTTTCTGGACAAGGTTGTTTGCAGGTTGGTGTAGACTTCATGTGTTGCATTGGTGTTGATGACCGGTGGGCAACATCCAAATTTGTATCCTTAGTTTCTTTTTGATCAAATAAATCTAAACCAGGTTCCAGACCTGGACGTTGTAAATTAGGTGATGGACTATGGTAAGCATTAGTACTTTCATCAATAGAGATGAATGCATCATGTGCCTTGCTTGCATAATAGTCCATACCACGACGAGTCCTTTCTTCAGCATAACGACCTATATCTTGTTGAGCACAAATTAGAAATATAGAAAAAACATGATGTCGAAAAGACAAGGCACTATGGCTTTCACTAACCATCGTAAAGTGCAGATAATTCATCAAAGTATGGGTAAGACTTGTCTTTCCATTGGAGGGGTTCCTTGCTGTTCTTGCGAGCAGCAAAGGTGGCCCAAACACTCTCAGGTGCATCTACCATCATTCTCTCACTATCCCATCCAAAGCCACTTTCAGCTAACAAATCCTTAACACCTCGATATTCCTTCTTCAAATCTTGCTCTTTTTGCTTGACTTGGTTAACAGTATATGATAGACTAAACCTGTTATTTAATTGAGAAACAATACTTGTCCATGCATCCTTGCTCCATGCATTGTGTGTTCGATAACCAAGTACATCATGATCTTTCAACAGCTGAATAAGAAATGACCTCATTTGGTGATTCCATTTAGCTCTATGACAAGTGCTTGCGGTACATAAAGCAGCTGACAACATGTCCATATTCAGTTACAATAGTCCTACTAACTAGTAAGAAACTAGCATATGTACTAAACATGTAAACAATACCTGTTTGTTCAGACGGCAGTGAGGACAAACGATCAGCTCCAACACTACTACATCCTTGCGAATGTGAATGATGTCCTCGTTGCACATGGTTTTGATGATTAGTCATCTGCAGTTGACCAAAAAATTTCCCTTTTTATTGCTATCGATTCATAGAAACTAGCTATGTGATAATTTAGACTATTCGGATTGAAAAGCTGGAGCATGGGCAGTCAGAAACAATCAAACAACCCTAAAAAAAACAATTTCTCATATTTGCTACATAAATCTGACTTGAGGGTTAAATTTCTGCAATGAACTGTTTTCTACGAGCTTTTCTTTTCTCTATCCATATATTGCTACTAAGAAACTGCATTAAAATACCATAAACAATATCAATTTCATGAGAAGTCATCTCTTTTTGAACCCTTTCCTAGATATAAAACAGTGGAGATAGAGTATTTACAAACTAAAAAGGAGACAAAAACACAAGAAATTTCTAATGATCAATCCACTGTTCAGTACAGATGTACTAGATCCTCACACATCAACCAAGCACGAGAAAGAAAACAAAAGTTAAGCAAAAGCAAGTGATTAGCTTAATCTCAAGTTCACAACCCTAATCACCAATCAATGGACCAACCTCCGCGTCCGGAGCCTGCTGTCTTGCCATAGGCCTAGAACCAAAAGCATGCGGCCTGCTTGTACTCTACAGCCAAGATCTATGAAAAAAACAAAAGGGGCAAAAGTCTGCATATACCGCTGCAAGAGGATGCACAGACCTACAATAAACAAGTCCTCGTCGATCTCTGCGGCCGCTCGTCCCGTCGTGGCCGATCCCCGCCGCCACTCGTCCCTTCCTCGCCGTCGCCCGTCCTCGCCGATCCCCACCGCTCGTCCTGTCCTCCTCCTCGCCGATGCCACGTACGGCAACGACTGAGGCAAAGGTGCCTGCTACTGGTAGGACGAGGTCTTGGAGGGATTCATCGACTGCGGAAAGAGAGAGGGATCGTAGGCGAGGATACGCAGGAAGAGAGAGAGGAAAGCTGTTTCACAGATGAAGAAAAGATATTTATCCGAGCTTCACGGGATTTTTTTATTATTTCACGCTTGCCTTTTTGCCGCGAGAGAGCTATCGCGCGCGCTGATTTCCCGCCATGAATTTTCCCATGAGGTTGTACCGGATGCAAAATTTCCTCATTTTCTTCTTGCGACCAGTAAGATAGAAAAAAATCATTTACTTTTCCTGCCATGCAATTATGTAAAACGAACGTGGTTGATAGGAATAAATCTGGTACAAACAGTATTCCTCCACTTCTCCCGTGAAACGAATAGGGCCTAAATTTGGAGGAAAAGCATCTCTTTCTCCCCAGAAACTCTGCTGCACTCATATCAGCTTTCTATAAAAGCTGGGCCAAGTGGCCTTCCATCTAAAAAGCGCATCTCAAATTCTCAATTCCACGATTAATCAATAAACCACATATGTTACTATGTTAGCTCTATGAAAGCAACTAAGCTAGGGCTGAATAATAATGCCTCAGACTATAACACACTAGCACAAGAAAATCGAACATCAGAGATTCCATTAATGAAATGGATATCACTGTATCAGATCATCAGATGCACTCAACGAAATTACCTTCATTCATTACGATGCTAGTATTGCTGTACAAAGAGCAAACAACAGAAAACGGGCTTGCATTACGGTGGACATTTCATCATTCTGAACAGGATTGAAGTTGCTTTGCTTGAGAAAAAAAAGAGGCAAAAATGATATATTTGAAGCAGTTGATAGAAAAACAATCCACTGCAACTCAAGGTAAACTATCTAGAAACCGTTCATCTCCAGTAGATATGTTCGTCTCTTCATCAGCGCCTTCACAGCAAATCTGAAGGGTTCATCGAATGCGCTAGAAACAAAAGCTTCAGTTTCCTTCCGACTGCTGTGACCACCACTGCCTCCATCATTGGAGGGTTTGATAACAACCAGGGTGGCACCTTGCAATGCCATCCCACCAGGTAGCTCGAGGTATGGGGCATATTTCAGCTTCATGTTGCAGGCTGGGACCTGAGTTCTATTGGAACATGCTGAGGCTGACAGTTCGTTTTCTCTGAACTCTCTAAGCTGCTCCATCCCCATGTACAATGTCCCTTGCCCATCGGCATCTGCCAAAACCAAGCTTCTCAACGTCGGATGGTCCTTGATAATTGACCGGAGAAGATAGTGCCTTGTTGATGCAGCAATCAAAGAGCTGATAGTCCACACGACACGGAGTTTAAGCCCGCCATTGGTATAGAAAGATTCTGGCATGCTTCCATTATCCTCTACCGATGGCTCATGCTCTGTGCCTACAGGCTTGTGATCGACCAGGGTACCTCCAAGAATCACACAATTCCGAAGTGTGCTACCATACTCAGCCCTCCACTTAAGCAGAACACCCTCCTCAGTCCCAACATCTCCCGAGGGAAGCTCCACCTGAAGATTCCAGACATCAGAGAAATTCCTAAGCACATGCACGGGTGAATGCTGCGCAAGTGGGAACAACGGCCTGCCCATGCCATTCGTGTTGCGCATACTGTGGAATGGCTTCACAATTGTGAATAGCATAAGCTTAAAGAAATGGGAGAAGATGTTCTGCGGCTTTGCCGAAGACAGGTTGAGAGCATCATCAGCATCACCATCCGTGGCCACGACACGGTCAATCTTTACATATACATCGGAAACAAGGGGAACAAGCCCACTGAACCGCTTCGACACGGCAGCGCAGCGGCCAAGCGAACGCACGTCCTCCAGCTTGTTCAGAATCAGGAGGACAACTGGATCCGGCAGGCAGTCGAATTGGTCGAACTCCGGAGCCGGGTCTGCGTGGATTCGAGCCCTGGGATGCATTGTCCAACTCAAAGCTGCGCACCTCTCTATTCCCACAACAGATCAAGGATCCCACTAAGAAAAAAAAATGCAGAATCTTCCGCTACGGATTGGTGTAAACCCTTCTGCTCTTGAAATGAATCGTCCAGCCAACTGAACAGCCCGTCGAAACCGAAGAGATTTCCTGAAACAAACGCAACAGTAAGGTAAGGACACAAATTCCGCGGGGAATTACCATGCTGAACTGAACAAATAAACATGAATCACACAGAATTGATGGCGGCCAACGTGCTGGACAAACAACTACCATACCAAATGCTTCAAATTGATCAATAAAATGAACGAAATCCCTCTAAATAATGCTTCTGGATTACCAGACGAGCTCAACTGCAACAGGGATTACAACTCCACAGCATAAAAACCAAAGTAATCCAAGAAGAAAGTACCTCTAGGCCACCATGAGCCCTGCTGTCGAGGCCCCTCCCAGAAATCCTCTCTTCCGCCGGATCCAACTCCGGCGAGCCTGCAGCTTGGAAAACCACCCCAAGAAGCTCCAGGAACACCACCAACTGCCCAGAGCAGCCGAGAGCGCCGATCTGGGGGACACGGGGAAGCGAATCCGCGCGAGGAGGGGGATGGTTTAGAGGGAGCAGGAGGCGTCTCGGCTCGGGGGAATTTTTGTGCTTCGAGGGGTTGGTTTCTATAGCGTAGCGAGAAGCGTGCCGCTACCACCACTCCACCAGCAGTGACCCCCTCCTCCACGCCGCTTTAATATTCTTCGCACCACGGAGGTAACGGCCGTCTCCGGACTCGGTAACGGCGTCGCGGGGATAGGTCATAGTCTCGAGAGGTGGGCCCCACCAAGCAGCAACCCGGTCCGCGACTCGCGCGTGCGTTTTGGGGGGCTTTTGGCTTTGCTCGCCGCCTGGTCGACTGTGATGTCGTTTTACTAATGAAATGGGAGAGGTTTTGCCTCTCCTTCTCAAAAAAAAAAAACTTGTGTTTTCAATAATAACGCTTGGAAAAAAACGCAGTTATGCAGCCTTCGGAGTTTGGATCATCTTTTGACGACGTACTTATCGATGTTTTTATATAAACTTTTCACCATGCTCCATTTTCACCAAGCATACCGTGCGTGCACAGAGTCGAAGACCTTCTGTAGTCCCACCACTCACACGTATAGTGGTTCGGTTCAGGTCCACTTTGTGGATGGTTACCAGCCCGTGCCACGAGAGCCGTACAAGATCAACGGACAGTGGCAGGGGCAAGTGAACCACCCCAACACACGCGCACGTCAAGGCCGTCGCATCACCCCGTCTCGCGTGTCGCGACACCGCGGCGCGCGGGGAAGCCGGCGATTGTGGCGGGCGGCGAACGCGCTGCGCCACACGGGTCGTCGTGACGGTTTTTGTCGCTTCGGAGCCTCGGATGGAGAAGCCTCGCTTTCCGCCCGTCCCGGCCCGCACGCATATGGGACCAGAAATCCCCATTCCTCCGTGCACCTTGGCCTGTCGATCCACTGTAGCCGCCGGGGGCGTCTCTATCGATCGTGGCAGAGACAACGACGCATACTCACTCACCGGTGCGTGCCTGCCTTGGTTGGTGTGTTTCTCATGCACAGTGAACACTGTGACGGAGCGGGCCAGTTGGATCAGAAATCCGCGTGCGCCGCGCACCCGGCATATCACACGGCCTTTGCCGAGACGAGGCCGGCATTACGACGGCGAGAACGAACGTACGATCGATTGATTGATGGATTGATCCGCCCGCGAGGCCGCGACCCTGCGCATTATTGCGGAAAACGACCCTGCCCCTAACGCGTCACTCGCTCAGCCGTGTCGTCCTCTGTCCTCTCCTCGCCCCCTTCGCTTCGCCGCTGCACATGCTGCTGCCGCCGCCGCCGATGGCAGGTCGGGTTTGTGAGTACTCCTCCTGATTACTAGTCTACACATAGAGATAGAGATCAAGGCTGTGTTCTTTTTTTCATGGTTTCAACCTTATTTTTTTATTTTTTACGCGTATGTTTCTTAAACTGTTAAACAATATGTTTTTATAATAATTTTATATAGAAAAGTTGCTGCATATTAATTTATTTTTTAAATTTTTTTAGACTAATATTTAATTAATTATACGTTAATTCATGATTTCGTTTTGTACGTGGAGAAGAGGGATTCTTAACTTTTCCAAAAGAATGCAGTCTAAATGATTAGTTAAGAGACTCTCATGCCACACACGCACGCAATAGATAGTACTGCCACTGCAGACGCTTATCCAACTACAACTACTCCACGTGAAGCCGACATCGTTTAAACATAAGGGACACGCTGCTGATATCAAATCAGTTTGTCTCGTGCTGTGGGAAGGTGAATATAGCAGATAAAATTTTGTTCCTTTAAAAATTTCTGTTCAAATTTTTCCTCAGAAATCTTAATTAGATCGTGACTATAGAAAAAACCAGATCTAAGCAGATGAGACAAAAGCTTGTTAGGTTCAGGAGTTCAACCTCTTCAAATGTTCTAAGACAGATGAGGTTGTCTTCACCGTCATGACAAGTCAGGAATTAAAATAGGAGAAGAGAGATCAAAATAGACAGAGAGAAAAGATTGCAAAAACTTGCTAAGTTCAGGAGTTCAACCTCTTCAAGTGTACTGAGACAAATGAGGTTGCCTTCACCATCATCGCAAGTTAAAATCCAAAAACTCGTAGAATTTAAATTGCGGAATTTAAATTGCTGAAAGTAATGCGGAATTTGTCATTAACTCTGATTGTACCTTTGCCCATCACATGTCCACTGCTTGCGTTGATCAACTTCTTCACCATCTTCATCAGGACTTAGTGATGAAGTAGTTGCCATGGGAGTGGCAATGGGCTTGCAGTCCTCCATCTTGAACTTCTTCAACAGTTCCTTGGAGTACTTGATTTGATGAACGAAGATGCTTTCCTTGGTTTGCTTGATTTGTAGTCCAAGGAAGTAGGTCAATTCTCCCATCATGCTCATCTCAAATTCCCTGCTCATCACATCAGAAAACTGGGCAACAAGTGCATGAAAGGAGGCACCAAAAATGATGTCATCAACATATATCTGAACAAGAAGAAAATCATTGCCATGATGACAAGTAAAGAGAGTTTTATCAACAGTCCCCATTTCAAAACCATTTTGAAGCAAAAAGGTTTTTAATCTTTCATACCAGGCTCTGGGAGCTTGTTTTAAATCATAAAGTGCTTTATCAAGTTTGAACACATGGTTTGGAAATTTTGGATTTTCAAAACCTGGAGGTTGTTTGACAAAAACTTCTTCCTGAATCACACCATTTAGAAAAGCACTTTTCACATCCATTTGAAAAAGTTTGAAACCTTTGGAAGAAGCAAAAGCCAAAAGAATTCGAATAGCTTCTAATCTAGCAACTGGTGCAAAGGTTTCCTCGAAATCCAAGCTCTCAACTTGGGTGAAACCTTGTGCAACTAGTTTGGCTTTGTTTCGAACAATTGAACCATCTTCCCCAAGTTTGTTTTTGAAAATCCACTTTGTTCCAATCACATTTTGACCTAAGGGTGGTTCTACCAAAGTCCAAACATTGTTTCTTTCAAAATTCTCTAACTCCTCATGCATTGCATTGACCCAATTCTCATCAGATAAAGCATGACAAACATTTTTGGGCTCAAAAGAAGCAACAAAAGCAGAATTGACAATATCATAGGAGCGATTTCTGGTTACCCTTTCACCAATACTTCCGATCATTGTCTCTGAAGGATGTCGGTTTTGAATGTGACGAGGAGCTGTTGGTCCTGATGTGCCTTCATCAGTTGCCTCAGGTACAGCTACTGATGATGATGTAGCTGGAGCTTCTCCTGAAGGTGATGTAGTGGAAGGAGACTCGATTACTTGTGCTGCTGGAGAAGTGTCTTGAGGAGAAAGGACGGAGTCATCATCCTCGTCTGTGTCTTCCTCCACAAAAATGCTTTCATCTGGAGAACCTGAAATTTCTGGTCTAGTTCCTGGACTAGCCTCATCAAAAGTGACTTCACAAGTCTCCACAATTTTGTTAGCTGAAGGAACAAAGACCCGATAAGCACGAGAATGAGCAGGATAACCAAGAAAGATGCCATCGGAAGATCGAGATTCAAACTTGTCCAAATTTCCAGGCTTAAAAACAAAACACTTGCATCCAAAAACCCTGAAGTGTGAAACTTTTGGTCGTCGACCAAATCTGAGCTCATAGGGGGTTTTGTGCAAGATAGTTCTCAAAAACACACGATTGGAAATAAAACAGGCAGCAGAAATAGCTTCAGTCCAGAACCTTCTTGGTGTGACAAACTCATCAAGTATGGTTCGGGCCATCTCCACAAGTGTGCGATTCTTTCTCTCAACCACACCATTTTGTTGTGGAACATATGGCGAAGAAAACTGATGTTCAATTCCAGAGGAAGAACAGAAAAATTCAAAAGCAGAGTTCTTGAATTCAGAGCCATTATCACTGCGAATTGCTCGAAGAGCACCAGGAAACTCTAATGCCAAGTTACGGACAAGATTTTGAAAGAAGCCAAAAGTTTCCTCTTTTGATTCAAGAAAATAGACCCAAGAGTATCGCGAGAAATCATCCACAATAACCAGAACATACCATTTCCCTCCAAATGACTGGGCCCGAGCAGGACCAACCGTATCCATGTGAAGCAGTTGTCCTGGTCCATTTGTCATGACCATTGTTACAGGCTTATGGGAGGAAGATGATATTTTTCCATGGCGACAAGGTGCACAAACAAGATCTTTTGAAGTTTTCAACTTGGGCAAACCTCGAATTAAATCCATGCCACTAATTCGAGACAAGTGATCAAAACCAATGTGACCAAGACACCGATGCCAGAAAAATAAATCTCTATTCTCTGAAGCGACAAGACAACGAGAAGGTCCAGGAAAAGAAGGATCAAAGTTTGCAAAGGAAATCAGACCAACTCGAGAAATGTCAAACACAAGAGATTCAGAGGCATCAAGAACACGAGAACGATCTTTCTTAAATCGAACCTCCAAATTTTCATCACAGAGTTGTGAAACAGAAAGCAAATTGTATTTTAGTTTGCTTACAAGTGCCACATCTTTCAGCATGAATTTGTCATTAACTCTGATTGTACCTTTGCCCATCACATGTCCACTGCTTGCATCCCCAAAAGTGATGGTCTCATCACAGGATGCGCGAGTGAGAGAAGTGAACCACTTCGCTTCTCCGGTCATGTGGCGTGAGCAACCGGAGTCCACAAGCCAAGAGTTACTTCTCCCTACTCCAAAGCCCTACAGAAAAGACAAGGCAGATCTCGATGACTTAGTACTGGGGTTAGTGAGGAATGACTTAGGAATCCAGTACTGAGTCATGCGAGGAGTACAAACATTTTTATTAATAGAATGATATGCAAAGTGACCATGCTTGTTTTGTTCCAACCTTGCTAGATTATGTCGAGGGTGCATATCTCGGCGAAGAAAGCGAGATACACCACTTGAATGACAATGACAAGCACATTCAAACCCCTCAGGGACTCTTGTAACTCTTCTAGTCAAAAAATGTTCTTGACGCTCTCTTCTGGCCTTTCTAAAGCAGAAACCTACTAAATGACCAGTCTTACCACAATAGGTGCATTCAAACTTGATTTTCTTTACAGGCTTGATTTGTTTCTAGTTTTGCTTGTGCTCAACTTGTTTTGGATCTTTGAGTTTTGGATCTTTGAGATTTGGATTTGTGGGATTTGGATTTGTGGGATTTGGATTTTTGGGAATGGGTTGGCTAGTCATAGGTACCAACTTAGGTTCAGATGATTTGGATGTACTGGGGTTAGTGTTTCCTATAAAGCCAGCAGACTTAAAGGTTATAGGTTTTTGAGCTAATTCTATCATCCCATCTATGACACCTAAAATCTCATGGGTACCTATCCTCAAAGACTCAGCAAAATCATACCCTATTCCTTGGTTGTTTATGGACACCTTGGATTGGTCTAGAATCATGTCTAGCTTTTTCTTTCCTTGAGCAAACCTTTCTAAGGACTGTTGCAAATAAATGTTTTCTTTCTTGACAGAATTAAGATCATTTTTCAATGAAATACATGAAGAACATGAATCAACAGATTTTAAGGTTCCAATGACAATTTTAGCATCGTTTAGTTCAGTTTCCAAGACAGTACAATTTGAACATGAAGTTTGCACAGGTTTCTTAGAAGCAGAAGATTCTAGCAAGTTATTCCTATTTTTAAGCATACCAATTTGTTGTTTTAAATCATCAATGTCATTAGTGAGAATGGGACAATTTTCACAACTTTCTATCCTATTTTGTTCAAATTTATCTTTCCATTCTTTTAATTCCATTTCAAGCAAGTTCATGTCAACTTTCAGTTCAGTTCATAGCAAGTAGAGCAAGTAGCACTAGCACTAGAAGGGTTCCCAGCTCCTAAAGCACATGACTTCAATTTATCCTTGAGAAGATTGATTTCAGAAATGTAAGAACTACAAGCAAGACAGCTATCCTCCTCAGGAATCATGGATCGAAGCCTAGCAATTTCTAGCGCCATTCCATCATTTTCAGATTTTAGTTTCTCAATTTTAAGCTTGGAGGACCTATACTTGTCACTAATTTCAATCATTAAATGTGCCATTCTTTCTTTGTTTAGTTCATCATCATCATCCTCAGAATCATCACAAAAAGAACCATCCAAGGAGGGGGTGTCATCAAAACATACCTTAGGATGCTCCGATGAGTCATCCTCATCCTCAAGTGCCATGAGACACATGTTGATGAAGTCCTTGTTGTTGGCGAGGCAGCACATGCCAGAGAAGTCTTTGTCCTCCTTCTCTTGATCATCGTCGTCGGAATCGATGTCGCTGAGCTGGACTTCTTCAAGAGCCGCCAAGACCTTGTGAATCGCCTTCTTCATCAAGTTCTTCCTTCCTTTTCGCCCTTGTCCCTCGGGCTTCTTGAAAATCTTGTCACTCTTCTTTTTCAGTTTAGGACAATTCACTCGGATGTGGTTTGGCTCTCCACACTCAAAACACGTGATTGGTTCATTGGTTTTACCTCTCTTTCTTTCTCTCATATTTTTGTAAGCTCTTGAGAATTTCTTAGCAAAAAGAGCAAGATCATTTTCAAGAATCTTCTCTAATTGCTCCTCAGTGATTGAGTGTAAAGCGGCAAGTGAAAAACCACCACACACAAAAGCTGAGTCAGAAGAAGTGCTGCTCGCAGGATCAGCTACCAATGTCATCGAGTGCTTGAGGCCTTTTCGATGGAAAACATCCATCTCATGGGTTTTGAGCTTTGAGTAAAGCTTGTCCATGGTAAGGTCACTCAAAGGTGTACTTTCTGTGATGGAGGTAACTTTCATTTCCCAAACACCATAATCAAAACAGTTTAAAAGATGACGAGCATTGTCATTGTCAGAAAACTCTTTCCCCACAGATCTCAACTTTGAAATAATTTCACCAAAACGCTTGAAATAAGAATCAATGGACTCTTCTGGGTGCATTTCAAATCTTTGATATTCTTTGTGAAATTGATTCTGACGAACCAATTGAATATCATTGTTTCCCTCATGAAAATTGCACAGAGCAGTCCACATGTCATGAGCAAATCTGTGGTGTTGAACACGATTAAATTCACCGGAAGAAATTCCTCCAGTAATCGCATTCCTGGCACGATAGTTTGCATCAACTTGAGCCACATTTGCAGCTGTGATGTCCGCATCATCGGATACAGTGTAAGGTGATTTAACCTTGTTCCACACATTGTACCCTTGCGACTGGAGATAAGCCTCCATTCATGCCTTCCAAATAACAAAATTTTGTCCATCGAAAACAAAAGGCTTGGCAGAATATTTTTGCTCCATAGCGTCGTTCGTTGCCACGGTTAGGTTACAGCGAACTTAACCGAGCTCTGATACCACTTGTTAGGATCGGTATACGCTATAGAGGGAGGTGAATATAGCAGATGAAATTTTGCCCCCTTTAAAAATTCCTGCCCAAATTCTCCCTCAGAAATCTTGATTAGATCGTGGCTATAGAACAAACTAGATCTAAGCAGATGAGACAAAAGCTTGCTAGGTTCAGGAGTTCAACCTCTTCAAATGTTCTAAGACAGATGAGGTTGCCTTCACCGTCATGGCAAGTCAGGAATTGAGATAGGAGAAGAGAGATCAAAATAAACAGAGAGAAAAGATTGCAAAAAACTTGCTAAGTTCAGGAGTTCAACCTCTTCAAGTGTACTGAGACAAATGAGGTTGCCTTCACCATCATCGCAAGTTAAAATCCAAAAACTCGTAGAATTTAAATTGCGGAATTTAAATTGCTGAAAGTAATGCGGAATTTAAATTGTTGAATTTAAATTACAGAAAGTTAATGCGGAATTTAAATTGCATAAATTAAATTACACCGAGGCAAATATTTAAAATTCTCGAAAATAACATTCATCCGGTGTAAAAAAATTCGCTCACTAGGAGCAGACATACACCTTCACGATACAAGATTTAAACTTAAAAAATATCTTTGAGGCAAACAAAAATCTCTCACAACTCTCAAAAACCTTAATTCAAAATTAAGCACCCAAAAGGGCACCCAAAAGCCTAAATCCTCTCATGCCTCAACCCCTCTATTTATAGGCCATGAGCACCATGGAAAAACCCTAAAAAGCCCTCAAAACTTGACCCCTACTCAACCTATGCAAAATACCTAAATTGCCCTTGAAACTTGACCCTCACTCAGCCTCTTCTCAGCCATTGGATCAACATCCAAAGCACCACATCGTGCCACGTCGTTTCTTCACAAAAGATCAAGCCGAACCCCATCGAGCCACAGAAGATCCGCCATCCATCTGTCCGCGCCAACCAAACGTTGCCACATGTCGAGAGAGAGCGCGCGCGCATGCTCGCCCGCGTGGGTCCCGCCACCGGACGCCATCCAACCACGCCGTGCCAGCTGTCCTGGAGATCCGCGTCCGCGAGCGCTGGCGGGCCCCACGCCGTACGGCTCTCGCCCGAGCCGGCGCACCCGCCGAATCGCCGGCTGCCACGTGTCCCACGACCGGACCCCGTCCATTCGCGCTGCGCCACGTGTCCCGAGTGCGCGCGAGAGCGCGCGCGCCGCGTGGGTCCCACCACCGTGTCGCGCCCGTCTGGCCGCGCTGGGCCGTCTCGCCTTGGACCGGGCCGAAGGAGAGACGAAGAAGTCTAATTGTCATACTTCTTCATTTCTTTTTCCTTTTAATTTCTTTTAATTACCTGCACACATGCAAATAAAATATTTTTTCGGTACAGATATTTTCACCTGACCATTGTTAGTTTACGTACATATTTTTCTCATACTTTACCAATTTTTCATCACTAAAATAAACCAAAAACCCTATGGTTTCACACGTGCGAGCAGGCTTGAGCTTGACGTTGTTGCTTTCAGAAACCACACACAGGCGCCGAAAAGTGCTACCAAGCCTTGTGCAGTTGTGTTTTTTTTCTCTTCTTTTTCTTCGGCGGCCTTAATTTATTCCACTAAATCCCGCCCTGAAAGTGAAACTTTTCTGCCTGTAATCTGTACATTTGTATATGAGAAAACTGAGACAGTTGTCTTGTCTGAATCTTTTGCTCATCGCTGCACCTCAGAATACTCGTGCTAGTTTTTTTTCATGTATCTTTCTTTTCTTCGTTTCGGGAAGCAAACAGGTATCCTTTGATTCCTTTCACTGTTGAAGCACGATCGTGTATTCAAGTTGTTTCTCCATGGGTCGTCGCAGCTCATTAGGACTGCGAAGCATGGAAAAATGAAGATTTTACCGTTATAGATATTACTTTTTTTTAAATATGGAGCAACCTAATTTATTATAGGACTACGAATCTGAATTTATCATATGTTCATATTCATAATAATTTTGGATGAGTCTAATTTCATCGTAGATTATTATATATTGAAACGGAGGGAGTAATTGACTGGGTATGAATCGAATCATAGTACTAATTAAAACCAACATGTCATTGTGTTTAGTGGCAGTGTTCTGCACAGTTTCAGGCAATCAATGATTCGGAAACAGATTTAGAGACTTGCCTGTGGATTCGCTAGATCGGAGACCTCAGACCTTATCTGATTAGAACTAATATTCAATTGTGAGGCAGTGAGTTAGGCTAACCGCAACATCCAATCCAGAAAAACAATTCATCCTGGAAAGCATGTCTGCTATACTATACTCATGGAGCAATCAGCTTGGAGAAAGGAACAAAACACCAACCTTTTTTCTTAAAAAGAAAACACCAACTTGCAGAACTGCTCCTTCCAATTCTTTTGGACGTCATGTACCAAGAAGTCTTTTATTTCAGGCCTCTCTGTACCATTCAGAATTTCAGATACTGTGAATATGCTGGAAAAAGTTCTAAAAATACTATGAACATACATGGGCGCTACTGAACCACAGCTGCTGAACTGTCTGTCTAGTAGTCTCACTCACACCACGTCACCTGCATTTCCCGTCCAAGCTTTGCCTGCTACTAATCTATACACTAGAATTCACACGGGCAGAACAGAAGCAATCATAGATAAAACCTTATCTGAATTGATACATCGATCATTGGTTGATTTGCAGCAATAATGCAATTTCCATGACATGTAGTACTGCAGTGTGGCATGCATGTCGAGATGTTGTCATCTCGTAGGTGCCATGACTCATGACAATGAAGTGGTCGTCTTCTCAGTAACTAATGGAGAGTACTAATTATTACTTAGTATTACAGGCAGGAAAACTTTCATACACGATGTTTACACGTCAGGGATCATGCCATTTGCTGAGAACGATTTTTGTTTTTCCCTTTTTCTTCTTCCCCCGAGAGAGATATCCAGACCTCTGTTATGGCAGTTCTTGTAGAGGAATCAAAGTTTCCCAGCTGTGAGACTCTGACGTGACAATTTTACTCTTAGGTCCCGTTTGTTTCCGCTTAACTAATTGGATGAAATTTTTTATTTTTGTGACACGTTTTTTAAACTGCTAAACGATGCGTTTTGTGCGAAAATTTTCTATATGAAAGTTGCTCTAAAATATCAAATAAATCAATTTTTCAAATTTATAATAATTAAAACTTAATTAATTATACATTAATATCATCTTATTTTACATGAAACATTTAATTTTTATCTTCATCTTCATCTTCATCTGCGGCACAAAAGAACATCACCTTACAGTTCTGATAAAGACTCAACCTGTTTAGCTTTATCACAGAATTGATGACAGGATTTTAATTAGGACTAGTATGAAGGTCCTGCCATCTTGACAAGTCAACTGATTTGTGATTTGCATCCTAACCAGCAGATTTCTCGGCAAATATTCCCAGGACCATATCTCAATACCACAGAGATTTTTCTTCAGACCTTTGCACGAAATGATAAGTCTGGACATTTCTTCATGGAGCCGCACTAATGTCTTGAAAACAAATCTGAAAAGATAAAGCATTAGAGGTACAGATTACGGAAGAGATGCTGACATTTTCTCTGTTATGGCTGGGATGATCAGCCGGCCAGGACGTGGAAGACACTACCGCTAGCTGTCCGGAGATTACAACAACTAATTGACCAGCAGGCGAAAACAGGCACTAGAAAACCTTGGTCTGAATATTCGATCTTCCAGTGTTGAAAGAGTTAGCCTGTACAGCAGCCGTGCAGCAGCACACACCTGACTTCTTCAGCAATTCAGCGTGTTGCAGCTCAGGTCTATACTTCTTCTTTAGTGTTCGATTGTTTGTGTTCCATGACCAATCTGATCTATTCAGTTTCAACCATAAATCTTGAGTTTATGTACGATGGATGGAGCATTCCGCTGTCACAGTTCTGAACTTCTTATTGCTGATGTTCAGTTTTTTGTCAGGAATCCGTGTGAACCTTTTCATAGTTATAACTGGGAAAGCATAAAGCAAGAGAAAATATTTGACCATCCAAGTTCATGTGAGTATGTGACATTCTGATTGTTTTCAGGCAAAGGCATTCACAACCAATTCATGCATTTCATATTTGACAGCGCACAGGAAAAACCCACATTAGAACATAAAAATCCACTCACATGCAAACCGGTGAGTTATCTTTGAACAACATGCACAAAACGAAAAGACACGGACACAAGGCCACCTCCGAGTTGAAATATAAACTCTATACAAACTGCTTTAGATGAGGGCAAAAAAAAAACTGCTTTAGGTCTTTTAGGTAGCACTGTCCATGTATCCTCTTCATTTCATATTATAAATCGCATTGACTTTTCTACTAATCAATTTTTTTAAAGTTTAATCAAGTTTATAAAAAAAAAATAGCAACATCTAAAACACCATATTAGTTTTATTAAGTCTCATATTGAATATATTTTAATAATATATTTGTTTTGTGTTTAAAATGCTACTATGTTTTTTTATAAATTTTGTTAAATTTTAAAAATATTTGACTAGAGAAAAAATCAAAACGACATATAACATGAAACTGAGGGAGTAGAGCACAACAAGTGCCAAAAACTTTTTCCGTTTCATTTGCAAATAACACATAGGTGCAACTCATGAACACCTCAACTACAACACGATTGGCATTAGGATGATCAACATTACTCGATCAAACCCACGAACAGATGATGATTACAGTAAAAACATCATGGAAAGCACAGCAAGAATCCATTGGTGCCAAGAACTGCATGCTCTTCTCCTAATCTCAACCAATTACTCCAGTCCTTGCTTCCTCAGTCCTTCCAGAAGAGGAACCGCGCCTTGACGCCGCACGACTTGGACACCACCTTGGCGTCGGCGGCGAGCCTGTCCACGACCACCGTGCACCGCACCCTCACCGGCACGGCCCACGTCCTCACGTCGCCGACCTGCAGGCGCACGGGCACCTTGATGTCCACGTCGAACGGCACCGACCGGAGCCGCCCCGCCGCGGCGATCTCGCCGAGCAGGTGCTCCGAGAACCGTATCCCCGACCCCTTCGCCGTCGCCACCAGCACCGTCACGTTGCTGGGGCCCTGGTAGAACGCCGGCCACGCGCCGTCGGCCAGCCTCACGCCGCCGTACGACACGGCGACGTGGCTCCTGTCGCCCTCGTAGTGCACGCCGATCTTGCCGTTCGGGTTGTCGGCGCGGACGGTGGCGTCGAATTCCGGCGAGAACGCGACGGGGGCAGCGGAGGAGGATGAGGAGGAGGCGTTCCGGATGATGCCGCCGAGGCCGGACACGGCGAGGGACTGGAGCGTGTAGTCCGGCTGCCTGGGCTTGAACACGAGGTAGACGACGGCGGCGAAGGCGGCGAGCGCGACGGCGAGCAAGACCAGCACAAGGAGGAGCCACGAGCAGACGCGGACGCAGGAGCAGCGGGCGCGACGCCTGGCGCGGCGGGTGTAGTGCTGGAAGAGGCGCGCGTTCTCCGGCGGCGGCACGCGGAACACCTTGTCCTTGGGCATCTGCACCACGTACGTGCCGGGCTGCGGCGGCAGCTGCTGGTACCGCTGCGCGTCGGCGGGAGGCTGCGCCGCCGGCGGGACGGGCTTCTCGAAGTGGAAGCTGTAGAGCGGGCT
This sequence comes from Oryza officinalis, assembly GCA_008326285.1. Classification (NCBI taxonomy): domain Eukaryota; kingdom Viridiplantae; phylum Streptophyta; class Magnoliopsida; order Poales; family Poaceae; genus Oryza; species Oryza officinalis. Next base: position 55,871,962 of record BDMV01000001.1, on the reverse strand, counting down.
GGAGGAGGGGTCGGAGGAGGCGGTGGACTGGTTCATCTCGCCGGAGAAGTCGGAGCTGCTCGTCGCGGCCGCCGCCGGGTGGACGCGGCCGTGCGGCACCATCGGCTGCTCCTCGAGGTGCGCGTCTGAATCAATCTGCGCGTTTTATGCATGCATGCACAAGCTTAGTCATAAATTGAATTTAGTTAAAAATATTCAAAGTAATTCATATCGAACGGTGTGGATGCGATGGGCATCAGTGCAAATCAAAGTTGGGACGTTGATGTTATACTACCATGAAGAGCTTTCACCTCAGAAAAAAATTTAAACCAGTATTGATAATCAGTTTAATTTATAAAGCTCTTTTTTAAAAAAAATAAATCAAATCTCGCTATATATCCTCCCAGATTGACCATTTCAGTTCCTGCAGTACTCATTTTTGTTCAAAATCACTGATGATGGAAAGCCTTTCGAAAGAAGAGCCGGCGGATGACCAAGCCATTGACTGCAAATTAAGGCCATGCATATATATAGTGTGCAAAACACTTTCGGCATGCAGTGATTCACTCTCTAGCTCTCGACAAAATCCTTTAACCAACATTCCAAAACACAAACTTTTATCAAGAGAAACCAACATATGCACACAACCACATTCCCAAACTCCAAAACGCGGCGCCAAATCAGATCAGAAAATCAGAAGCGAGCAGAGAAAAAATTAAAGCCAAACCTTGCACAGCTTGCTGGAGACAGCTCGTCGTTGGCGTCGTTCTCTCCTCGATGTGTTCCGGAATTTCTTCAGACTTGTGATTGTGAGAGAGAGAGAGAGAGAGAGAGAGAGGAAGGAGGAGACTGCGGACGTGCGAGGTGGTCAGGACGGATGCGGCCACACGCAGACGCCGGAGAGAGGCGGTAGAGTTTGGAGAGGAGGGGATTATATAGGAGACGCGGGTGTGTGGGCCCCGCACGCGGATCTCGCTGGGTCGCTGGCAGGTGGGGTCCACCGTGGGCGTGCGGGCGCGTCGCTTCTTCCCGGGGAAGGAAGGGAAGGAACGGGTTGGAAGTTGGAACCGTGAGCGGAGATGGGTTTATGGAAATAAACCATGTCGTCAGTTGTCGCTGTGGGAAAGGAGTAAAACGAAATCGATCTGCAAACGCGGGCGAAGCGTGTTCACGTCACAGCCGTCGAGAGAGTGAGTCCGTATAGAGAGTAGAGTAAAATACACAGCGACAAAACGAAAAAACCATTAAAACATAATTAATTAATTGAGTTTTATTTATTATAACTTAAAAAAATATTGATTTATTTGATATCATAGAAAAAAACTTTATATAGAGATGTTTTGCATAAACATATCTTTTAGTATTTTGAAAAACGTATAGTAATAGAAACTAACGTATAATCTACATCTAAATTAGAAACCGAGGCCTATGAACTGTGAGATCTTCAGTACTGCATGGTCCAGTAGATTGGCCAGCTGAATTTGCGTAGTACTACTGTCAATCTGTCATAGCAATGGTTTTTAACTGCGACGAACTTGCCAAATCAGCCAATCAGTTGCCCCCTGTATTTGGGAGTTGTGAGTTGTGACGGGCTGACGGTGGCAGCTGTTGCACAGCTTAGAAACGCGTCCGATGACACGTACTACTGCCTCCTTCCTATAAATCAAACTTGTCCCAAAATAATTATCATAATAAAATATTAATTATCTCATCAATCTTTTCTCATTCAAAATTTTTTCAATTCTACTCTTAACTAGCCTTCATCTCTTATCTATACACTAATGAGAGACATCATAGTTTTTTTTTAAAATTTTACTATATACTAAACAACTTAAAATTATAATTATTTTAAAACAGAGGTACTACTACTATGCATATCATGCAGATCGGTACGGGTTAAGCTGGCTGACGCCTTGGAGCCTGGAACATCGACCAGCTGTGTTGCATGGAACAGGTGCGCTGTCAAAGGCTTGTAATTGAAGAACCCAAATGCTCTCTCTGTCTTAATAAAAAATTAATTCTAAAGATAAATCTAAACATAATATATGTTTAAATTTATTTTATGATTGATTTTTTTATGGACAAGAAAAGAAGGCGCTCGTACAATGGTGGCCAAGTAATGCGTGCCCACGACCACGCTGCCACCTGCCGTCGAAGACGACGACGTGCCATGGCCTCATCTTTCGTCTACTTTGAGGTTCAGAGATGGACCGGTTCATTCTGTGTAGGCAATTGCCCCAAGGCAACAATTTCTTTAGCATCACAATTCACAAGCAGAAGTGCAGGACACCCTCAACTCCTGCTTGATAAAACAAATCTTCGTTTAATTTCAACAGCGAGTAATGCAGACAAGATGCAGAATGAGTGCTGTAAAAATATGACAGGTTGTGATGTTTCCATCTTCTATTCGCAGTAGCAAAACCAACTGCCCAAGTACACACATTGAAAGCAAACATTTTTGTCTCTATTTCTAACTGCACCAGCTCTCCTTTACATTAAAAGATCTCAGTTTCATCAGATAGTAGAAGAAATCTACATTACATCATAGAATCGATTGTTCTATCTGCTTGTAACCACACCATACCGCCATGAAAAAAAAACACCTCTTGCTACTACAGCCAAATGATAGGAAAAACTAAGGAGAAAAAAATAAATTCAATACCAAACCATCAAAACCTCAAACAGGAGGAAAAAAAAAGCATCCACAAATCTACAGCAAAACTTTGTATTTTGCGGAATGGAAGTATAGGAAGACCGAAGACCCCTGGAACTAAAAGGGGTGCTTCATCGGTTGAACCTACGGTTAACCTCTTCGCGTTTAAATGAAGAAAGATTTTCGTTCATTTGGTAACATCTCCTCCAATGAATTCTTTCTTTCCTTCCTAGCAATTCTGTGACATCATTCAGTGCTGTTCACTGCCATCACTTCCCTCACAAGTATTCTCGGGCTCCACTGCTTGGGCAGTACTCTTGGCACTGCCATCAGAGAGCTTCTTGAACACTGAGTCAATGTCATCAATGGCTTTCGCCTCAATCGTGTCCATGCTGCTTGTAGTCCCCATTGGTTCAGGCTCTTCACCATCTTCAACTGCGTTACCTTCAACATTTGTTCCTTCCAGAACCTCATCGTGTGTGGTGATTTTTACAGTATCACCACATCCATGCTTGCCTTTGTTTTGTTCGAAGGAACTATTTGCAGCAGCACTTGAGTGCTCCTTCAAAGCAGCATATATGTCGTCAACGGATTTTGCATCAACGACATCCATGCTGCTTGTAGTCCCCATTGGTTCAGGCTCTTTACCATCTCCAATTGTGTTACCTTCAATATGCGTTCCTTCTGGAAGCTCATCGTGCGTGGTGAATTTTACAGTCTCACCACATCCATGCTTGTCTTCGTTTTCTTCGAAGGAACTGTTCATAGCAGCACATGTGTGCTCCTTCAAAGCAGCATATATGTCGTCAACGGATTTTGCATCAATGATATCCAATTGTTCAGCACTCTCTATGGGTTGTGAGTCAATATCAACACCTGAAACCTGTGGGGTTTCGTTGTCCACGTTGGACTCAACAACACCATCGCTTGCTTGTTTAAAGGCCGTCTCTATATCCTCCAGAGATTTGGCATCAAGAATGGCCATTTCTGTATCAGTTTTAGTTAACTCAGACGCATTTCTAGCAGCATCCACTTTACTTGGTCCAACTACCAAGTTTGCTTCTATTGGTGGATTGACTAAAGGTGCTTCTGTCTCAGCAAATAGTGGCTTCATCTCTGTGTTAGTTTCTTCAAAAGGACTTGGCTTCATCTCTGTGGCTCCAAGAATCCGTCGCCTAGGATTGTAGACAGTCTGCTCAGGGTCATCATAAGATGCTCCTAATGACCAACCAAATTCAGGACCGGTGCCATTTAGGTCATCAACCAATGGAGAATTATCCCCATGTTCGAGTATACTGGCATATTTCATATTTGAAAATATGTTACTCGAGATTTGAGGGATGATCAAGGAACTTTCTGCAACACCATTGGCAGAGTTATTATCAATATGAGAGTCAATATCAGGCATCTGCTGGTCTGATCTTGTTGCTTCTACCCGGAAATCTCCTACTGCATCCAGTTCTGATAGGAAACTTTCATCAATTACATTGTCCTCCATGGGCTCAGGATAGATTTTATCAGCATCATCATCAGAATCAAGTGGATATCCTGCAGCTGTTTCTTCCTTCAAATCAACGATATCCACCTTGTTGGGTTCAGAAGCCATGGAAATAAATGGATTCGACATCTCTTTATTCTCAACTAATAGAGATTGGATGGAATCACTTGCTTGAAGACACGACGGAACAACTTCAGAGCTCGGGCTTACTTCACATCCAACTTCAAAGTGCTTCTCAATTACATGAAACCCAGTCAAGGCAGCATCTGAATCGGTAAATATTACTACTTCATGCTTTTCTTGCACATTGAAGTTCTCGACAACCCTCTCTTCAGGGATAGGGTGCAAGTCCCTAGATATTACTGGCAGCGATTCATTACAAAATTCAGATGGCAACTCCATGGACCTATGAACCAAGTTATCTGAAGGCATTTCATTGTTTGAATAGGATATGAAATCAACATTTCCATTATTTTCAGCTGGATTTCTTGCGCCTAGAATGATTGTCTTTGAACTTGATGCAACTTCAGTATTAAGAAACTCCCGAAGGTTCTCTGGTCCTGAATCATGCTCTGCAATTGGCCTGGGGGATGAAACCCAGTCCGAGAATTCAACTGATGTGCTATGGGAAGAGTTAGCACCAAGGCTGCTTTCACCTGCACAACAAGATACTTTTTAGATAATGGAAGTGAACTCATGACTCTACATCATGAGATGGACATAGTCATGCCATTATTAAAATGTTTCAGCATAACGATGAAATTACAAAATAACATCACATAGCTGAAGAAATATGATTCAAATAAATCTGTCGAGTACATATTCAGTTGTTTAAGAAAGTGTGAGGTCAGATTTTCTTACCATTTCCATCTTCCCAGCTAAGCAGGTCAGCTACTGGATGAAGTGTCTTGGAGTTCCCAACTGAATCGAGCAGGTAATCGTCTTCAGGACCCTTTCCTTTTGTTGAGGCAAGATATGCTTCTCTTTCCTGTGATCTTTCAAAGACAAAGTGTTGTAGAGCAATCTCACGGTCATCAATGTCACTGTTGTCCAATTCAACATCCACGGAGTTGATGCCATCCGAGCATTCACTTCCAACATCCGCAAGGTCACTATCCTGTCTCTGCAGAGCTGAAGACCCATGCTCCTTGGGCAAATCTTCTTCATCGAGGTCCTTGTGGTCCTCCTGATCGGCAACTGAAGAGGCCAAATCAGATTCAGTAACAGAACTCAATTTAGACTCACTTTTATCACTGAACTGTCTTTGGAAATTACTTAAGCTCCCTTCCACTGTCTCGGGGACAAAATATGGCTTGAATCTAGAAAATCTCTCTGGGGTAGCATCTGTCCTTCCAATGTTGAAGCTATCGTGCCTTCGGAAGAACATGTCACGATGAGAAGCTTTCACTGATTCTCCAGGGTTTACATTATTATCTGCAGAAACATCACCTTCATTGGACTGATCAAGGGGAAGATCGAATGGGTTTTTCCTTGTATGCAGAATTGAGGGTGCTGAGCCAGGAATTGCTGCTTCTTCTGAATCATAAGGAAGATCAAACGGATTCCTCCTTGGAACTGAAATATGTGGTACTTGTACACGGAAGCGAGACAAGTCGTCAACACTCCTCCCACCATCATTATTATCAATATCTATCAAGTCATTGTCAATTTCAAACCTTATGTTCTTCCTGGATCTTCGCCTGGCCATCAAAAGCTCCAACCTGCGGTTCCTTTCCATCTCAGAATATCCAAGATCCATCAGATTTTTTTCATCATCTGCTGTCCAAATAAATGCAGCTTCCTTTCCTTCTTCTTTCTTCTTGTCCTCACCATTCTCTTTAGCATCATTGTTGTCAGTTTCATCATTACTATCATCATCAGTTTGATGATCCTGTGAGGAAACATGTGAATCAGTGTCCGAATCATCCTTTGAAATTGTATCAGGACGAGTAGAACTTGCACCCAAGAGCGGGTCAATCTCATCAAGAATCGGTGCAATGTCAGTCATGGAAGCATCAGGAGAAGAACTCTCAGACTGATCAGAGTCAAAACCAGATGAACCATCATCACTACCAACTCCATCCTCACTACCAACTCTCGCCCATGGTGAACCAAGAGAGGAATCGAGTAGATTGTCCTCAAAACCCTTGCTAGTATTAATCCTAAGTTCATCAAGTGTTTTACTCTGATGCACGGAAATGGTACAAGCTGATGTGCTGGTTCCAGCTTCCCCTTCCGTTGGTTTCTCTTCAGAAATATCTCTTGTTCTGCTAACTGTTGAATCTGTAAATACTGTTTCTTGATTCAAATTTTCCTCCAATTCACCACATCCATTAATATTCTTACTGGTCGAAAAAATGCCAAAGGATGCATCTTTCTCATCCAGACCACTCAGAACACCTTCAAAGAGGCTAGTGTGCCCATTAGCCTTATCCTTAATGGACAACGAACCTTTAGAGCTCAAGTCCTTACCTATCCCGGAATCTTGACGAAAATTGATCATAGAAGGAAATGGCGTTAATGCTGCAGGTATTTCATGGCGATCAAATCTATCGTATTCATGTTCAACCCTTCTCAGAAGGGGGACATTATCTTCCAGCTCAATATGCTCACTAGCCCTCTCTCTGATAAAAACCGTCTGTTTAGTTTCCCTCTCTTTGAAGCCAGCTGTATTTTCCCTCAATTCAGGCACTGGTAATCTCTGGCTCGCTTCAAAGTGAAAATCACTGGAAGGATTTCCAACCTTTAAGGATGAAATCTCTGGAGTGGTCTTGTTATCTTCATCAGCCTCAGGCAGATTCGTTTCCCCATAACTCAGTAGGATTCCAAGAAGAAGAGTAGTACATATAATTACAGGAGAAGAAGAAAGTAGGAAAGCAAATAACCCTGGTGAAGATCTGTACAATAAATAGAGCAAAACACCCAATGTCAAAAGGATTGGATGTTCAGAAACACATCTGTAGCCATTTTTAATGGAGGACTTCAAAACTTTCTTCAAACAGCGGACAAGTTGTTTTGTATCAAGGGCCATGGCATGCACTCTTTCAGCCTTCGGCACAAACCTAGCATAAGAAAATCACAAGCAAGATTAGTTACAGCAGGACAAGTGACAGAATTTGATTGATTTATACATATAAAGAATTTTGAGAACCTCTGTTAAGTAAATCCAACCATTCTAGGCATCTGAACTAGCGCCGATAGTCACAGTACGGTGGTTCAGACAAATCCAATTGCGCGATTTCACGAGATACTAACCACGCAAACAGATCCATGAGAGAACTAACTACATTAGGTTTGGAGTGTCCTAGCATAAGAATTACTGTATAAGGCTAGTCTAAGTTCATCAATTCCATTAGCAGATACTAACATCCATCCCGAAAGCCTCCGATTCGAACCCCATAAGCTGATAAGCTAAACCCCAATATCAGAGGATGGTTGAAATCTGAACTCCACAGGAGACTCTAGCAAGAACACCCAGAACACCACCACCTTTACTGCGGATCAAGCAAGGGACAGGCAGATCTTCCCCCCACCAACAACTCCACTACATGATCAAAACCCACTCTTCCGATCGGGAAGCAAAAAAGAATTCAACGCATCGAGAAGTGGCAACTCGATCCCATCCGCTACAGCTACAGAGCCCCGCCAGGTTCAGGATCGCTCCGCAAAACAACATACCTTTCCCGGCAGGTGGCAGCAGCAGCAGCAAGCGAGATCGGGGAAACCTCCAAGGAGCAGAAGAAACAAAACCGCCGAAATCCCCCGTGCCGTTCGCTGATCAGGCGAGGAGGAGAAGAAAAAAGGCAGAGCAAGAAGGGGTCGCCTCGCCTCGCCCCCCCGGGTCAAATCAGTGGCGTAAACGTGAAACCGATGCACTTGTGCACGTACGCAGTGGAATGGTAGTAGTAGTAGTACTCCTACCGGTTTGGGCTGCCGCCACTTTCGGCGGCGGCGGCGGTGGCGGTGGAAAAGAGGAGGCGGCGGCTTGGTTGCTGCGGTGGCTGGGCCTGGGCGGTGGGCGGCGATGGCGATCGCGGAGAGGAAAGCGAGGAGGCGGCGGCAGAAAGCGGAAGAAGCTGCCGGCTTTTTCTGCGTCCCCCTCGCTGGCATGGCACAGTTGTCCTCCCTCCCGCGTCTGACCGTGGCGGACGGCGCGCGCGACTGCGGCTGACAGGTGGGCCCAGAGGTGAGTGGGGCCCACGTGGCGGTGAGTGGGAGTGCTTGGCGGTGGGTCCCGGGGGCTTCGCGGCGAGGGTAAACGAGTGACGACAGCGGTGAGAATTCTCCATGGTGTGCTGCCATGTCAGGCTCCTCCGGGTGTCGGAGGGGTCGCCGGCACGCCGTGATTGCTGGCTGCTGCTTTGCTTCCCACGTCGAGGTTACCGCGACTATTACGGAGTACTCCCTCCGTTCCAATATAGAGTTACTGTTGTTCGTTACTGCAATCTCTGCTTGTGAAGGTTCAGATATTCTGATCGATCTTTGTTCAGCTGCGACTTGTGAGTGTTTCAGACGCTTTTGCTCGACAGTTGCTTCCTGGGGGCAAAAAAAAACAAGCGTTAATTGCTTCAGTAAGTTACCTGTTGCAGTTGCTCCCCTTGAACTTTGACCTTTATAAATAATTTATGAGTTTTCACCAAAAAAAAAAGGTTACCTGTTGCAATATCGTACTCCTATCTCTGTATGGCCTGACACCTGGCCGATCCTTGCGTCATCGCTGCCGCTGGTGATACTGTTCAAGCGTTCATGGACGACCAAACATCCATAATTCCAGATCCAGCGAGCGTAACCACTTCTACCACATCTTCTTCTGCACGCTGTGAGTTTGTGTCAGCGTGTGCTGGTTGAGGCCATCTCCATGCGACCGCAGAGAGAAATAAAGCTATCTAATCTAGAAGCTCTCGATCGATCGCCGGCCGAACCGTGCGTGCGTCGACGTCGTGCGCGTCGTGGCTTTGGCCTCCCATGGCGAAGTCATGCCATGCACGCACATCGCGTGAGACGGGTTGCATCTTCTTGGTGGCCACACGTCGCACGCATACATGTGTGCTGATATAACTAGCGCATACTTCTGCCCTCTTTTTTTTTCTCTCTGCTTTGAGTTAGAAAAGCAGCTTCTATATTGCTCCTATAGTTCTAAAATAAACAAATCTAATATAAAATACGATATATCTATATATTATTTATATTCGTAATACTAAAATATGTCATATCTTATGTTAATTTTATTTATTTTAAGATAAAGTGAGTGTATAGAAATTACATTGATTCTTAGGATAATCCTATAAACTTCTTAGAATCAATGCAATTTCTAAAAATAAAAACAAAATTCTCCATTCCTTTGTTTCAAAGGAGATCTGAGAGAAGAATTAGAATAAGGGGAGAAATCATTTTTAACAAGTTGCAAGTTGGCAGGGAGAGAAGTCGAAAACTATCAGAAGGGTAGCTATAGAAGGATTGGAATCATGTGGTGTTTGAGAAAAGGATCAAGTACTTCCTGTAAAATGATAATAATAACAATAAGTACCAGAATGCCACAACTCTGAATGTTCAACTCATCTGCGGTACGGAGAGAGAGAGAAAAAAGGAAACTGGTATTATGAAACAAAAAGAATAAAAACAGCACAAGAACACCAAAGGAAATTAGGTATATCGTTTTGCAAATTGTGTAACGTCGCAACTTCTTGATCATGTTATACATTATAGCTTGCGTTGGGTTCCAACTATGAAACCATATGCCAGCTCTAATCATTCATCTCCGAGGCTTATGGCCCCTTTTCTCTTCGGCCACCAGCTAAAGCAAGCAGATTCCAAAAGCCAAAACTGGAGGGCACAGCATTGCTGCTTTCCATGGACAATCCTAAATATGATAATGCATCAGTGCACTGCAAAGCATGTTTATCTCCAAAACAGCTCTGGCTTTGCGTACCAGGTTTGCCGGTTGCAGAAAAAGAAAAATGTGACAGGGTGTGTAGTAGTAACAAATTGCTATTGATTGGCAAGTGGTAAATGCTCAACGAGATAGTACACCACAAATGCAATAATTGGTCTTACATTGTTGAAACAAAAAACATGACGAATTTCCAACAGAATCCGGGCAATAGAGATGACAAAAAGGGTTCTCTAATACAAAAAAGAAAACAATAATTAACCGGCTTATCTCCATGCACTTTATTGGACAAAAGGGCTAGTTGCATAAGAGAATATCTGATAGTGCCTGCATGCCATCAAGGACTTTGTCAGCAATGCAGAATTACAACCAACGAGATCTTCCTCAAGTTATCATCCAAACAATGAGCAAGAACGATACCAAGAATCTGCTTTAGCGTCTGGCAAATACCAAATACAGAATTCATTTGAATTCTGACATTTCACAGGCGTGTGGCATGTTGCTCCATGAGGAAGAATTGAACATGATTCCGTCGCCAAGAACAGGTCTGCAATCGATACTCAAGTCATTGCCCAGAAGCATTGCTATGGCATTGTTGAAAACTGATGGATCAGCTGTATTCCCAGAAAATAATGCATCTGGCCTGAAGTTTTCAGGACGAGGTGAAGTGTCCCCAGGTTCATATTTAGGCCCCATTACTTGCTCTCCAGAACCCATTGAAGTGCTTTGTGCTGCAAAAGAATACATCATAAATAACCAAATAATCACATTAAAGAGGGATGAGGAATTTCAGAGTCCAACCTGGGGAAACTTTGGAGAGCTGAAAGATGTCAGGTGATGCAGCGCTAACAGGAGGGGTGGATTCAGTGAATGAATTGCCACTGAAAGGAGCACAGTCATTGAGGAATGGACCCGGATGTTGTTCTTCCCAGTATTCCTGACACATATCAAACTCTGGGCTAACCGTAGTATTACATGGCGTACCGACAGAAGAACTAGAACTCCTAATAGATGTCTGTTGGTTCTTCCCAGATCTTAGGGTCTGAGCTTCATGAATCAACTCTTCCAAAAGGCCACTATTCCTTGGCGACGCGCACTCGGATTTCACTGAAGGGGTTGCTGCTGGAGACTGCAGGTAGGGATCAACTAACTCAGTAGGCTGCAATGCAGGAGCTACAGTGTACTTGAGCCAGCTGTTTGGATCAGATTCAGTATCTTGGAGTGAAGGGAGCTCCATCTTCAAAGGACCACTTGTGGGCCTAGAAGCAGAGAAATTGCCATTTAAAAAGGCATGGCTGCCATTAAGTGCACCCCCGAAAGGTGCAATAATCTTGCTGCTAGAGTTGGCTTCATGGAGATAGTCAAAACCCACAGCCTGCTTGAGCTTCTCAGTGTCATTTGAGAATTGATCCACTGAGGAAAGCACACCGTTGATGGTATCGCTCAATCCAGGAAGCACACCATCAGACTGTTTTAGCATCCCTGTCTGGTTTACTTGATCCATGAAGCTACAGCTTTTTGATGCAAAGCTCTGGCCAAGGAGATTGCTTATGGAAACAGCTGAAAGATGTGGTGCATAAGGTAAAGCCTCTGAATTAGCAATGAAATTGTCACAGGTAAAATCTGGTAGGTAAAGACCATTTGCATTCAGAAGATCGTTCGACAAATTATCGCCACAGTCAAAATCACTGGAGCACTGCTGATCTTCATTTGAGGATTGATTGCATACGCTGGTAGGATAGATGGGTAGGCCAGCTCGCTGGCATCTCTTTATTCGAGTATTCCAGTAATTCTTTATTTCATTATCAGTGCGGCCTGGCAACTGAGAAGATGTGCTCAAGGTAAGTAAAGAGGAAAAAATACAGAAAATATGTGCAAAGAGTTCAGGATAAATGATGAGCTTACTCTAAAGACTTAGATACAAAGGATACATATGAAATAATTCAGCAGACAACAGCCTAATTTTCACTCACATCATTGCGTGGACAAATTTGATCAGTTCAAGAAATCATAGAAACTCAGTAAGTTCACACTATCATGACAAAAAAAAAATAATTCAATTCTGTGAATCATGAAATTTAACAAGATTGAAAGGCCTTAGATGGTTACTCTAAGCTTGTGAAGAATAATAGCACTACTTGGTCAGACTGAAATAGATATCAATTATGTTACCTTCTGAATTGCAACTATGCTGTTTAGAGTCCTAGACAACAGACAATTTAGCTAGGCTGGTTGCCAAACCCTTCTAACACAGTGAACAATCCAAAATGAACAGATTTAAGGCATATAACAATGTAGCACAACTTGCTCTGAGTAACAACAAAGCTAGTGATGAACACTATTTGTATTCTTTGCTACTTACATGAAGAATACCTAAGCCCATCTTTCCATATGATCATGACTGCATCCATGCAGGAGTAAAACTGACAAACAATATGAACTTGAGAAGATAAAGCTACAGAAGAATTATGTAAAAGTGAACGGTATGCTCAGATCTAATCTTAGAACCTTAAGAGTTGTAAATCAATTTTGGAAATTGAAAGCAGAAGAGCTTCATGCAGGTTGCTACTGTGCTACATGAGAATCCTTTTAAAAATCACCAAACCTAATTTCTAAACCAAAAGGTTTGATAACTTTCTGTCTTGCACTAGAAAAATATAAGTTAATGTTTCAGAGCATACAAGTAACACCAAGGAAAATAATGTTTAATATAATTCTAATCCGTGAAACAAAATATTTCACTTGATATAACCCATAAAAGTATCCTTCAAGAAAGGCAATCACTACAAACGAATTCTACATCTTTAACTAAAAATTGTGTGTGTAAAAACTAAAATGATCTAATAGCACACCAATTCTCCCTGGAAACATCAAGTTAGGTGGATGAAGAACTGCACATATCATCAGATTAGACAAAAGATCAAGTAAACCTATAATAAGCTTTTAACCCCCACATGTGACCATGACTCAGGGGAAATCTTTAGGAGGCGTAAGAACAGCAAACTCAACAATTGCTTAGCATGAACAAACACGTAAAGCATGGCATCGAACACGGGGACTTACATTAGCGGCCATCCGAGCCCACTTGTTCCCCATCTTGGAGTGGAGCTGGATGATGAGCCTCTCCTCCTCGGCGGTGAAGGCCCCCTTCTTGAGGTTGGGCCTCAGGTGGTTCGCCCACCGGAGGCGGCAGCTCTTGCCGCACCGGAACAGCCCGGTGTTCTTCTGCACCGCGTTCCAGTTCCCCTCGCCGTGCTTCTTGACGTAGTCCACCAGGATGGCGTCCTCCGCCGACGTCCATGGCCCCTTCTTCAGAGGGGGCCCGCCGCCGCCGCCGCGGTGCGGCGACCCCCCGCTGCTGCCGTCGTCGGCCACCGGCGAGTCCATCTGGTCCTGATGGATCATCTCGCAGTCGCTCTCGCTCTTCACCCGATACATCTCTATGTACCAGGGCGTCTCAACTATACCGGAAAAATTGGAAGCTTTAGATTAGATTACTACTGCTACTTGAATTATGACAGAAGAAAAAAAGAAGAAATCGATCACATAGTAGTACTACCCATGAAAACTATGGCCGAGTTAGTGACACATACAAGTTACACCAGAAGATGGTAAAAGACAAACCAATTAGACATGACTACATGAGTGATTAAAAAAGCAGGTTTTGTACATATGCAATGACGAGAAGCTGAGTGATACTGATGGATCAGAACTTCTTGATTCCCAAATTCGGCAGAGGGGAACACCGAAACAGTGAAGTAGAACCCAATCAAAGATTATGCCGAACCTGCTCAGCTCAAGAGCTCCAAGCACAACAGCTCAACCAAGACGATTTAAGGGCAAGAAACGAGAGAAAAGGTGGTGTCTTCCCCATAATTCACAGATCAACCAAAACAAGCGAAGCGAACACCACTCCTGAGGAGACGAGAAACGAGAATTCAATTCCCACGGAACAAAACCGGCCAAAGAAAGAACCAAAAAACCAGAATTCCACCACTCCCCACCCCAAGATCATCCCCTCTCCACCCAAAAAAAGCGCCAGAATTCCGCAAGAACAGGAGCTACCTGGCCGAACCCCGCAGCGTGGCTCAAAATTGGGGCTGAATTGGAACCGAGCGGAGCTCCAATTGCCCACCCTTTGCTCCTCCCAGCTCGTCAGTAGATTAGGACTCGCAGGGGCGACCTGTGGACGAGCAGAGAGGGATCTCGCCCACCCAGGCGAGACGCCGCCACCGCTTAGGCGCACCAGAGTGTGCGGAGAATTTTCGGCAGGAGAGAGAGATCAGAGAGAGAGAAAGGATAGAGTTTTGAGGAGGACTGGAGGAGGAGCTGAGCAAGAGTGGGCGAGTCTGCAGGATGGGAGGAGTCTTGCGAGGGCGAGATTATAAAGCTGAAAGGTACAGCAACGCTATTGGGCAGGGCCGCATGGGCACCCTATTTTCTCTCTCGCTGGGAGAATTTGTTTTTATTTCCTCTTTTTCAATTGCTAGCATGATTATATTTTTGTCCCATGTATTTAATTATTCATTTCTCGAGACAACAAACGCGTGTGCTGGGAGTTCTGAAAATTCACATTTTTCACTTACTTGTAACACATGTTAGGCACTTAGGGTGTGTTCGGAAGAAACCTTCTCCTGACACGTAAAACGAAACATGTCTTGTTACATGTTTAATTAAATATTAGTTAATTTTTTTAAAAAAATGAATTAATATGATTTTTTCAAATAATTTTTGTATAAAAAATTTTTGTAAAAAATACACCATTTAACAGTTTGAAAAACATACGCATGAAAAACAAAGAAAGTGAGTTGAGAAAGTTGGGAAAAACATAGCCTTAGGCTGTGTTCTTTTGTTACTCTTCTCGACTCATCTCCCTCGTTTTCCGCGCGCACGTTTTTCAAACTGCTAAACGGTGTGTATTTTGCAAAAAGTTTCTATACAAAAGTTGTTTAAAAAATCAAATTAATACTTTTTCAAAAAAAATTAGCTAATACTTAATTAATCATGTGCTAATGAGTCGCTCCGTTTTGCGTGCAATGAAAATTAGTTCAGAACTCAACCATACGAACTCAGCCTAGACTAGATTCATTGTTGAGGGTTGGAAAGCCCTTCCTCTCGGCACGTAAAACAAAACGATGAATTATAGTGTAATTAATTAGATATTAATTAAAAACTTTAAAAATAAATTAATATAATTTTTAAAATATTTATATATATATATTTTAAAAATATATCATTTAACAGTTTAAAAATTATATACTTGAAAAATAAGAAAATAGAATTTAGAAAAAAAAAGACGAGTATAGAACACTCCCTTAGTCGGACACAAAAGAATGCATAAACACCAAAGAGGATTGCCATGTGTTTTGTTTGTGCTGTTTCCTTGGAAATCAAACTGTCACTTGTGAGATTTCTAAGTTCCGAACGAGATCAGGAGGGATTTAGGAAAACATAACTTAACAACAACGACTACTCTGTTTTTCTATTATTAAGACGATACCACTTGAGCTACTAATGCCTCCACTTATTTCGTTCATCTGGTGTTTATATTTATTAGCATATAAGTCAGCTAGGGGATGGACGAAATGATGATGAATATACTGCTTGAAAGTCGAGACACCTCTCGATCTCTCATTCTACACACACACAGAGGAAAAACTAGGTCCAATTTGCCCAAAGCGAAGGGCAACCTTTATGCTAAAAATCCAGAGAATTTTCCACACTTGGTAATGAGCGCTCCTCGCTTACCGCTTATATCTCCGCATCGATTCCGCGCACCTTCTACGTAGCTACGTTTTCCCTTCGCCACTCAGGCTTTGTTCGGCAGGTAGTTTCCAAACGTGCTCAGTGTTTTTTCTCTCGCGCACGCTTTTCAAATTACTACACGGTGAATTTTTTTGCAAAAAGTTTCTATACAAAAGTTGCTTAAAAAAATCAAATTAATTCATTTTTGAAAAAAAATTTAGCTAATACTTAATTAATCACGCGCTAATGACCGCTCCGTTTTCTGTGTTTACTGTGCGCGTTTGGAAACTACCCTGCCGAACAAAGCCTCAGTGTCTCTGACCTCCCAGTTCAGTAGTACACGAACATGTCAGGGCATGAACTGATCAACTTGAGATCAAGCCAGCCAGCCCCTGCCACGGAGAGCGGAGCAATCCGTGGTAAAAAGTAGCCGGATCTACTCCTACGAGGAAATCCTCCTGAAAAAGAGCGAGGCAGAGGCGTGGCGATCGCCTCCGCGAATTTTCCGGTTGCTTCCGCACACTCGCGTGCTACGTTCGCGTGCGCGGTGCGCCCCAGTTTTTGATCGGCTAAAACACGCGACGACGCGCGCGAAGCCCTCGTGACGAGGCGAGAAACGCAACCGTGCGTGTGCGGCCGCTTGCTGGTTCGGGACGGGTTGCACGTGGTGGTGGACGGGTCGGGGGATCGTCCCGTACGTGCGCCTCGCGCTACGAGAGGAAGCTGCACTGCACATGGCGTTGCTCGGTCGCTACGCCTGCCGAATCACGCCAACACGAAAATTAGCCCTGCTTTGCACAAGAGGGTATACTGAAGAAATGACTCGGTTTCTCATGTTGCAAGGCTACGACTACGACATCATATCCTTTCGGCCAAAAGAGTGCAATTCCAAGTGAGTGTGTGTGTGTGGGGGGGGGGGGGGGGGGGGGGGGGGGGGGGATNATATCAGATTTCTGCTGTTACTCTGCTCAACGACGAAGACAGCTTCCGAACAGGTTCAGATGGTCGCTCGGGCTCCGCTGTTGCCGTCTTCATCGCCGTTAGTCGTCGACGCATATAAAAATTAGTCAGTCATAGAAAATGCTACTAATCGTTCGGATTTTATGATGATGTTGCTTCATCACTGACTCTACTCTAAACTCCAGATGTTAATTGTTCCAAACACTTTTCTAGTGCACGCACGGATGGCTTCTTTTTTTTTCCTATAATTTTTTTTTTTTTGCTTTTAGTGGCCTACGTTCTCTAAGCACTTTTACCGATCTACTAGTTCTATAATTCGTACTGGACGTAAGTGCCAGCTTTTTTACATACGTAAGTGCTGCTTTTACATATACGTGCGTATGAAGTTGGCACTAATAAAGAAAAGTTGCAGCATTAGATCCCTGAAAAAGGAAAAGAAAAAGTTACAGTAATAACTCTGTCATTGTAAATCATCGCGGCTCATCGCAAATAACGATACAGTACTAGCTTGTGTGAAAAGTCCTTGCAAATGGAATAGAAGTACAGCGAGGCAGACGTACGAGGCCATCAGAATCAGATCAGTGCTCACTCCAAGAGACGAACATTAATTCTGCGTCCATGTGTCAATATGTCATGTGTGTACAACACGCTTATCCTTGTGGACCTCGTGTGGTACAGTGGTTGGTTTGCGTCGACTTACCGGTGGCCTCAAGAAGGACTACGGGTACACGTACGCTCTCCATTCTGAAGTGCAATAGTAGGATTTCACAGATCTTATCAGAGCTTAAATTTGGTGCCAAAACTTCTTTTGGTGTACCAAGGTAAAAAAGAAAAAAGGAAAAAAAACTTGTTCTGGCAAGATTCCGTCCCGTTTAGCTTTGTGGTAGTTCATTTCGGTAACCGGTGTTTTGCCAGAACTTGTGTGTAGGTGAATGAATTTATCGGCCGACCCGGTGATGGAGAGATGCCACATTTGGTTTTTTGGTTGGTTTCCACGTGTATCATTTCGGCAAGACCAAACTCCCTCTCAGGGTCGCGCCCTCGCTGCGAGCCTGCAAATTCTTTTTAGAAATAATATAATTTTAATGAAAAATTATAAAAATAGATGTTGATTGATAAAAACATAAATTTAACACTCTGTTGAATAACCGTAGTTTGATAGGATACCTATCAAACAACCATTGTTCAACAAATAAGCCGTCGAAGAATGATAAGTTAGTTGGTTTGATTAAAAAAAGAAAAGAGCAAGCGAGTGCTGTGCTGCAGGTGACTTATCAAACTTTCAAAGTTCAATAGGTCTCACAACCTACTCATATGTATGCACACACATTTCAAGTTCCTAATTTTTTAAACCCTATCGAACAACGGTCCTATCGGACTATCATTGTACGACAGGATGTTAAATTTATGATTTCAGACAACCAACATCTAGTTTTATAATTTTTCATTAAATTTGTATTGTTTTTTAAAAAAATTCCCTGCGACCAAACCGATTACATAGAGCGAATTCAAGCCAAGGGCTAATACTTGGTATGTGGCCACATCACACACGCCACAGAACACAGCTTAGCTAGTAGCAGTACATCCCAGCAATAGCCGTGCACGATTGACTCAAAAACAGCATGTACGACTTTGTAACACATTCAGCCTTGTTCTCCAGAAATTCGCAAAAAAAAGAAGGATCTCAGTGTTTCAAACAGGGTGCTAGTACTACTAGGAGATCTGAAGTTTTCTTTTCTAAACTTTCCCTGTCTACCTGATAAATCTATGTAAAGTTTGAGACATGGACACGTCGCGTTCCGCGAGTCGCCGATCTCGTCCGACCCAATCAGGGACTGGGAGAAGCACGCAGGCGAGCGACCGATCGACCGACCGAGACAGCACACAGTTTTGGCACGAAAAGCTCGGGACGGTCCCCGCCTAAGCTCCGCCACGCGATGCGACTCCGCGAGTGCGCGGCGCGGCCACCTCCCTCCTTTGTGGGCGCCTACCACGAAACGTGGGCCCACTTGGGGCGACCTGGGCCCCGCTCGACGTACGTTGGTAGGATCAGATTTTCTCGTCGCGAACTCACGCAGGAGATGAGGCAGCGGGGCCCACCCCTCCTCAGCGAAGTGCAGGCGCGGGAAGCAACCGGGGCCCTGAACATGCAACCCTCGTGGGAGGGAGGCGTGGGTCCCACCGGAGCCGGAGGTGGGGCCCACCACTCTCCCCTGATGATGGCTTCGTTTGGCAGGCAAGGGGTGCCGCTGCCCTTCAGGTTGCTGTCCCAAATGCCGCTCTCGCAAGCAGAAACTCCAGCTCAAGAGGCGCCTGACCATCGCGCCGCGTGTACCGCGCCCAATTCACTTTCACTTTCTGAATTCACTTCTCTTTCGACTCCATATGATCCAAAATCCTGCCTCTATTACACGTACTGATATATTGTTTTATTGGTTTTGGACTTTGGAACGCAGCACGGACGGGGGCTATATTTGCAGTGTTATGTTCTGGGACTTGTGGTCTCTATTTGTTCAGGCGAGTGCGTTGTGCGTGGTGGTAGCAGTTGAGCTGCAGCCATGGTTTGACGTCGGTGTGTTCCGACCTTCCATGTGGGCAGCCTGAACACACTCGGTCGAATGTTGCACTGGTCAAGGATCTGCTCTGCTTCGCCCGTGCTACGATCACGACTTCAGGCTTAGCTGGCTGGCCGGAAAAGAGGAAATACTGCTTGTGCATCAGCAGGCTCACTGCCTCACTGCCATGCTGAGATCGGTGTTAGTTAACCTGCTGAAGTCTTGAGATTCGCACTGTCGAATGTACGTACGTACATGCAGCAGGGTAAACCGGCAAACCCCCTAGCATGTCAATACTGGTACCGATGATGCCGTGCCGTTGCCGATGCAATCCACCAAACGCAAGAGACCGTGCATGCATCTAGTATTTGGTAGCGGCGCGGCATACGTACTTGGGTACATCGTCGAGTACGTGTTTGGACTTTGAAAACGCGTGCATGCTACATATATACCTACATACATATGCAGTGAGTACAACTACCCAAATTCTCGATCTAATTCTGGTGCAAATGTGTAGTGTTGTTGTGTCTGCAGGGCCATACATATATATGTGTGCGCGCCTGCAACTGCAAAATTAAGGCGTGACCGTGTGAATGCTCGGTCGTATTATACATGTTGGGTGGGTCACTCGTTCGTAGCTGCTCATTCTGACCTGATGACCGGAGTATATCAGGCGGCGGAACACTTGACCTGCTGTGCTGTGTAGTCAGCACGGATGAACCTGGAGAGCGGCGCGCGTGCCGTGTACACAACGCAGTCGGTCGGTCGATCCAGCGTATATGTGCGTACTTTGCGCCTCCCAACCCAATCCAATACTAGTCGGCACTTTCTTTACTCAACTCAATTTCAATTCATCCTATGTATATATACATATCTTAACTATTTAAAAAATCAATAATTTTTTGTTCGTTCCTAATTTTCGTCTGTACGCGCTTACAGACTCATCCCTAATTTTCGTCCGATTTTGCGTCTTTTTTTTATATACATCTGATATTGCATACCAGATCTATCACAGGAAACCCCGCCGACGCCATCCGCCCACCGCCGCCGAATCCGTCACGGGAGACCTGATGTGACCATGAGTACCATTGATACAACTATTGCTCACATCATAGGACAATTGGAAGACATCGAGATTGAGTCGCATAAATTATGGAATCCAATTCGGTCACCTGCTATAGCGTTGAATTCAAACGGCCGCCAAATATGCATACGAGATCCGTTTAGGGGGCGCGCGCGTGTTTTTCTGAGCCCCCATTTCCTTTCGTGTGCGCCAAGCTTCGCCAGGTAAGCTCTATGGCCGAAAAGGCAGTGGCGTACGATCCTTCTTTGAGCGCCAGCGGTGATGGCGGGGAGCAGAACCCGCGCCATCGGGCTCGCACCCCGTCGTCCCCCTCCCGCCGGAATCTTGGGCGGGGGAAGGCGCCTGAGGAAGTCGAGGGATCTACGACCTCGCCGCCCGCAGGCGACGGAGGAGGACGGCGAGGCGGGGTGCGTCGCCGCCTCACCTATGGTGATGACGGCACGCCCCAGGGCGCGCTCCAAGCTGCGGGCGCACTCTTGCGTCACCCGCCCGTCGTCCTCGATCCAGAGACCCCGGCCCAACGTTGGCTGGATGACGTGGCCAACCTGGTCATGACGGCGCAGCAGCGCCTAGGCACCGGCAAGCGGTCTTCTGCCACCGGGACCTCTAGCGCTGCCACCGCTGGCTCTACGTCGTCGAGGCGGAGGGCACGACGGGCGATGGCCGACACCCGTCGTTCGTCCGCGGTTCCCTCGTCAACGCCTCTGACTCATGAGAATATGCATGGGGGGCCAGACGCCCGGCTCGATATCGAGCGCCGGCGCGACGCTCGTCGCGCCGCCCATGCAACGGAAGGCGCCTCCTCCTCTGGGGTGCCGCTCCGTTTCGGTCACGGGGGCCGGCCCCTCGTGTCCCCGGTTGGTGGTGCCGGCTGTCGAGCCTTCGTGGCGAGGCCCCCGAGGTTCCGGCCCACCATCACCGAAAAATATGACAGGAGCGTCAACCCCGCTGAGTTTCTTCAGATCTACACGACTGGAATAGAAGCCGCGGGGGGTGATGACAGGGTCATGGCGAACTTCTTTCCCATGGCCCTGAAGGGCCAGGCGCAGGGTTGGCTAATGAACCTGCCACCCGCGTCGGTCCACTCCTGGGAGGACTTGTGCCAGCAGTTCACCATGAACTTCCAAGGCACATATCCGCGCCCAGGCGAAGAGGCGGACTTGCACGCGGTACAGCGGAGAGACGATGAGTCTCTCCCCTCGTACATCCAGCGGTTCTGTCAAGTCCGCAACACCATACCTTGCATCCCTGCACATGCGGTTATCTACGCATTCAGGGGGGACGTGCGGCACAACCGCATGCTCGAAAAGATTGCCTCTAAGGAGCCCCAGACCACCGCGTAGCTCTTCGAGCTCGCAGACCGTGTGGCTCGCAAGGAGGAGGCCTGGACCTGGAACTCCTCCGGCTCTGGAGCGGCGGCTCCGGCTGCCCCCGAGTCCGCCGCTCATTCAGGGCGGCGGGACAGGAGGAGGAAGAAAAGGTCGGCCCGTTCCGACGACGAGGGTCATGTCCTCGTCGCCGAGGGCGCTTCGCGGGCCCCCCGAAAGGGGAGGCTCGTGGGCGGCAAAAAGAAGGAGGCCGTCGCTCCCGGCAGAGAGTGCCCGGCCGGCAGGTGGTGCACTGTGCATAACACCTCCCTCCACGACCTCACCGACTGCCGCGCGGTTCAAAACTTGGCCGAGCAAACGAGGAAGTGGGAGGAGGAGAAGAGGCAGGAACGCCGTGAGGGCAAGGCCCCGGCGACTTCCACCGGCAACCGGCGAGGTGAGGCCAAGCAGAAGGCCCCCGCTGAGGACGTCGACGATGGCGATGATGACCTGGGCTTTCAGGAGCCCGAGGCCACCGTCGCCACCGTTGATGGGGGAGCGTGCGCTCACGCTTCTCGCCGAAGCCTCAAGGCCATGAAGCGAGAGCTTTTGGTCGTAGTCCCCACCCATGAGACGACGCGGCGGGCACGTTGGTCGGAGGTCACCCTTACCTTTGACCGGACCGACCACCCGCCATGCGTTGCCCGGGGAGGACAGATCGCGATGGTGGTCTCCCCCACCGTCTGCAATGTGAAGTTGAGGCGCGTCCTGATAGACGGTGGCGCAGCTCTCAACATCCTCTCCCCCACGGCTTTTGATGTCATCAAGGCCCCGGGGATGGAGCTCCGGCCGTCCCAGCCAATCATCGACGTGACGCCGGGGCACACCTGGCCGCTAGGCCATATCGACCTCCCGGTCACCTTCGGTGGCCCCACCAACTTCCGCACCGAGCAGGTGGACTTCGATGTGGTGGACCTCAATCTGCCATACAACGTAGTCCTGGGAAGGCCCGCGTTGGTGAAGTTCATGGCGGCCACCCACTATGCCTACCTCGAGATGAAGATGCCGGGCCCAAGTGGCCCCATCATCGTCCACGGCGATCTCAAAGTCGCGCTTGCTTGTATGGAACAGCGCGCGGACCGCCTCGCAGCGGTGTCCAAGCCCGCGGGCGGTGACGAGAGGCCCGGCGCCTCTACCTCGCCCGCCCCGAGGCAGCGGATGGCCTCAGGCGACGAGGTCCCGGTGAAGGAGGTCGCCCTAGGCGACGACCCGTCCAAGACCACCCAGATTGGTGGTCTCTTGGACGACAAATAGGAAGACACGCTCGTCTCCTTCCTGCGGGCAAACGCCGACGTCTTCGCGTGGAGACCGGCGGACATGCCCGGGGTCCCCAGGGAGGTGATCGAGCACCATCTCGCCGTGCGGCCGGACGCAAGGCCCGTCCGGCAGAAGGTGCAGCAGCAGGCCCCGGAGCGCCAAGCCTTCATCCGCGAGGAGGTGGCGCGGCTTTTGGAGGCCAGATTCATCCGTGAGGTCATCCATCCGGAGTGGCTCGCGAACCCGGTCGTCGTCCCCAAGGCGAACAACAAGCTCCAGATGTGCATCGACTACACCGACCTCAACAAGGCATGTCCTAAGGACCCTTATCCCCTGCCACGCATAGATCAAATTGTCGACTCCACCGCGGGGTGCGACCTTTTATGTTTTCTAGATGCATACTTAGGATATCATCAGATTCGCATGGCTAGGGAAGATGAGGAAAAAACTGCATTCCTTACCCCTGTAGGAACTTATTGTTATACAACCATGCCTTTCGGGTTAAAGAATGCGGTTCTATTTTTCAGCGTACTACTCGTATTTCTTTGGGTAGTCAGATAGGGCGCAATGTTGAGGCCTACGTCGATGACTTGGTTGTAAAAACTCGCAACCAAGAGACCTTGCTCTCGGATTTAGCGGAGACTTTCGAAAGTCTCCGCTCCGCGCGCATAAAACTGAACCCCGAAAAGTGTGTGTTCGGTGTGTCTACGGGCAAGTTTCTCGGGTTCTTGATCTCTGCCCGAGGCATTGAGGCCAACCCCGAGAAGATACGAGCTATTGAGCGGATGCGCCCCTCCAGCAAGCTTAAGGACGTGCAATGCGTCACCGGATGCATGGCTGCCTTAAGCCGATTCATATCGAGGCTGGGAGAAAAGGCGCTGCCCCTATTTAAGCTCCTTAAGCGCTTCGGGCCGTTTACCTGGACGGAGGAGGCTGAGCGGGCCCTCACCCAGTTGAAGGCATACCTCAGCTCCCCCCGATCCCGGTCGCCCCAGAGCCCGATGAGCCGCTGCTACTCTACTTGGCGGCAACCCCACAAGTAGTCAGCGCGGCGTTGGTTGTGGAGCGCGACGAGGACAGCCCTCGGCCCACGCGCTCCCACCCTGTGTCGACCCGACCCGGGACAGAGAAGGGAGGAGAGGCCCCCGAGCCGGACGGCGGCCTAAGACCCCTGACGACCAGATGTGGCCCTCTGCCCGCTCGTCCGACGGCGCCGGATGCCCCCGACCCCCAGGAAGGCCCCGGGGCCACTGCGGGAAGGTACGGCCCGATGCCCTCCGACCCCGAGGTCATCGGCACAGAAGCCGAGTGGGCCCAACAAGGCCCCTCGGACGACGAGCGCCCCGGGAACGGTGCCCTCAACGGAGAGGACAGGCCCCGCTGGAAGATGCAGCGGCCCGTCTACTTTGTTAGTGAGGCACTGCGGGACGCCAAGACCCGATACCCTCAGGCCCAGAAGATGCTCTACGCGATTCTGATGGCCTCGAGGAAGCTGCGCCATTATTTCCAGGCGCATCGGGTCACTGTGGTCACGTCCTACCCCCTCGGCCAAATCCTACGCAACCGAGAGGGTACTGGACGGGTGGTAAAATGGGCAATCGAACTCTTCGAATTCGACTTGCGCTTTGAACCACGCCACGCGATTAAGGGCCAGGCCCTCGCCGACTTCGTGGCGGAATGGACCCCGGCTCCTGAGCCCGATCTCAGACTCTCTGTCCCCGGGGCCAACATGAGCCCCTCGCAGCTGCCTCACGCCACCTACTGGGTGATGCAGTTCGACGGCTCCTTGGCCCTTCAGGGTGCCGGCGCGGGGGTCACCTTGACCTCACCGAGCGGAGACGTCCTTAGATATTTGGTTCGCCTAGATTTCCAGGCAACCAACAATATGGCGGAGTACGAGGGACTCCTTGCGAGACTCAGAGTGGCGGGCCGGAATGGGGATCCGCCACCTCCTGGTTCTAGGCGACTCCCAGTTGGTCATTAACTAGGTCTCCAAGGAGTACCGGTGCTCCGACCCGCAGATGGACGCCTACGTCCGCGAGGTGCGGCGTATGGAGCACCATTTCGACGGGTTAAAACTTCGGCACGTGCCCAGATGGGATAACGCAATCGCCGACGAACTCTCGAGGCTCGCTTCATCGCGAGCCCCGACCCCACCGGGCGCTTTTGAAGAAAGGCTGGCCCAGCCGTCGGCGCGACCCGACCTCCTAGGGAAGACGGACGCGCCTGCGCGGCCCCCGAGGCCCGTCGGAGTCCAGGCCTCGGGACCCGGGGGGGCCGAGCCCGGCCCCCCAAGATTGGTCGCCTGGATAGTTGAGATCCAGGCGTTCCTCAAAGATCAGACTCTACCCGAGGACCGCGAAGGGAGTGAACGCGTCAATCGCATCTCCAAGCGCTACATGCTGGTGGAAGGGGCCCTCTACCGACGCGGGGCCAACGGAGTCCTCCTGAAGTGCATTCCTCGGGAGCAGGGCGTCGAGCTTCTTGTCGATGTCCATGAAGGCGAGTGCGGAGCCCACTCAGCCTCGCGCGCCTTGGTCGGCAAGGCCTTTCGCCAGGGTTTCTATTGGCCGAGGGTGCTCCACGACGCAGCTGACCTGGTCCGACGATGCAGGGCGTGCCAGTTTCACGCCAAGCAAACGCATCAGCCGGCTCAGGCCCTGCAGACCATACCTCTTTCATGGCCGTTTTCCGTCTGGGGGCTGGATATCCTGGGTCCCTTCAGGAAGGCCCCGGACGGGTTCGAGTATCTGTATGTCGCAATCGACAAGTTCACTAAGTGGCCCGACGTTTATCCGGTCATCAAGATCGACAAGCACTCGGCGCTAAAATTCATAAAGGGCATCACTGCTCGGTTCAGGGTGCCTAACCGTATCATTACGGACAATGGCACCCAGTTCACCAGTGAGCTTTTCGGCGACTACTGCGAAGACATGGGCATCAAGCTCTGTTTCGCCTCACCCGCCCACCCCAGAAGTAACGGCCAGGTGGAGCGCGCCAACACGAAAATCCTCAAGGGCCTCAAGACCAAGACCTTCAACATCCTCAAGAAGCATGGCGATTCATGGATCGAGGAGCTGCCAGCGGTACTCTGGGCGAACCGAACCACCCCAAGCCGAGTGACAGGGGAAACGCCTTTCTTTCTCGTCTACGGCGTGGAGGCGGTCCTCCCATCCGAGCTCACCCTGAGGTCCCCTCGGGCCACCATGTATTGCGAGGCTGATCAAGATCAGCTTCGCCGAGACGACCTCGACTACCTGGAAGAGCGAAGGCGGCGTACCATTCTTATCTCGTGCATATAGCAAGTTAAAATTTTGTTTGATTGTAGATAAGATGAAGTCAGTTTGTACTAGCGTTGGCCCAAAGGCTTCAGAAGATGAAGGAGCCAAAAATTAAGATACGTGGGGGCCCGGGGGCTCACTCCCATGCACCCGGGTCACCGGCCTCGCCGTCGCTGTCATCGTCGGCACCATCGTCGCCGTCCTCCTCCTCATCGGAGTCGAGAGCGAAGACGAGCCGAGGGGCCGTCCCCTCGAAGCCGTGGACGATTTGACCGGTGGCATCCCGGACATGGGCGCGCGCGTTGGCCCCTGTTGGCGGTGTACTTTGGGTGCTGCCCGTGCCAGATGCCCGCCTGACGCCCGGCGCGGTCGAGGCGGGAGACGGCGTCCCGGAGCATTCCGGGCCCCAGCTCGTTCGACAGCCGGAGGGCCTCAACCTCCCCGACGGACGAGTCCAGGGCGCCCCGCAGCTCGGCGATGGTACCCTCGGCGGCTGTGAGGCGGACGGCCAGATCGCCGTGGCCTGCGGCCGCCCCGCCGCTGCGTGCCTGCGCGTCCAGCTCCCTTGCCCGCGCCTCGAGTTCGGAGGCCCGCTGGTTCAGCGCGTCCCTCTCGGCGCGGGCGCCTTCCAGATTACGGCGCGCCTGCTCCTCCCGCGCCGCCTCGCGGAGGAGCAGGCTGTCCGCCAGCCGCTGCGCCGCGGCCTCGGCCTCCTCGAGGGCTCGCCCCGCTCGGCGAGCGCGTCTTCGCGGAGGCGGAGTGCGGACTCCTGCTCGGCGGAGGCGGCCTCGTGCGCCGCCAGTGTCGCCTCCCGTGTAGCGGCGGCGGTCTCGCGTGCCGCCAGCGCCGCCTCCTTCGTGTCCAGGGCGCGGGCGCGCTCCTCCAGCGCCTCCAGCTCCTGGGCGCGGTGGTCAAAGGCCTCGGCCCGCCGGCGCACGGCGGCCTCTTGCACGAGCAGGCGCGAGGCCCGCCCCCCGAGTGTGGCGGTGCGCTCCTCCAGCGCCATGGTCCGGGCCTCTAGGCCTCCTCGCGCTGGCGGGTCGCCGCCTCAATCTCCGCCGCCCGCCGCTCCCGGGCAGCGGCGGCGTCGAGAACTCCGCGTGTGGCGTCGAGCTTCTCCTCCAGCTCCGCCATCCGGCTCCCGTATTAGAGACGGAAGTCGTCCCGCGCCTCGTCGAGCACGGCGGTGGCGATGAGGGCTGTCTCACGCTCCTCCTCCACTTCCCGGGCGATCTCCGCTAGGGTCCTGCGGCGAGCCTCGAGCTGCGAGGTGTGCAGGCTATGCGCTTTGCGGCCGGCCTCCACCATGGCCTCCATGGAGCGCCGTCCCTCCTCGACGCGCGCCCACGCCGTGTCGATTTCTGCCCGCTCCGCCCATAGGGCCTGCATTTGGGCGCTTAGCCCGTCCAACACCGTGCAGTTAGCCGTAGCCAAGGCCTGCAGGAGGGGCTCCGCGCTTAGTGGGGTGGCGGAAGAAAAGGAGGAAGGCCGCCCCTGTGGTGGTGAAGCCTGGCTCGGCTCACCGGTCAGTGTGTTGGCCTCAAGGGCCTTTCCCGAGACCGGCTCTTCCTCAGCGCCCCCTGGGGCGTTGGGCCCTGGGTGCGCCCCCTCGACGTCATTGCGGGCCGCCTGGGTGGCGGCCTTGGCCCCCGGCGCACCGAGGACCTCGGCCTCCGACGCTCCGGCGGCCTCGGCCTCCGTCGCGACCTGGGAGGCAGCCTCGGCCGCCGGTGCCTCTTGCGCGCGCGCCGCCTCTGCCTCCCGGGCAACCTCCTGAGCTACCCATAGGCAGCCTGCGGCTTCCTACAGGTCGGCCTCCCGCCTCTGCGCCTCTGCGATCGCCGCCTCCCCGGCCTCGTTGCCCGCGGGCCGGCCGGCCTTGGAGTGACATGTGGGGCACGACGGGGTCTTGCTGAGGCAAACGAAGAATATGGAACAGAAAGTGGTAAACAAAAATAAGCCCTGGGGGTTTGAGATTGAGAGTGTGGCCGCTGTGGGAGAGAGGTCGAACCTGCGGGGTGGCCAGCTGAACGACCACTTTGGGGGCGTGATGAGGCTCCCCCTGCACGGCTCGGTCTCCCCCAACTTGCGGAGTCGCTTCTTCTTCCGCTCCTCCTCAGGCTGGGGTGTCGATGCGGCGTCCTCCGGGCGCCTGACGCTGACGTGCACCGCCCCGCCCCCTCGGGGAGGAGATGGAGGAGGGGTCGCCTCCTGCTTCCTCTTCCCCTTGGCATCGGCAGGGCGGCTACCCCCCGAACCCCCGCCGCGGGGCCTCGAAGCGTGGCCCTCTCCGGGGGTTGATTGGTCCCCTCCGCGGCTGCTGCCCGCACCATCATGGCCTCGGGGGGCCCGATCCCCCGACGTCCCGACCGTCTGCATGATGGCCAGAATGTTGGCGCGCTCCGGGTCGCTGCAGAGGGGGAGGATCCCCCGAGGGATGAGGGATGACTCCACGGAGCTAAGGTTTAACACCCGTTGGACCACCATCCTGAAGTCCTCGGGGTCCCAATCCCACTTACGCCCTTGGTGGGTTCTCAGGGGGTCCTCGGTCCCGGCGTACTCCCAGGCGCCCCGGGTGCGTCGCCGGAGCAGCGCGATCCGGCGGCGGAGGTAATCGCCGAACACCATGGCTCCCGTGAAACCCTGGGCTCGCAGGCCTGCCAGGCGGTCCAGGACGGCGTCGTAGCCGTCCCCCAGATCCACCGTTGCCCGCCAGCTTGGCGCCTGCGCTGGGGGCTGGCTCGGGAGTCGGAGGCGCGCTTCGTCGGGGAGGGGGGTGTAGAACCAGTCGCTCTTCCAGTCGTCCCACTTCTTGCGAAGGACGCACGGGATGTAGCGTTTCAACACCTGCCCCCATGGCTGGAAGTAGCAGCCACCGACCACCGTCGGCGGCGATACCGGCTGCACGGTGAAGAACCACCGAAACAGCCGAAGGGATGGGCGCACCCCAATGAACATCTCGCACAGGTGTGCGAAGATGGCCGGCGTCATCACCGTGTTGGGGTTGAGGTGCGCCATCTGGATGGCGGAATCAAGCCCGCCATGGCGAAAGAGAGGAAAAAGACGAACCGCTCTGGGTAGTGCGGCGCCAGGCGTCCCTCACCCAGCGCGACCACCTCCCGGGTGGCAGATTCCGGCATGAACCGGCGCGGTAGCCTGGCCTGCCTCTCGCTGGTGATGTGGGAAGGCGGCAGCACACTGCCGACAAGCGGCACGGAGCTCCGCGTCATGGCGCCGGCGGAGGGGGAGCTTGAGAACAAGAGCGCGTGGCGAGAGGAAGGCGAGAGAAACGAGAGAGCTAGGACACGGATGGCAGAGGCAAGGAAAAAGTGGCGAGAGGAAGGAAACGAATCCCTTCCTCGGCGCCCTTTATACCCTTGCCTCCGCCGCGCTCGGCTCCTCGTTTCCCGCACCCATCTCCTTGCCCCCTCGTTTCTCGCGCCCACGCCTCCACTAACCCCACTCGCCCGCTTTCGGCGCACGCGTCAGTCGTGCGATCGTAGCGATCGAGGAGGGGCAGATCGTTTGCGCGTTAATCGCGCTCGGTTACCGTGAAAAGCGCCATCATTACGTCCCCAGGCGAAACGAACCGACGTGTCCCGATCCACGCGCCGCCTCGAGTAATGTTGCGGTTACAAGGAGACCGCTCATTAATGTCGACTGGAGTTTTTCTCTGTTGTGCGCGGCTCACGACCGTTGGAGTCCTGCTCGTCCTCGGGGGGCCGGTCCCACTTGTCACCAGGCCCGAGGGGTGGCGTCAAGCCTGGGTGCCCCCCCCCCTCGAGTGTGGCCACCCAGGCGTAACACCAGGGGCTACTATTGGTGACACGGGCCTGGGGGTATCAAGACCAAAGGGAAGGGCGGCCACAGGGATCCACGTGGCCCATTCCCCTGGAGGGGTCGGGCCCGAGGGTGACATGGCAGCTACCCTCCCGGTTTCCCCCGGGGTCGGGCCGCTCCCGTTTCTCCCCCGAGACCTGGGGCGCCCCGACCCCCTGCGGCTTGGATGCCACGTGCGCGGGTTAGGTGAGCGCGGCAGAACTCACCTAACTACATTTATAGCGGTTCAGACGGGCGCACTACGTCGCATTTAATGCGGCGTGGCGCGTGCATATCCGGTCCGTGACCGGTCACGGTGAGTGACCGGTCGCAGACCGGTCAGATCGCGGGTTAGGTGGTGCCAGGATGCCTGTGCACCGCACGCGCGCCAGGCGGCCTGCTGCACGCCTCGCCCCGTCCCATCAGAATGATGAGAGCCTTCTGTCTCTCGTCTCTCAGCCGGAGTTGGTACCCCAGCTCCGGTCAGAAGTTTCCCGTTCCCAATGTGAGCGGGACACGGAAGTCATCCGCCATTTAATGAAGGTTGAAATGGGCGTCCCCCGGATGGGTCGGCTGACCGAGTGAAGGCGTGCTGCGGCGTCTGTCAGAGGCTGCTTCCGACGGTAGGATAGCCCTAAATGTAAAAGAATGTTTTCTTTCTTAGGCAGCTCGTGGCCCATGTGGTAGCCCCTTGCCATATAAAAGGAGGCCTAGGCCTAGGAGATAAGGGGGACTCTCTCTGGATTCCATCATACTCTCAGATCTACCAGAACACAGGAGTAGGGTATTACGCTCCTTAGCGGCCCGAACCTATCTAAATCGCCTGCGTCCACGCGTTTTTCTCGCTGGGATCCCACAGATCAGGGGCGAAGAATTTCACCTTGTGCCCCCGGCCGAACCGGCAAAGGGGGACCTGCGCGGTCTCCCGGTGAGGAGCTTCACGCTCCGTCAATCTTGTTTTTGCTTGTTTCTTCGATTTGCTTACAGGAATAAGATTGATTTGCACCGGCAAGACCAACAACCCACGGAGAGGTGTATCGATCGCTAAGACGCAACACAACAATGTCTTATACGGTTGTAGTCGGGTTGTTAACGTTTCTCTCAAATTGTAGTTATCATCAACTCACTAAAAGATCGAGACAACTAGATCCCTGAACGTATCGAGTGGAGCTCAGGGTTTATCAAGTGGTATCAGAGTTTTCGTTGCTTGGTAAGTTTTTATCTACCTATAACAAAATAATAGCCAAACAGAAAATTTACATCGATTACCTAGCCATCTTTGTGCCATTGCATTGTTCTTTTCAGTTTTTGCATTGTTGAGTTTTGTGTTGCATCGTCGTGCCGTATTGCTGGTCTTAGCATCTAGTCCATTTAGAGTTTTGAGTTCTAGTCACGTTTAGTACCACTGTCACTGCCGTGTCTTCGTTGTCGTCGGGACCTTCGAAAACGAAATCGTCTCGCCATTTAGAGTTTTTGTTGGTCTGTTTTGGAGTTGCATCTAGGGTTTCTGTCGTGTGGTTGTGCCCTGTCCCGTGGTCGTGTTCGTACTGTTGCGCGTGACAAAGACGGAAGGAAGAGATTAGATTAGATTGGTTTCTGTTTGGTTTGAAAAAGAAATAGTAGATTAGATTAGTTTCTGATTTTTTATCCCGTGCACCAAATCCGAACTTGGCTACCTTCCACTCCACCTTCCCACCGCACCGTGCCTCCACCTCCCCACCTAGGGTTGTTTCCTCTTCCAACATACTAAGTTGTTAGACACCTTGGTGAAAATTTTTTCGGTGTCGGATTCATAATCTGATTGCAAAAATGGAACCGGTATAATTTCAGCGTTCCATTTTTGTATAGATCAAATTTTAGGGTTTGGACTTTTACATTTGAGTCCTTGTAATTTTTATATTTACATTTGAGTCCCTGTAATCTTGCATTCAAGTCCTTAAGTCGTTTTTGCTTTAAAAAATCAGAAAAAAAAGAAAAAAAAGGCAGAAAGGTACTTACAAAAAGAAAAGAAAAGCTGCACCCGAAAAAGAAAAAAAAAGAAAAAGAAAAAAAGGAAAAAGAGAAAAAAAAGATAGAAAGGAAAAAAAGAAGGAAAAGAGAAAATCACTTTTTATCTTTGAGATTCTTTTCATATATCAGAGTTGTGCTTGAGTCAATTCTAGTGTATCTTGTAGTATCGTTTGTGTCTAGACTCGCGTCTCTAGTACGTTATAGCCTAGGACCAGGACGGTACTGATTTTGAACAGTTATTCAACTTTGCATTCTCCGATTTGATCATTTGTTATTGCTTAGATACATATTTAAGTCTTCCTAGAGCTCTACAGATTTGATTGCAGCCGTACAGCAAGTGTTTGCCAAGACATCGATACATCCAACCTCTATTGGGGTGCTTGGTTGAGTCGGTGTATGTCACCATTCCGTTTGCATAGTAAGAATTTGTAAGAGCTTTGTTAAAAGCTTGAGTGTGTGTCTTTTGAGCCTTCACTCCCTAGTGGTTAATAGAAACGTGCATATTTTTGTGTATGTTTCTTGTTTTCTACTAACTATTGGCAGAGATACGCAAGATAATTGGAGATAACTCTGCTCAACATCGACATCTTTGTCGAGTAATGGGAAGTGATCAACATGATACATATGAGGTAAGTGGCATTGTACTAACCAAGATCAAATATGCACTACCTTATTTTGAAGGGAATTATGATCCTCATGCTTACATTAAATGGGAGCTAGCGGTTGATAGAGAATTTAAAAAGCATGATTTGTCAATAAAACAAATGGTTATGTGTGCCTCTAGTGTGTTAGTGAAAAATGCTTCTTATGATTGAAAACATCTTTGTAGGAATAACAAAATACCTCAATCTTGGAAAGACCTAAAATGATATTTGAGAGATGTTTATGTTCCCATGTATTATGGTGATTTTTTCTCAATAAACTGCAAAATTTAAAATAAGATACCAGAACTGTTATTTCATACTATCATGATATACAGACTTGTTTTCGTTTAGATGAATGCAAAGAAACTACATAATTGAGATTTTTACGTGGGCTTAACAAAAAAATTTAGGACATGCTTGCTTGTCAGTTATAGATCTCTTTCTCATCAAGACCCCGCCGCCAACGCTTCGCTCGTTGCTGACGCCATCGCGTAGGGCGCCGCCACCGGGAGGGGAGGGCGCCGCCGCCGAACCGTCGCTATTGCCTCCCCTTCCGCCAGATTTGGCAGAGGAAAGAGCAACGCCGGCCCACCATCGCCTCCCCTTCGGTCGGATCTGGCGGAGGGGACCACCGCCGGGCTGCCAGCGCCTTGTTGCCTCCGTCGGAGAGAAGCTAAAAGAGGGAGAGAGCTGAGAAGGACAAAGAGAGAGAGAGAGCTGAGAGAGGGAGAGGCGCACTGACAGAACGAGTCGGAGGCATACAGGGAAACCGCTCGGTGTCCGCCGCCTCCCTTCCTTCCCGTTTGGCGACTACCGTGTCCCTTCCTGTCGGGCCGTCGCGTCGCTGGTGCCTCCCCTCTCGCTGGATCTGGCGGAGGGGAGGGGGCCGCCATCGTCGTCGGGCCACCGCCTGCTAGCCCTCGTGTCCTCTCCCACCGAGAGAGAGCGAGATTGAGAAGGAAGAGGAAGAAAGGGTGAGAGAGGTTGAGGATAAGGTTGGCTTGGAGATAAGGAGGAGAGAGAGTGTCGGTTTCTTTTATTATAGGTGTCAGTTTTTTTTAAAACAGGCACCTATAGTATTAGTGTGGGTTTTCTACAAAACCGACACTTATAATCATTTAAAGGTGTCGGTTTTTTGTGTTTTCGGCCCGCATAAGTGGGAGAAGACCTATAGGTGTCGGTTTTACCGACCTCTATGTGCAGTTTTGTAGTAGTGATAGATTGGTTCGACAGAAAAAATACTATTATTTCAATCCAATTAACCCCAATCCAATGGTCCGCAATACATACAATAGCAATTTTATGAGTTAAAATTGATAGTGTTTCTACGCAGACTTGCAACTCATGCTCCCATGCGTGCATTTTACGCATGTGTCCATGTGTTCGTGTCCCTCGTAAATTGCTTATGTTTTCTTGCGCATTAACTTTCCCAATCCATCACCCATTGTCCAACATGAAAGCGCATCTTGTCCCCTAAGTGGGTTTTGGTGATTAGTGACAAAACGGTTAAGGGACTACTGCGTTGTATGGAGATAAATGTAGGTGTTTTGGTTCCTAGGTGCTTACGTGTGTGCTATGATGCTTGGAGACCCCCCAATAACAAATTTCAAAGTGGCGAGAAAACTCTGAGCCTGTTTAGAATAGTTCTTCACTCTTGAGTTTAGGAAAAACCGTACTATTTAGAGGGGTTCCAAGTGATGTCCTGAGATGATCTAAGTACTCATAGTCATATTCCACTAAAGAAATATTTTTAGGAGCTATTTTTGAAAATGGCTTCTTTCAAGACAGCAAGCGTCGACAGGAAGTTCTTGGCAATTTGGGCCGAAACTTCAAGGCACTAGGAAGTCAAGAATTTTTCCTAAGTATTGGCCGGAAGTTCCTGGCGTCCTGAACAGGAACTTCCGGGCACCTTTCCAGTTCAAAAGTGTGAGTAACGGCTACATGACATCATCTAGCCATTATATATACCCAACTCAATTCCAGCTCACTTTTCGGCCATTCCAATTTTGGTTTTCCTGTTCCCTAGCTTTCTCTAGCCTCTCCTATGTTGTTCTTACTTCCTCCACCAAAATCTTGAGCCTTTCTTGAGTGATTAAGTGAGTTTGAGGGTAGTGGTGAAGTTTGGAGATGGAGTTGAAGGCTAGGATGGCTTGAGCGCTTGGTGAACCTCGTTGGGCTGTCAGTTGGTGCTTATTACTCTTGGAGGGTGACCTCTTAGATGGTTAGGCGTCGCCCACGAGTATCCATTAAGTTGTGGATTGACCCGGGCAAGTTTGTAAAGATGTTCCTCACCTTCACAAGGAAACGAGCTAAGTGAGTAAAGATCAGTGCTGAGCTCTTGGAGATTGTCTTGGTAGAGCAATTCTCACTTGTGGTTTTCTCTAGGAATTCAAGTTGGGATCTTTGTGGTCACTTGAGTTATAGAGAATGACCTAGGGGTGTTGGATTGAAGGCCAGGGTTTTCTTCCGGAGGCATTGCTCGGTGAGGCAAGGGGTTAATCGAGACCCAGCTCTTCGGAGTTCCTCAACAGAGAGTAGGATTCATGTGATCCGAACTTTGAGAAAAAATTCTCTTGTCTCTATTGTGCATGTTTTGAACTTGCCCTTGTGTTTTTCAATAATCTGCTTGGATTACTGTGTGTTATGCTGATTGAATAGTCCTAAAGTTTCATCAGATTTGAAGTGAAAGTTCAAATTTGCTTGAACACCGGAAGTTCCTATCAAAGAACTCCGGAAGTTCCGGGCTACCTGTTCTTCACCAGGAAGTTTTGGGCCCTGTTGAATTTGACCGCCGCAATTATTTTTAGTGATTTTCAGGAACGCCTATTCACCCCCCTCTAGGCTACATCTATGAGTTTTCACAGCACGAGTCTCGTGTGAGCGCATGAATCCAGAGTCCGTTTTTAGTTGAATCTACAAGCCTGATCGAGTTGCATGCAATATGAACCAAAGTAGTTCATCCTATATTCCCCATTCTCCAAGAACATGTGCACCAGAGAAAAAAATTCCAAGCATAAAAAAAGAACGAAAGATGAACTTCATAAAGAAAAATGAAAAACAAACAGACTGGGAAAAGAGAAGATAAACAATTATATCATGTTCATCGTTCAAAGGAGATGAACATCAACCATAATTAACCAAAGAGCATAAAAAAATGCTACAGGATACCCAAAGTTTGCGTTCTTTGCTGGAAGACACCACAAGAATACATTTCTGCTATAGGACACCATAAAAAGTGATAATTAGCTATTGAACACCAACGGTATTATTTTATTATATCCGAAGGAATTGAAGAGAGAAACAACTATGAAAGTACGGTTCTACCTTTCGAACCCAATGGAGCCTCACTCCCATGCTGGGACCCACCTGTTAGGGAATAATCCTTTGCTTTTCTTTTTCATTTTCTCTCTCCTTTTCTACTCCTTCCTTTCTTCTTCTTGCCTTCTTCTTCTTCTAGGAAAACGAGAGAAGGGAGAGAGGAGGGTGCTAGAGCTCCAGTGGCCGAGGGATGGTGACATCAGGGAAAGGGGTGGCAAGCAGAGGCACTGAGGGAGGAGGCCAGAACGGCGAAGGAAAAGCTAAGCTCCGGTCGGCAAGGAAGGTGAAGGTGGTAGCTTGATAGGGTGGCTAAAGAAAAGGAAAATCTAGAGGAATGGAGTCATCTCGATTAGTTAAAGCCAGTGGCACGAGGGTTTCACTGGCAAGGCTCCGATGAGGGAGATCAACCGGCGTCTGGCATGGTGAAGAGAGAGAGAAGAAAAGTGCTTGGAGAGCTCGATTGTGGGTAAAAATGGAGACCTCACCGTCTGCGTGCCGCCGGCCGCGACGACCTTGGCCACCGCGTCACCCACTTCCTTCGTCGGCTCCGGCGAGTTGCCGCTCCGCCGCCCCTTCCTCCACGAGAAGAGCCCCATCTGGAATAGGGTACAATAGGTTGCAATCAGTTGAGCCATGGGCAAACTTGTCTTTTGAATGTTTCTCTCTCCAATTCCTTCGGATATAATAAAATAATACCATGGGTATCTAGCAGCTAATTACCACTTTTTAGGTGCCCTATAGCAAAAACGCATTCTTACGGTGTCCTGTAGCAAAGAACTCAAACTTTGGATGTCCTGTAGCAAATTTTGCCAAAAAGGCAAAATGAATTTGGCCTCCGATGCGGCGGATCTGACCACGAATGGGGGCTGTTAACGGCCAACCCACCATCGGGTTTGGTAGTGGAAGAGGGAGGTAGAGAGGCATCGGGGTCGGTCGCGGGATGAGGTCTCTCGAAACGGCTCTGGGAAAGCTAGGTGGGGCCATGCTGGTCAGGTTTGGTGTGATAAGCCGTTGGACACAGCAAAGACCGGAAAGAGAGAAGGTCAACGCCGACCCAAAAAGTGGGGAAGAGATCAAGAGAGAGGAGTGAGTTTTGGGGACTGAAATCTAATTGGCTTGGCCAGGGAGATTGTCATTTGTTTTTTTGAAACCAATAACATCATCTCGAATTCTTGGGAACCTGATTCCTGGTCTATCCATAATTTCCTTTCAAAAATACCTCATGTTAATTAAAATATTATCTCGTGTAAATGTTGTAAACCGTTGCAAAGCACGAGCATATTGCTAGTAGTATGCATAAATATAAAAGGCTTTCTTGTTTGTGCTGTTTTGCAGCACGGCTGCGGCTAGCTGCTCTAAAACTACAAAGACAGTACAAGTAAAAATTAAGGTTGTTTGGCACGCTTGTTGCGGCTACGTTATATAGCCGGAGAGAAGAAATATTTATTCCCTCAATCTCAAAATATAAGAGATTTTAATTAGATAGAATATATCTTAATATTACAGATTTGGACATGTCTGCGTTTCAGATTCACAGTAATAAGATATGTCTCATTCAACCAAAATCATTTATATTTTGAAACGAAGTGCGTATTTGTTTCCTGTATCAGCTGCCAGCTGGCTGCACCGCAGCTGCAGCCGGTCTTGCTGAACAAGCTAATTGTGTTGTAACTGCTGCTGCGGCGGCTATACAGCCGTGATCTCTTTCGATCAGCCCCATAATTATTCATCTCAGAGCACGACTATTGAGCCTGTTTGACAGGTGTTGTTGTACTGCGCTGCAGCCTGCAGGTGGGACGAGGCACATATCAACGTTGCTTGCTTGCAACTGCAGCCCGTGCAGCTGCAGCAAAGGAGTCGGACAACCCCATTTTCCTTCCATTTTATTAATTCCAAATGAACTACTACTACGGTTTAACTGATTCTGTCAAATTTGCGCACAATTCTCATGTATTCTGGTCTTCTACTACTACTCCGATCCGGAGTACTTATGAAGCCTGATGTCAAGCAGCTAGCTAGTGGCCATGTGGGCGGCCGGCCGTGTCGGTCGTTGCATTGGCTAGCTTAGCTTGTGCGCGTTGATGACTGGTGAGCTAGGCGCAGCGCCGGCGACCTACATATATGGCTGGGATCGATCAACCTACGTAGATAGGTGTACGTGGAGACGCGTTAATTCGTTCGATCTGACGTGGGTTAGCGGGCAGGACAAGCGATCTGTTGTGAACATGGCCCGATGGCCGCATGCACATCATTCAAACCCGGCTCACATCAATGAAACTTTTCTCAAACTCTTGTATGAATGCATCGTATCGATCGAGTTTCGTGAACATGTAAGATGAGAGAAACTTACGACCATGTTCGAGGAGAATAGCAAGTTTTGGTTTCGTTCTTTTCTGATTAAGATACAGATTTTATCTTGATTTTTATTAGCACTGAACGATGTGTTTTGTATGAAAACATTATATATAGATAAGTTACTTTAAAATATTAGATGAATATGTTTTTTAAATTTAAAATAATTAAAACTCAGTTAATCATGCGCGAATGCTTTTCTCGTTTTATATATCCTTACTTAATTTTTTATCTTCAATGAACTCAAACATGACCTTTGAGCATAAAAGTTGACAATACATATAATTAAGCAACTTTCAGTGTCGTCAAATTACAATTATCAAATTGAGTAGGACTCAAGCTATAATCATTAGTTGCCTAGTTGGCACGAAAATATTGAGAAAAGAACAACATCATAGAAGTGAACTCAGACTATAATTACCGAAAGGACATCTAGCTAGCTGTTAACTGTGCAGAAATGATATTCCTAAGACTATACCAACACAATTGTGTTGGTTACTCTATTGTATACACCCTACCCACCCCTAGCCTTTTAATGAAGTCCACTTCATTTTGTCGCAAGAGTTCCAAAAGGAATTGTACCAACACCAGTGTTAACCGACAATCTTAAAAGGAAAACACACCTCGTCATAGCTCAATCAAACGCGACATTTGTGACCGATGCGTGTGTTTTGATGCGTTGAAACACGCATCTTGCATGAGTTCACGAATAGTACAGTGCAC
The DNA here is from genome assembly GCA_008326285.1 of Oryza officinalis. Taxonomy (NCBI): domain Eukaryota; kingdom Viridiplantae; phylum Streptophyta; class Magnoliopsida; order Poales; family Poaceae; genus Oryza; species Oryza officinalis. The sequence continues at coordinate 55,832,827 of BDMV01000001.1, read as the reverse complement.
AGCCAAAAGAGAGCCATCATGTTGATTTGACTTTGATACATGCTACCTCCGTTTCGTTTCAAAATAAGTTCATCTTTCACCCATATCATACATATTAATATAAAAAAACTAAAATATTCTTATTTTATCAAATTTCAATGTAACTATTTTTCACTTTATTTTTTTAATATAATTATTCTTTATTTTTATAAATTTCGATGCAATGATTATTTTAAAAATAGATTTATTTTGTAATACATGCAAAGAGGTAGAAATGAATATGGAAAGAAGAAAGCAGATTAGTGTATGCAACAAAGTCTAAATGTGTTATTTTCCCTCATCGTACGACGTACTACGTGTGCATCACTTGTACGGAGTCTATGTCTCTTTGTAATGTAAGGTAATCAAACCCCTAACCAAAATAGCCATACTAGGTAGCTACTTAGTTTCTTCGATTCATTCAATAATTGAGTACTTTGTCTTTTTTGGCGGTACTAATATCCCGACGTGACTACTATGTACATGGACAAGGTAACGATACACAGATGATCGATCCTCATATGTATCTATAGCACTCTGCAAAATTATTAGATGTGGATGGCACATCGGCAAAATCGTGGTTATTTCCCGTGAATATTAATTATATATACACATCACCATCGTATAATAATAGATTATATTTTTTAATATGATAACTAATCAACCATATATCAAAAATCAACGGGCCTCGTATATTAAAACCAGACATATAGTACTATCTTGCACCTGGGCTCTAGTTATCAGGGTTTGGTCTTGTTAAATTTGAATTTACATATTTACGTAATAATATATTTTATACTTTCTCCGTCTCATAATAATACGTTTATTTTTAGCTTCTCTCATTTGTCCCAAATTAATTTAATTTTTAAGAAATTATTGTTTTAGAGTTTGTGAAAGTAGAGAATGATTGTATTGGGAGTAGATAAAGAGAAAAATAGTTGTATTGGTATTTGATAAAATTGAGGTATTATATTTTTTGGCTTTGTATTGGTATTTGTGGGATGAGTAAAAATAAATTTATTTTGAGACGAAGGATGTATTAATTTACATTGTTAACTTTTTTTAATTATATGTTCTCTCAAGGAATGAAAACGTTTTCGCTAAATAATGCATAGGCTGCTGATGTTACTGGCCAACAAAAGAAGGTGACCTCCCACAGACCCAAAGTGATGAGCTTAGCTACAAAATTTTCGGTGCAACAACGCAAGCATGCATGCATATCCCATCCACCCACGCCGTTATAGCGGGCGTGCTGCAGCCTACGTGCATATGCGTGCTGCTTTTGCTGTACGTGATCGAATTGGAACTCCTCTTCTCTTCAATCGTTGCATGCACACACCGTGCATGCACCATTGCACCAATAATTTCCTCCGATGGCGACCTCGTCTCATCAGCAAGCGTCGTCGTCATTGGGCGGCGGCGGCCGGCTGATCGTTCGTTCGTTTCATAGGTCGGGGTCACGCATGCATATGTATACAGGTTTCCTCTCCTATAGCTCAGCTCCAATCGCGTATTCAATACACAACACTCTACGTGAGGACGTGACGAGTGCAGCAGTGCAAAAGTAGGGAGAAATCATGCGCAAGCTGGATTGAACAAACTGAAATACTAACACTTTAGTTACGTTTCAAGCTGATTAGTCAATAGAAAAAGAGATCTTTTAAAAAAAATAGAAAAAGAGAAAAAAAAGTAGTGTTCCGAATAGGGCCTTTCAAAAGGTGTGTGTATATACATATATATATATATATATACATATGTATATATATATATATATATGTATATATATATATATATGTATATGTATATATATATATGTATATGTGTGTATATATATATATATATATATGTTCCCTGTACTAGTTTTGTTATTTATGAGACTGAGAGAGTATATTACTTGTTGGGACTCAATAGTCTTTCATAACTAGCTGAACGCTCGTGCATTACAACGGGAATTAAATAAGAGAACGTCATCATACACTTTAAAAGCTTAAAAATTAAAATAAAATTATTCTCATTGTAAAATATTCATGTCATATTGTTTGTCATCATTTTTACTCATTTCAAAAAAAAATCCCTACTCGATGGTTTGAGAATGGAGAAAGGACCAAAAAAAAAATTCACCTACCTCACTGTTTGGAAAACCCGCATGATGGTGGTGGTAAGTGGTGAAATTCATCACTCACCATCACCATTAGGATCTTTTTAAAAGATTATAGATTTAATAATTGAAGACTGGTAGAAATATAAAGATTGAGTTGCACCTGAGTCTTAACTATAGTTTTTTTAATGATTCAATAATTCCGAAGTTCGGAGTTCATAAACACCAAACTTACTAGGGCTGCGTTTGAGACCTGCACAAAGGGAAGAAACCAATATCGTTTTCCACGCGCATATTTCCCAGACTGTTAAACGGTGCGTTTTTTGAAAAAAATTTCTATAGAAAAGTTGCTTTAAAAAATCATATTAATTTATTTTTCAAATTTAAATAATTAATACTTAATTAATTACGCACTAATAGCTTATCTCGTTTTACGTATCTTCTCAATCTTCTTTATTTTTTTCTTCTCAAACACAACCTAGGTCTAGAGTTTCACTAATCCTTTTTCACCAAAATGTTTCAACTATAGTCCTATACTGATTTAATAATTCTGAATCCTTAATTACTAATTACAAATAACAAGTTGTACATGGACAATCAGTGAATTTAGCCATGTGTACATCTTGAGTCATACTAATACCTTCAATGTAGTACGTGTGTGCTTCTGCTTGCATGAGCAGTATTTACAGAACCGATGAAATTAGCCGCTCATCTTTAGTGAAACCAGATTAATTTCCTGGGCCGGCTCAAGAACACAAGCCACTTGGTTTTCTAGTCAAGTTAAACAATATTTAAATTAGATGAAATTTTTTGGCATAATTTGATTGGACTTCACTTGTAGTTGATGGTTTTGAAGGGCATTACAAGGACATGTAATCTAGTGGTTACAATGATCTAGGTAACACTTTAAGGTTTCTATAGAAGCGAATTTCAAATTGGATTGTTTGAAGAACTAAACTCCCAACAATTTAAAAAGACTGCATGCATTCGGTTGGATGTAGAGGTCTCTAAAAACTAAAAAAAATGGATGGTTTTCAAATAGTTATCATGAAAATTGCCATGGTCGGGTTTTTAATGAGTGGTTCGGTTTCGTGAACTTATCTTGAGTTTGGGAAAAGTACGCCAAAGGTCCCCCAACTTGACAGGCAGATACAAAATCGTCCTCCAACCGCAATACCAGGTACCGGACGTCCCTTAACTGTCAGAACCGGGTATTTTTCATCCCAAGGCAGGATTGGAGCCGGATTTGTCCGACGTGGCACGTTGACCACGGTCTTCGGCGCTGAGTCAGCACGAGCACGTTGTCCTCTCAGTGTTCTCTCTTCGCAGTGCTCAGTCTTCTCTCTCTTGAACCGTAGATCGACTAAGGCGACGCGGGTGGCGACGGAGGGGCCGGCGGGGGCGGCGGAGGGGGGCGGCTTAGGGGGCTGGCGACGACGTGACCGGCGGAGGGGGCTGACGACTTGGTGACCGGCTTGGAGCTCGGAGTCGCCGCGGACAACATCGAGCTTGGCGGCGTACCACCTCGGCCGAACTCAAGTGGGAGTCGGCGCTCCGTGGGGCGGCCGGCTGGGGTATCGTCGGCAAGGAAACCCACGCAATCGGAAGTCTGATCCGAACCCGATTGGCAGGTATTCCCTTTCTTCTCTGTGGTTGCATGGTATCAGTGGGATGTGGGGAGAATAATATTTAACTTTGTTAGATTGCTTTTGGATATGAGAATTGGTAGAAGTTGGGATTTATTTAGTTAGTGATGTACCTGATTAGGGATATTTTATTCTCACTTTTTTGGGGAAAAGTAGGGATTTGGACTTGATATGCCAGATTGAATAACCCTAAGTCATTCTTTTATGTTGTTCTGCATGAAGGGGATGAACATGTTGGACACTCTTGTAGTTAGGTTTCATATGAAGGGGTATTCCTTTTAGATGGGACCGAGAAAAAATATTGTGGTGGATCTGAGGCCCTATCCTATATTGGTAGAGACAAGGTATCTTTGCCCGAGTTATTTGGACACCTACGTGATCATTGTAGTGTGCTGTCTGGGACCTTGTTGCACTGGTTGTTTCCTGGTAGAGATTTGCAAACAGGTCTTCGCGCTCTTTCGAATGACAAGGCTTGCAAGCTCATGTGTGATTGTACTGGAGAATTGGAAGTTGCTGATGTCTATGTGGAAGAACCAGAAATTGTTGATTTATGTGATGGGTCAGCTGATGACAGTGATTACGAGGCAGACAGGGAACTAGAAGTGGACAGTGAAGAGGAGTGTGCAAACATGGATGTTGAAGTTGCTGGTGAGGCTGCTGGTAGTGGGTGCAAGGGTAAAGCAGTTGAAGTTGATGTTGGTGGTAGTGGATCTAAGGGCAGAATAGATAAGAAAGTTGCTGAGGCTGGTTGTAGTGGATCTAAGGGCAAAGCTGTTGAAGATAAGATGATTGTGCTTTACCATGATGAAAAAGCACCCATTGCAAGCCAGCCACCCTCTGAAAGTGAAGATGACAGTGATTACATTCCTGGGGATGATGCCCAGTCAGATGATGAGGAGGAGGCTATAGAGATAGAGAAACACTATAAGGAGGTTAAGAGAAAGGTCAAGGCAGGGCAGCTAGATGATCTTGATGATTTTTTCTTGCAAACTCAGAGGGTAGAACCAAGTATGGCAAGTGGTGTTGAAGAAGGATTTGAGACCCTATATGCAGACAGTGATGAAGATGACTCTGTGGATGAAATGGGCAGTGATGGGGAGGTGAGAAGTATAAAAAGTAAGCATCCAAGGTACAAGAAGGAGTTAGGTGTCCCTACATTTGAATTGGGGATGAAGTTTGACTGTAAGAAACAATTCAAGAAAGCCATCACCAGATATGCTCTTGCTGAGAAGAAAGTCATCAACTTTATTAAGGATGATGGCAAGAGGGTTAGGGCAAAGTGTGATTGGGCTAGTTGTCTTTGGGTATGTCTTCTTTCAAAGAATTCAAGGTCAAACAGCTGGCAGATTGTAACATTTGATAGCATGCATGCTTGCCCACCTAGGAGGGACAACAGAATGGTTACATCTGTAATCATTGCTGAGAAATATGGGAATTTCATCTCAGCCAACCCTTCTTGGCCCCTAGCCCATATGAAAGCAACAGTACAAAAGGAAATGTTTGCAGAAGTATCCTTTGCTAAGTTGAAGAGAGCAAAGTGGCTTGTCATGAAGAAGAAGATGGATGCAACTGTAGGGCAGTATCAAAAGCTCTACAATTATCAACTTGAGCTGCTTAGGAGCAACCCTGGTAGCACAGTGGTTGTTAACCAGGAGATTGGAATGGATCCCCCAGTGTTCAAGAGAATATACATTTGCCTAGCTGCATGTAAGAAAGGGTTTTCAAGTGGATGCAGGAGGGTAATTGGACTAGATGGTTGCTTTTTCAAGGGAGCAACTAATGGGGAGCTGTTGTGTGCCATAGGGAGGGATGGTAATAATCAGATGTATCCTATTGCATGGGCTGTGGTAGCCAAGGAGAATAATGAGGAATGGGATTGGTTTATGGACCTGATTTGCAGTGACCTCAAAGTTGGCACAGGAGATGGTTGGGTCTTCATTTCAGACCAACAGAAGGTTATGTGTTTACTTATTTTCAGTTTGAAACATTGTGCTTTTCAGACCTAAGTACATGTTGTTGACATGTATGTCTTCTTCAATTGCAGGGTATCATTAATGCTGTCCAGAAATGGGCACCTGAGGCTGAACACAGGAACTGTGCTAGGCATATATATGCCAATTGGAAAAAGTACTTTCCTGACAAGCAACTGCAGAAGAAATTTTGGAAGTGTGCAAAAGCTCCTTGCAGGATGTTATTCAATCTAGCAAGGGCTAAGCTTGCTCAGCTCACACCAGCTGGAGCACAGGCTATCCTCAACACACATCCTGAGCATTGGAGCAGAGCATGGCTGAGGTTAGGTTCTAACTGTGATTCAGTGGACAATAATATGTGCGAATCTTTCAACAAATGGATACTAGAATCTAGGTTCTATCCTATCATCACAATGCTAGAGACAATTAGGAGAAAAGTCATGGTTAGAATTAGTGATCAGAAAACCAATGGTACTAGATGGACAACTGTTGTGTGCCCAGGAGTACTTAAAAAACTTAATGTGTACATCAATGAATCAGCTTTTTGTCATGCCATTTGTGCTGGAGATGACAACTTAGAGGTTAAGCACCATGATCATAGGTTCACAGTCAACCTAGAAAAAAAGGAATGCACCTGTAGATACTGGCAACTCTCAGGATTGCTATGCCCTCATGCTATTTCATGCATCCACTTTAGAACTAACAAGCTGGATTACTACATTGCTCCCTGTTACTTTGTGGAAGCTTTCAAAAAGACCTATGTCCATTGCCTTCAGCCATTAGAGGGTATGAGTGCTTGGCCTGAGGATGATAGGCAGCCACTCAATGCTCCTGGTTACATAAAAATGTCAGGCAGACCTAGGACTGAAAGGAGAAGAGAAATGCATGAACCTCCCAAGCCAACCAAATTGTCAAAGTTTGGAACAGTTATAAGATGCACAAGGTGCAAGCAGATTGGCCACAACAAGTCCAGTTGTGCCAACCACAATTCTGCTGGGTCAGTCCCAGGTGGTTCTCAACCAGTGTCATCTCCAAGTCAGCACATGGTGTTGTCTAACACAGGAGGGAGTTCTACTAACAGCAGGAAGAGGAAGGCTGCCTCACAAAGTACTACAAGTGTTACCCAACAATCCAGGGCCAAGAAATCAAAAACCAATGTAAGACTGTCCTGATTCCCTTTGATTCACTTTTAACTAGTGAATGCCACATGCTCAGTTTCAACTAGTGCTAATTTACTTTTCCTTTCAAATTATTGTACTGCATGCACAGGTGGAGACCAAGGGGCTTGTTAGGGTTAATGCCACTGCTAAGGTGTGTACTGATCAAGGTGGTTCTGCAAGTGTTGATCTACAAGCAATAGTGCCATATTCCAAGAGCTCTTCAAGTGCATCTGTAAGACTCACATCTGGCAAAGCATCAGTGTGTGTCTCAGCTCAAGAACCTGCACAGAATAAGACAAAGAAGAAATCTGGTGGACCTCTGATTCTTATGCCCCCATGGGAAAGTGATAAACTGTGAACATGTAATGTTAGATCTAATCCTGTAATGGAAGTCCTTATTGTATGATGTAATGGCAGACCAATTAGGTCTCTATTCCAGTTAGCTTGCTGTCATGCCAGACATTATGGTCATGCTTGCTATCCTTCCATCCAGATGTGATGTAATGTCATACTATCTTTTTTGTGCATGCCAGACTATCACTTGTGTGTGCCATAATTATGGAGAACAATATTTCCTCTATTCCAACTATCTGTGCTGAATGATCCAATCTTTTGAGCTTGTGTGCAATTTACCTCTACCATCTGCCAAACTCATGTCAAAAATTACAACTTTTTATGCATTTAATCCAGTAGCTCTTGTTTGCAATTCTCTAGTCTAGCAGAACAACTTCTGAAATGTTCATACATATTTTCCAAACATACACCATTCATTCAGAAAAGTCATACCGGATGATTCATACAACTACCAGGATACATGAAGTTCATTCCATACATCAGCTTCCTAATACATACCTAACACATGGTTCATACAGCTCTAGCAATCTCAAGTCTTGCCAAACAACAGTACAAGCAACACAACCACACAAGACAGAACACCTATTACAAGCTTTTGGTTCATGGCCTTCAACCTTCTAATTTCCTCATTCTTCACAGCAATCACATTCCTTACATCTTCTACCTCTTTCCTCTGTTGTTCTCCATGCGCCATACTCTGTGCAACCACCTCTTCCAGCCATTCATTCTTTCTCCTCAACGAGGTCACAACGTCACGCAAATCATTCAACAACTCCTTGATGAAATTGCTCGTCGGCTCGTCGTACCAATCCCAGAAATCACACCCCCCTTCCTGCAAGAACAAACTATCCTTTCAACCCCGACGAATGGCTATTGTTCTAAAAACCCCCAAAAATCACAAAATCCATCACTTACCCGAGCTTTTTGACACTTATAATACCGCCGCCCAGGGTTATCGTCGCTCCACGAGATCCACCGCGCCGTCTTTGCTAGGGGACGACAACGGCACATCATCGCGGGTTGGTACTCCAAAGGACCAACCCGATAAGGAACGGGTGAGGCCTTCTTCTGACGGGAGGATGACGACGAGCCGTCGCTCATCGAGCTCGCCATCACCGTCGCGCCACTTGCCAGATCTTGCCCGCCGCCGCGCGCCGCTTCCTAGATCGTGCCCGCCGCCGCGCCGCTTGCTTGTTCCTGCTCTAGGGTTTCGCTGGAACCGCGCCAAATCGATGTGTCTTTATGTCCTAACTACCCACCCGTGCTCGTGCTGACTCAGCACCGAAGACCGCGGTCAACGTGCCACGTCGGACAAATCCGGCTCCAATCCTGCCTTGGGATGAAAAATACCCGGTTCTGACAGTTAAAGGACGTCTGGTACCTGGTATTGCGGTTGGAGGACGATTTTGTATCTGCCTATCAAGTTGGGGGACCTTTGGTGTACTTTTTCCTCTTGAGTTTTGATACTTTTCAAGTAAAATTCAGATTGATGTCCGGCCCAGCCCAACACACATATGGGGCCTGGTCATGGGCCGATTGGCTGACAGATCATACGTACTTCCATCAAACTCACAAAGCTCCACTCGTGCGTGTTTGGGTTATTCATCAAGTCCCACGGATGCCTTGTAGTATTACGTAATGTATAACTACAGCAGTCGTGATAAATACGGACACTATTCGTGCATGTTTAAAAGGTTGTTTTGAATGCCCCGGCCCGCCGCACTATCATAAATCTCGTGCGCGACATCGCTTAAATTGTTGGCCTTCGATTCAGATCGACTATAGGTTCGCCGTCCGAATCTCCGTCGACGGCGATGGCTGAATCCTCCGCGCGTGCGTGGCCGCAGAATCAGCAGCAGATTAGCAGCACAATGCTGGGCTCTGCGTGGCCGGAGGAGGAGGATCTCGAGCCGCTTCCCCTGCTGCCATGGCCGCAGGAGCATCTTCCCCTTCAGAATCAGGAGCAGCTTCAGGATCTGCAGGATCAGGAGCAGCTTCTGCCTGCATCGTCGCGGGAGGAGGAGACGCATAGATATTTGGGCGTGCCCGGAATCCGGTTTGTGCCGTCCGATATAGAACTTATTGTTGACTTCCTCCGGCCGAAGCTACGCGGCGAGCAGCTGCCCAACTATATGCATGTCTGCGACGTCTACTCCGACCATCCTAAAGAACTAAGTAGGTTTGCTGTGTTTAATTTGTGCATCTTTCTCTGTTCCTTATTAGTAACATACATCACACTATATTAGCATATCACATTGTTTTTTTAGTATTAACCTGTCGAACTGTTTTTTGAGTTTGCTGCTTAATTTTGTGCATCTTTCTCTGCTCTTGGTTAACATATATCACACTATATTAACATATCACATTATATATAGACTAGAAATTCAGCGCGCCAACCACTTTATAACCTGTACATACTATTAAGGTGTTATTTGGAGTATAGATTATGATAAAAAAACTTTATATAGTGAGTATTAAACTCCGGTTTAGTGTGTAGCAAATCATATAATTATGAAAATCCTCCAATTATAGTACAATAGTATTTTATTAAGAAAATGTGTTGGAATATGTGATATTTATACTCCTTGAAAAGAGTAATGTTAGCGGTGGTTCTGCCTATCACCCCACCTGCCAACTTCCTTTTTTTATTTAGTAAAAAGGACACGTGGGACTAGATGATCCACATGTTAATCACCCCACCAATTCTTTATTTTTAGGGAGAAAAAAAGGATAATATGAGACTAAAGGGTTCACATATTAGTACCAAATATATGCATCGATTTAGAGATAATATATGCAGGAAATGATGATAATAACGGGCAATGGTATTTTTTTTAATAAAGTCCTGTTACAACGCACAAACAATATGCTAGTTTTATTTAAATAAAGAACTTGTATAAATAATTAGTTATGAATGTGATTTTGACGTTCAAAATTGGATTTATAAATTTTTACTTGTGAGGTGCTTATTTATTTTTGTTTTTTTCCAAACTTGGGCCTCATGGTTTATTGGCTCCAATTTAATTAAGTTTTACCTAGCTAAGGAGAGATGGTTTGCTGTTGAGCTTAACCATAGCGCTAGAAGCTGACTCAAAGCTTGCTTGCTAATGTGTGCATCTTAGGCGTGTACAAGTACCGATTGTGAAAAGAATGTGGCCAAAGGCATAAGTCTGTGGGGGCCCAGCTGGATACCTGGCCCAACTCGCTCGCGCTCTGGCTTTCGATTTTTTTTCTTCTCTCCTGAGTTACTGTACTGCGTTCGCCTGTTAGTTGTTGGTTCACACCACGTGTCAGAAAAATACAGGCCGTCATCTTCACCAATCAACTGGCGGGTAGCTTTAGAAATATAGATAGATTTTTAGTATTAAACCTATCACACTATTTTTTGAGTTTGCGGCTTAATTTGTGCATCTTTCTATGTTACTGGTTAACATATATCACACTATATATTAACACATCACAATATTTTTTTTGTTTTAGCGAGTACGCTGGGTCCCAGCCGCGAAGGAAACTGGTATATGTTCTCACCTAGAAACCGGAAATACAATAGAGGCAAAAGGCCTAGCCGAAGCACCAGTAAATTGGGTTTTTGGAAGTCGACTACCAAGAACAAGCCCGTCCTTGACGCCCTCAGCGACGACATGGTGATTGGATACAAGGCATGTCTCACCTATCACGAATACGATGACAGCATGCCGACGCCAAAGTTGAAGAAAGAGAATGCGATCAAGACGCCGTGGAAGATGTGGGAGTTTGTGTGTTCCAACTCCAACCGGCCGTTCGACGTGGAGGAAGAGCCCATGCGGGTTAGCTATCCTATCTAACATATGCTCTACTCTATATACCTCTGGCTATGTCACAAGTATAAATGGCATGACTTTTTTCCTATGTTTTTAGGATACCACTTTGGCTATATATATTTTTTCTATTAGAATAAGCTTATAAAATCTAATAAGTTATAAAAGTTTGAGGAAAATAGCTGTGACCATAGGGAGTAGCTCTTAGCAGCAGAATTGATTACATGTGGCATTTTACTAATTATACTTGCCATGACCATCGGCACTGATTCTGCTGCTTTTTTTTGTGTTTTTTTTTACACAGCTCAACGACTGGGTGCTGTGCAAAGTTACAAATAAAGACAACAAAGTTAGTACCAAGAAGTTCAAACCACGCAACAAGAAGCCGAAGAAGCTACATCAGGAGGAGAAGCCACAAAACCAAGGCATTGCGATCAGGCACCCGTCAGAATCCGGCCCGGCCTCCTCGTCGCAGCAAGAAACGCCCGGCTCTTCTCTTCCCGGAGCCGGAGGGGACGCCGCGGCGGCGGCGGTGGCGGTGGTGGTGGATCCTATGCCATTGCAGATGATACCTCCTTATGGGTCTTCATGGAATTATTTCAGCACGGGAGTTGCTGCAGATGGTATTGTTATGGATAACAGTACGGGAGTCAATTCATATGGTTGTGAAGATGGTTATGTTAATTTCCAGAACAACATCTTCTACCACTGAAGATGGCCCTGCAATGGCTTGTGTGCAACAGTTTAATTTTCGGCGTTTTTATCTTTCTGTAACTTTGAGTAGTCTTTTAAACTGTTAAGTTTCGTGACAGGCTTTTGTGCTACATTGTACAGTAGGCTATTTTGGCTATACGATATGAGATGTTTATTAACTGGGACTACAATCTCTAGTGGCATTTACGATAGAACGAACCAACTTTTTAGTTAACTCAATAAATTATATTATGACAGTTTAATATGGTGAATAGAAAAAAAAATCATTCTGCAATAGAGTCCTTTAATTTGCAGATTGCAATTACTTCTTTCCTGTACACATGACCGACTGAATGAATTTCTGAAATATGAAGTTCTGAACTGCAATATGGTCTGGCTTATTGGCGGAATGAATTCTGAAATCTGAAGTTCTGAGGTGCAAATGTGCAATGCGGTTTGGTTTTGACCTCTGAGTTGTGAATTGAGCGTAACTCAACTAGTTAGATTTTTGGTGGTGACGCCTTTTTGTGATTATTTCATTAATCTCAAAATATGTCGGTTAAGTCAAGATATGTTGGTTAAATCTTCAGAGCTATTCATATAAATAAATAGTGTGTGTTCATAAGGGGTGCGATTATACGAGCGCTTGCGTCTGCACTTGTCTCTTGAAAAAAAAAAGAAAAATTCAGAGCCTCTCTACTTAACTGAAACTTAACCACAAAACGCTAAGCACACCTGTGTCTTGGGCTTCCAGTGTTCCAGTGTGTCTCCGCCATGGCGGGGAAGCAGCTCCCCTCCTCCCTCGCGCGCGCGCGCCCCACCTCCCCGCGCGGCCTCCTCGCCGCCGCCTCCTTCCTCCTCCTCCTCCTCCTCGCCGCCTCCTACTTTATCCTCCTCTCCCCCTCCCCGCCCGGCCTCGCTAGCCCTAGCTCCGCTTCCGTGTCCGGCTCCGCCGCCGACACCGCCTTCCTCGCCTCCCTCGACCGCTTCCTCGCCTCGCCGCGCCGCTCTGCGCCCTCCGCCGCGGCCCCCGGCGACCTCGACGCCGCGATCCGGGCCGAGGAGGAGGCAAGGCTCTATGGGGACACCGGGGGCGGCGCCTGGCCGGCGGCCCCGGCGCCTCTCAGGGTCTACGTGTACGAGATGCCGAGCAGGTTCACGTACGATCTGCTGCGGCTGTTCAGGGACTCGTACCGCGAGACCTCCAACCTGACCTCCAACGGGAGCCCCGTGCACCGGCTCGTCGAGCAGGTGAAATCGAACTGCTTTCTGCAAAGTCGTGGAGAGTGGGAGAGTGCTTGGGTTTGAAGTTGATGAGCGTTTTTTGTTCGCAAATGGTGACAAGATTGAGCAAATTGATGTGGATTGCTTGTTGTTTTGGGGGTGGGAAGCACTATATTCCTCTGTGATGCAACATTGCTGTTATTTCCTGATGCTTTGGAAGGTTTGGAGATGTTACTGCTACAAGCATGTGTACTTGTACATTAGATATTAGAGGGTTGATATATTCTGATTCCTTCAAGGACTTGTTGCCATAGTTTTTTTCTTTCAAAATTTGGCGATTGATTAGATACAACCGTGTGATGTATTTGGGATCTGATGCTATCTTGTGAGGTGCATGTGCTTCTGTGTTGGATCCTATTCATAGAGAAGTTTTAGATTTTGATTTTCGTGGCAAGTTTTGTGAGAAGTGAGCTCTCGATATTCCTGTTCTTTTTTTCAGTATCATAGAGAAGTGCTAGATATTTCTGACCAGTGACCACATATAGTTTTTGATGCTGGACATCTTTGTGATTCCTGTTACATTTGCTATTTAGTCTGTACAAATTGGTAGTCATGACAGCGTTTGAAGTTTGAACAATGCTCAATTTTGTTTAACATTACAGATTCCATACGTAGTGATGTACATCATGTGTGAATCGAGCTTCTGATGTTCTCTTTAAGATCCTGGAATAACTATCTCAATTTGGAAGGATATAATTAACCAGATTTTACTTGTCGGCAGTATGTTTTTCTTTTTCTTTCCAATCTCTGAACTGTTTTCTGCAAAATATGCAGCATTCTATTGACTATTGGCTGTGGGCTGATCTCATTGCGCCTGAATCACAAAGACTTTTGAAGAATGTTATCAGGGTCCGGAGCCAAGAAGAAGCAGACATTTTCTATGTACCATTCTTCACAACAATCAGTTACTTCTTGCTGGAGAAACAAGAATGCAAGGCACTTTATAGGGTGTGGGAGCATCTCTCAAGGTTTATTTTTCAGCTAGTGTTTGTTGTAGGACATGCACATGGACTAGCTAGTGTTTATTTACAACTAAAATTTTGATACTTCCTGCTGGCAGTCTGGCATTTGGGAGTCCCCTACAGTTTAACATATATTAAAACAAAAGGTTATTTACATACAAGTGGAAATTACAAGCTTGTCAGCCAAACAATGCCAAACGATTAGTATGTGTTTGGTTGGGTGGATGGGACTGGATGGGATATGGCCGATTTTTTGGGGTGTTTGGTTGGAGGGCAGGGTGGATGTGACGGCTCAGAAAAGGGAATATTCTCTCAATATGCTGGATGAAGGGATCCAGTTCTTTTGGCCGGATGAAGCCATCCACCTTCTTTAAGATGCTGATTAGTACATGATTAGCGAGTTGATTAGAGTATGATTGATAATATTAGCATGTTTTGCTATTAATTAGTAATTAGCATGGCAAGATTAGTGTTGATAAGTGTTAATTTCTACCGGTAAGTGTATAACTAAATAATATTATGTCAATTAAGATATTATAATTAGTTAATTAATCTCATCCCATCCACCCTCATCCTACCAACCAACAAAAAGTTGGTTTATCCCATCCATACAACCAAACAGAAACTTGGATATCCCAATCCTTAAAAACATGGATGGCCATATCCCATTCAACCTTGCCCTTCAACCAAATATACCCTTAAAGGATCTCTCTCTCTTGGGGTTTAAGTCTATAAAGCAAAAGGTGGAGATCATCCTGAAAAACGCCTCTCCAAGCTGCCACCGAAGGAGTCTTTGCATTGCAATATTTTTTTGCTTCCATATATGCCAAGCTCCATACAACACTTTCTCAATGGAATTAGAAGAACCATATGAACTTTTAATCTCTAGAATCATGCAGTCTGGCATTCAATACTCAGTAGTAAATAGTGTTGAACTTTTCTCCTAGTCATAATACTTGAATGTAGGGGATCATCTTCATCTAAAGTATTTATCCATATGTTGATTCAATTAGGTTTATTTTCAAGTGGACTTTGTCCTGAAATTTGTTCACCTAAGTTTATTTGCAAGAGCGCAATATTTATATTATTGTTTTGTTGGTGTTAGGAGGCTTTGAAATGGATTACTGATCAACCTGCTTGGCAACGTTCAGAAGGCAGAGATCATGTAATTCCCGTTCATCACCCATGGTCATTTAAGTCAGTTCGGAGATTTGTGAAGAAGGCTATATGGCTTCTGCCTGATATGGATTCTACTGGGAACTGGTATGGTATTAACTGTCTGCTGCTTTGCCTTAAATAGCTTCTGCATGCAATAATTGTGTTACAAAACTCACTTTCGCCCCTTTTCTCAGGTATAAACCAGGGCAAATTTATTTGGAAAAGGATGTCATCCTTCCATATGTTCCAAATGTTGATCTTTGTGATTCTAATTGTGTATCAGAAACTCAATCTAGAAGAAGCACGTTGCTGTTCTTTCGAGGAAGACTCAGAAGGAATGCTGTATGCTTCTTGTTGTCATTTTCCAGCTTTTGACAGCATGAAATACATGCATGCAATACTTTCAACTTTCAATTCAAGTTGGCTTATGTGCATCTTAATCCTTTGTTCTGTTGACATTGTTTAGGGAGGCAAGATCCGCAGCAAGCTTGTGACAGAACTAAAAGATGCAGAGGGCATAGTCATAGAAGAAGGAACTGCTGGATCTGAGGGCAAAGCAGCAGCTCAGAACGGCATGCGCAAGTAAATATACAATTCTATATTATTCGTATTGTAGCTGTTACTGAATATATTTGACTGGCAGGTCTCTCTTTTGCTTGAATCCGGCTGGGGATACTCCATCTTCTGCTCGTCTGTTTGACACAATTGTCAGTGGTTGCATCCCAGTTATAATCAGTGATGAACTAGAGCTTCCTTTTGAAGGAATACTTGACTACAGGAAGGTAAACTTGGTTTGTCACAGTATTTAGTGTACTGTTCTCTCATACCATGTCCTAGTAAGGTTTTACTAAGTATATCTGAGTGGAGCTCCAAAATTTGATATCTTGCTTGAAAAATGGGATGCTGTGCTACTCTCTATTTGCATGCCCGAAACAATCAACAAATGATCATGTCTATGTCAATAGTCAGAAACTTAGGATAGCTCAATATAATCAGTGCAACATAGAGCAGCTAATTGGGCAGGTCTGGATTCAATTCTACAAAGGCTACTTGTACCAACCTTACTTTTCTGCACCAATTAAGTCTCTGAAGCTTTTATGAAATTTGACATGCCTATAAATTCAGTATACTTCATGAGGTTTTTACTTTATGTGTACCTGCTTATGCCTTGTGATAAAAAGGAAGGAGAGAAATTACCTCGGTGATTTTCCATTATAAATCAAGTAAAGGCCCTTTGGTGATTGATCCACTATAAACTAAACAGAGTACTTTACAATCTGTGGACACTTCATGTCTTCAATAACCACCAGATTTTCTCAAGCCTTTTATGGTTTTTTCATGTATTTCTCATATGCATTTGTGTTGCTGCAATTTAAAGCACATATTCTCTATAGTGAACTTCAGTGTGCAATGATAGATTTGTTGTGCAGATAGCATTGTTCGTTTCATCAAATGACGCTGTTCAACCTGGTTGGCTGGTGAAGTACCTAAGAAACATTGATGCCAAAAGGATCAGAGAAATGCAATCAAATCTTCTGAAGGTGAGCTTGGCATCTTAACATATTTTACATGAAGTTTTTGGGTATCTTCAATTTTGTGGACAGCAATTTTACTTGTGATTCATTTACAGTACTCTACACATTTTCTATATTCAAGTCCTGCTCGGCCTCTTGGACCTGAAGATCTTACATGGAGAATGGTAATTCTATTCGAACTCTTCTAGCATCCATAGATACTAGTGTAGCTGTGCCAAGAAAAGAGATTTTCTTGCAACAACTTTTGTTAACACCACAAGCATTCCCATCACTCTATGTTCCTCATGCTTTAGAGAGCTAAGGTGATTATTTCATTTGCAGTAGCATTTTTATTTCTGTAACCTCAATGAATCCATATGCTCACTTACGGAACCTGAAATGCAGATTGCTGGTAAGCTGGTAAACATCAAGTTGCATATTCGACGGTCTCAACGCGTGGTCAGAGAGTCAAGGAGCGTATGCACATGCGACTGCAGAGTGGGGAACAACACGAAGATGTTTTGAACCTTCCTTTTATTTTGTATTTCCGATTTCCATAGCTTAGCCAATCTTTAGTTATTACTAGACCGGGCTTCTGATCACTAAGGCGCTTGTGTAAATTGTCCTTGAAAAACACAACATAGTTTTGATCCATTTTGCCCGTAACATGTGTTATTGTGGTGTAACAATACTTTGCTTGAAGACTTGCAGACATGCAGTGCGCCGAATCCTGTGATGGTAGACATGACACCCAATGTTAAGGAACAAGATATCCTATCATGTAATTAAAGGTTTCATTATTTGGCTGATGTTTCACAGTGATCTCGTGGGATGACTAGCAGTTTTGCCTGCCTGAACCGCGCATCAGTTGCAAGGTTGATCTTCCAAGTTCCAAGTGCATCAGTTGCATCGCAAAGCTGTCAAGGTCAGGCCCCATATTTGCATGGGTGTGTTTGAGAGAGAAAAAAAGATTGATGTAAAATGAGGTGAACCATTAGCACATCATAATCAAGTATTAATTATTTAAATTTGAAAAAGATTAATATGATCTTTTAAGGCAATTTTTTGTAGGAAATTTTTATAAAAAATATATTGTTTAGTAGTTAAGAAAACATGCATGCAAAAAGCAAAAGATTTTTCTCTCTTTATGCTGCTGCCGAACGCAGCTTGATGCAGAAGGTGAGACCTCTTTAGGGTAGCATTCAGATTTAAAGATGCATCTGCATTTTCTAGTTAAAATTCAACGAAGAGACCTGCAACTATTCGAAAGTTGGCAACCGCATTGTGTACCTAGCTTCGAACCAATTCTAGAGAAAAATCATGACAGAAATCCACAAACTTTCAAGTAACCATATGCCACCATATCAGCATTCATCCAAATATCTCAGCTTCTGAATTCACAACTGACCGCGAGGGGTTCAGTCCTAACTTGCCTACCCAAACATCATCGACTGTAGTCAGATCAGCAGCATCACATGCCCCCACATAATTTTACAAAATTGAACTTGCAAGGCCTACATTCACACATCGCGAGAGACTCCACGAGAATGGGCATTGCAAATGTTGCACTAATTTACTACTTCCACAACGGCAAACGAGGTTAGCCATTTGAAGTAACCAGCTTTTCCATACTTCTAAAGTCTTGAACATAGTTCACTTCCTAGCACCAGCAAAAAAGGCATAAGGATCTGCAAAAGCAAGACAACCAGTGAGAGCTTATCCCAAGATAAGTTTTCCACAAATAGAGGAAAACAAGGAGCTAGTTAAAAAATTCATAGGAAGTACACCCTTCTTGGTGTTGCATCAGACAATCTGAGATGCTAAATGACAAGTTGGTATACTTAAGAAGATTCACAAGCCCCTTTCTGGTGTCATGTAAACGCTGCCAAATGCAATGCAGTGTTTTGAAAGAGTGAACCTCAGATATGATATTCTTGTATTAACGATTCAAAGTAATTAAACAATCAGAAGCAACAGCAAAGTCCTAAGTTTGAATCTCACATCAACTTGGCAGGACAGTAATTACGTGGACAGATAACCAATGAAGTAAAACAAATTAGTCATTTGAAATAAACGAGCAACAACTACTGTGGCTGTGCTGTAATATATCTCAATAATGGTCTTGAAAATAAAGAATCTCCAATGACAGGGTCACATGAGTAACCATATCCTTGCAAGTTGCAATGCATTCCTAGAACACAATTATGTGGAAGTACGAATTATTCAACTGCAAACAAGCTATGATAGAAGACCTATAGGGAGGGGGGGAAGCCATCTCAAATCCTAGCTTTTAATTACAGGGGCAAAATTCTGTATGGAGGATATAGCTGCCTACTGCAAATAGTTGCCTTACTGCATAAAGGAAATTCACTGCAGATTGTTGCCACTCACAATGGCATGGGAGTGATATAATAACAGTTTTACATTCCTTCTATACAAAACGTCCAAAAGAAAAGATATTAGTTTTGAGTTAATTATGATGGTTGACCTACTACATCCAACAGGGGTAATAGCCTAACAGGTTATCATTTTTAATTTTAGGACCAAGTGAGAAGTCCATATGAAAGGTAGCGCAGCATAAGCATGCATGGCAACGAGAATAGACATAAAATTAATTGCATGTAGAATGGAAATCAGGTGAGAACAAGAATGCATGAGCAGGACAAAGGAATTTCTAACAGCAGAGAAATTATTAGTACGCATGGTGGTCAAAGTTGAAAACATCAATAAGGAGAAATTTTTTACCAGGTAGATATATTTGCATGTTGATAAGATAATGCACATCTTCAACAGTCAGCTAAAAAAAGCCCCGGCAGTTTGAGGATCCACAAAGGCAGTTCTTAGTTCTAGTAGAATCTACACCACTAGATTCACCTCCGACGTCGCCATAGTCATAAGTCAGCTCTGTCATGGGAGGAATATGCTTCAGTGCGAAGAACATGATGTGTGGATAACCATCCTCTCCATGGTCAAATTGAACTGGTTGCCAGAAGGTGTTAGGGTTGCAACTATGGTTCATGAAACGTGCAACGTTTCCCATTTTCCTTGCACTTATCTTGATGGGCAGCGGCTCAAAAGTATCAGCAGAAATATTTATGCTGTGTTCCCCTATCAATTCAGGCCCATAATTCCATTTTAATGTCTTTTCGCCAGGACAGACAGTTCGAAAAAGATAATCATCTTCACCATCCAAATTAACTTTAGCATCGTCAACAACCTCACCAACATACTCACAAATAAATGACCCAGCCCGTATAGGATCCCATGAACGAAGACCCCAGCCTCGATTTGTGGTCCTGAAGACCTCAAGGTGGATCCTTACTCCCTTTTGGGCTACCCTATTACGACAGTTGATTGAACATCGGCAAGATTCGCCACATTCATATACCATAAGCTTGCGACATACAAGCAATCCTGACGAACTGTACGGTAAGTCACCTCCATTATGCTGTGCACAATCACAACTGGTATCACCAGGCAGACAAACACTAGTGCATCTGCAACCCTGAAATGGCTTCATAGAGCGGAGTGGCTTCAAGTACTTGACCTGAATAATATAGTTGAAGTGGCCTGGTCCTTTCTCACTGTTAACATCATTGATAAGACACACTGGGAGATTTTCAGCACCAGATGATAAATCAGGGTGCAAAACTTTGCCTCTAGCAGCTGGATTCTCTACCCATCTCTGGGACATCTTCCAGACTGCAACTGCATCAGGCTGTCCAGGCTCTCGCTGCAACTTGTACTTGAAGCAATTGATCCCAGTCTTTGTTTTCTCTTTCCAGGACTCATGAATCTTATAAAGACCATCATAAATATAAACTTTCCCAGTCAAGCAAGCTGGATCCTTATAGCCCCGTACAACCCGGATCACGTTCTTTCTGGACAGGCTTCTCTCAAGAGCAAGGTTACCCCTCTCAAGCTTCTGGTCCTGCCTCTCCTCACTGTTCCTGCTTATACCTCCAGAACCACTGTAGACCAGCGTATCTGTATCATCATCATCATTCTCATAAACACCTGCAGCAACAATACATATTGCTACAGAGTCATCCTCATCACCGAACTTATTCATATAATCAATTCCACCCATGCTAGGTGCATGCAACCCGATAATGCATAGCTCCATCCTGAAGTAGAAAATATCCCCTACTTCAACTCCAGGGACAGCTCCAATCCTCTTCCCAATGTTAGCCCTCAGATTACTGGCCAACATGATGGCACCAGCCTTCAGGTCTGCACGTTTGCTAGTCTCTTGTGTCTCATCCAATTGAAGATGCCTACGCCGCAGTGCCTCGAAGGTCATGAGAAGCACTTCCACAACCTCCCTGGGATCGCTGGATGGAGGCATCAAAGAAATCTCATTGTCAGTAGCAGCCTTCCGATTAGAGGACTTAGGGCGTTTCTTTGTTCCGTTGGAGCTGTCGGTGCCCAAACCATCACTCATGTTATATCCACTGAGATGGGATGGCCTCTTGATCTTCCGTCCAGATGCTGATGTTTGGTTACCACTGTAAGGCTCATCATCATTGTCATCATCATCCAGTGATATCACACTTGGTTGTGTTGATTTGCAAGCTGAGATAGGAGTGGCATCAATTGGCCCAGTTGCACTGGCACCTACATTTGGAGTCCCATTTGCAACAGATTCACCTCTGCCAGTTTCCTGACCACCAAAAGCAGCAGTCTCACCTCTACCAGCATCCTGATCACCACCAGCAGCAGTCTTGCCTCCACTAGCATCCTGATCACCACCACCAGCAGCCTTGCCTCCACTAGCATCCTGACCACCGAAAGCGGCAAACGATCTGACCGCAGGAATGTTCAAAGATCCAAAAACCCCTGGAAACTGCCCAGCTGGTGCGACAAATACCAACGGTGGGGCTGTCGACCGGTTAAGCACATCGACCCCCAATGGTGCAGGGAACATTGGAGCCAAAGTCCTCAAGGGTTTGACTTCCAGAACATCCTGATCAGGAGTAGGCATGAAATTTGATTCCCGATTCATCTTCACTAGTATCAACTGACTATCTGCATTAACAAATCACAAGTTAATCTCGCCACATCACTGTTTGTCAAAATGAACAAAAAAGGAACAACCTTTAGCATCTGCATGCGACTTCTCTAACTTCTATTCGCACAATTCGCTTCAAAAAAAAAAGAGACAACTTTGACACTTGACAGATGCAGGGGCCGACCTAACACTAACACGGGGAATGGGGGTTCAGCTCAAGCCCCAAGTTTTCATTTTTATTTCTTTTGGAAACGAATAGGGATCAATACTGCACCATGCATCAAAGAAATCCTAAAAAAAGGGAAAGAAATCAATCCAGGTCAGGTTGGATACCCTACCTACACCGCCCCAAGAATCATCGCGGAAGAGGAGGTAGGGAGTAAGAGAGAAGAATGAATACCTTTCAGTTCGATTCGAGACGAGACGGAGGGAGGTCAGTGGAAGGAGGAGGCCAGCCGAATCGCACTCTCCAAAACCTGCTCGTTCGCTGGACGACGCTGGCCCTGCGCGAGAGCAAGCTGCGGAGGAGGAGGAAAGTGGGATCGCGAAGGAGAGGAGCACGCACACGCGGCGACTCCGAGACTGCTCGCCGGCGGCGCGCGAGAGGAGGCGAGGCAGGGGGGAGGAGGCGGAGGAAGGCCAGGGCCGCGCCCGCGGCTCACACAAAAGAACACACGCAGTGACTGACACAGGGAGCAACCGAGGAAGCGAGCGAGCGAGAAAAAAAGGGCAATGGAGGAGAGAACAGGGAGAGGGCATTCTGGTCATTCTTTATCTCGGCTTCTTTATTCTGAATTAAAATCCCTCCTCGTTTCCATACTGTTTTTTTTAAAAAAAAACCCATTACAAACGCAAATGTAGACGCTCATAAAGCACATATATTTTATCTCTATAAAACATACATATGTACATCTCACTTCCATAAGCATATTCGAAAGATTGGATTCCTTTAGATTCACGAGGTCATTGTCAATGTCTCGTTATCGCTGATATATTCGAAAGACTGGGTCGTCACATCTTTATATTAACGAATTTATCACGAGTGTCTCATTATCGTCGTAGAAATTTTGTATATTTTTTATTAGAAATTGGTGGTGTTTGAATGTACTAAAGATAAAAAGATAAAGATAAAGATTAAGTATTTCACGTATAACGAGGTGACATTAACATGTGATTAATTGAGTTTTAATTATTACAAACTTAAAAAATGGATTTATTTAATATTTTAGAACAACTTTCATATAGAAAATTTTTGCACAAAACGCACCGTTTAATAGTTTGAAAAGCGTGCCACAAGTATCAAAGTTTTATCCAATTTTAGTTGGACTTTCGAAATTAGTAGCATGATATCTTTCACGATATTCTGGATACAAACCGCTTATTGTATTTTTCAATAGCCTACAAGATAAGTAATAAAACGTCTTCACGATATTCTAAATCTAGTTCGTGTAAAGTACTTTGAATTAGTAGCTTGCCAGGTAAGTAATAAAGTGTTTTCACGACATTCTAATCCAGATCGTGCCCCGTATTTCAAAGAATCATTGGTATGCCAGGTAAGTAATAGAATGTTTCTACAATATTCTAAATCCAGTTCACGTACAGTATTTCTAAAGAATTAGTACCATGCCAGGTTAGTAATAAAAGGTTTTCACGATATTCTAGATGCAGATCGGCACCGTATTTTCCAAAGGATCAATAGCCTGTGAGGTAAGTAATAAAATCCAATTCACGTACATTAATTCATCAAGTAGCTTACCATGTAAGTGATAAAGCATTTTTATGATCTCGATCGTCTACCGTATTTAAGAAAACTAATAGCCTGCTACTTAAGTAGTAAAAAGTGTTTTCACCATATTCTAAATCCAGTTCACATATGATACGTTTGGTTCACGGTTATGCATGGATTAGATATGACCATCCATATGATAATCCAATTTTTTTGTTTGGTTTGTATGAATAGGATGTTTTAATTTTTTGTTTGGTTGGAGGGATACAGTATGGATGAAATAAACCAAAATTTAGTAAAGTCATTTATCATATATATTTTTTATCAAAATATAACCATCCGAGATTTTATTCTAAAGATTCAATTGTAATAAATATAATGGTGTAATCAGATCACAAATTAGATAAATACTTTAGAAAAAAATACATTTAAAACTTGCTAATAGAAAATTAAATCAATCACAACTAATCGAAATAGGACATATCACTTAAACCAAAACATGAATGATATCTCATCAAATCAGCCAAATCCACGCATCCAATATATTGAAAGAATATTATTTTAATAATCCGTCTCATCCATCCTGCCCTCGAACCAAAAATATCGAACGGGCCAATCTCCCATCGAACCTCACCCAACAAACACATCAACCATTGGAACCACTTGTAGCTCCAAACGTGGCGAAGGGTTGACACCGATGTACCAGGGAAGATGATCAGTTTGTTATTCCTAATCCATTGCCTGCCAACCTTTTTCACTCAGCACCATTGGATATTAAGGCTAACTTTTCTCTCCACTCAATAAACATTTGTTACAGTCCAGATCTATTGTACTACTTGATGACTATTTTCTTCATTTCAAAAATATAACATAACTATTTTTTTCAATATTTCATAATACAAGATGTGCGTATATACACGCAATTAACTAACACTTCCTCGCATAAATTCGTTTTCTTAATCCTTCACCCTCAAGATCTCTAATCCTATTAGGTTCATGCATGATATTTATTGAGGTTATTCAAACAAGGAGATGATAATATTTTTTTCTTAGTCTGTGTCAGTGATAATTGCACCTTATATTTTGAAATAGAGTAATATTCATATGGCCCGAGAACACCTTCACATGCCTACTGGCTTTTAGTAGGGCTACACCGTTATAAATATGAATATCGTGATAATGAAGGTGTGGGATTTTGTGGTCGTTTATGTGAGAAAAAAGGAAGAAACTCTTGGTTTTTGAATATTATTTTTTAGAGATAAAACAAAATATTTTTTTTAAATCGCACATGGATTTGACTACGCACTAAACTTTTGTTAACCATCAAGACTGAAACTCTGAGCAACGCTCCAACAAGCTAGTCCTTAATATAAAGGGCTAAACGGCTCGAGCAAAGTGAGACTGAACTAAACACGATGCCACCATTACATCTCCATGTTTTAGCTAGTCCTTA
This sequence comes from Oryza officinalis, assembly GCA_008326285.1. Taxonomy (NCBI): domain Eukaryota; kingdom Viridiplantae; phylum Streptophyta; class Magnoliopsida; order Poales; family Poaceae; genus Oryza; species Oryza officinalis. Next base: position 55,807,983 of record BDMV01000001.1, on the reverse strand, counting down.
ATATATGTTTTAGTGATTACTGATGTTGCAAGATGTCTCGTATGATCATCAAGTTTCAAGGCCTCTGCCTCACTGGCTTTGCCGAGAAAAAGAAGAAACAGGGTAGAATAGGATGGATACACAGAAAGGGCTTCTTCTAAACATGTATCTTCAGTGCCAATAATTTTAAATTTCATACATCTTCAATCTGACAATTTTAAATTTGAACAAGGAATGATTCTACTTACATCTACAGTTGTACGCACCTGAGAGGACTAGAGCCTAGAAGACTCAGTTATAACTTTTCTTTCACAACAGCTGTGATTTTTTTTTTCGAAATTTAATGGCTAATGTCATCACAATTATCGCTATTTTTGACTTGTGTATGCCTGGATTTACTATAAACGATATCATAATGTACAATTTCAACTGTGAAACACTAAAAAGTCGCTTGCAACTTCCACCGTGACAGTAATATCTAGGGCGAGACAAGTAAATGTTTTGGCAGGAAATGTTCTGAATCAAGGAAAAGTTAAAATGCACCAGAGCTGCATGATAACCAATGGAAACAATACTTTTCTACAGTGCTGCATATCTCTCAGGTGATCCTTGAGAATAGTGAGAATAACACTTACCTTCCAACCTTGCTCTCCTATGAAGATCGCAGTATAGAAGGTGTTAACAATCATAAGATGGAGATTTTATAAGCAGCTGTTGCTGATAGAGCAGAATTGTTTACTTCCACAGTACTCAGGTTCAAATCCATGGAATCAAAACGGCTGTAGAAACAAGAACTTCAAGTACCAGAATAAGCTCTATTTATTATCGGAGAAAAAAATAAAGAAGATAGATATAAAGATATTAGAAGATAAACAATCCTCAATATATGTAACCTGGGCAAAAGCAAGTTCCAGAAAAAAATAAGTCTCCAAGCATAATATGATTTGAAACACTTTATATAATATATCCTGTGGACCTTAACACATCTAATATTTTTATCCTTTAGTTACTCTTTCAGGCTCAATAATCTTCCCAAACCCATGCATAGGAGTAATGTTTATTGGATAAAAATGAAGTGAGGCACCAAATTTTGAGTCACAGGAAAGAAGAAGCAAAAATGGCATAACAGAAGGAACGGTGCACCAAGCCAGCAGCTAATCAGATGCACATGACTCACCAGAGTAAACAGACTTGAAGAGATCAATCTTCCCTTCATGGCAGAACACAAGAGGTAGTTGTCCATCATAAGTTGCAGGGCCATATGGGCAGTACTGTACTGCTGTCCTCTGCAGCTCTAGGATATATATACTGCTTCTCCCTGGGCAAATTGTAGTTCATGTATGCAAATACTCCACACATCTTTCTTCTTCTCTCATTATCACACCTCTTCTCATGCACATGGAACAGAAAGGAACTGGGACCTTTTATTCAAGATAGGAAACCATAAACTATGTATCAAATAGAGGAATGAATGTTTCAAAAAATTTGACTTCTTACTGCATGGCCAGACCCACTGTATGCAGTTATACATCCATTCTATCCACATGATAATACAGAGAACTGAGAATTGTGCTGTATCTAACACCACAAATCATTGAGCATTTCATATGATTCTACGGGTAACTGCTAAAATCATGACATAATGTCAAAGCATAAAACAAGAATAATATAATCAGCTAATGTTGACGGGGTTCAGATATACTATATCAGCTCACTTCTGTCCATGTCCCATGAACCCCAAGTCCTTAAGTATGGAGTTTACCCTGATGTTCACATGAGATAATGAACCGCATATTTAATCAAATAATAGTTTTATAATTGCTTCCATTTCCATCTTTAATCATTCAGTAAAAATGGAACAGTTGGCTCCATCACAACACTACCACAGAGAAGAGATGAGACTTCAAAGTCATTTCAATTGAACATTCATTTGCACAAGTGCTTCAAGCAACCCAGACATCACATGCATGATGCATACACACAAATATCACAGATAGAACCACACGAACAGAGCACATTAAAAAGGGTATACCATGAAGCTCGATTTTGTAGAAAACCATAAACTGATCACTGCAATTGTTAGCATACATTTACAAACTGTCAAAACATGATCTTAACTACAGATCACGACCCATCTGGACAGCTCAGCTCCGAAATCTACAGACCAAGCCAATCAAACAGATCTATGAAAGAATTGTGTGACATCTCTCAGACGAAATCCTCCAAAATTACAACAGATAGTTACAACATCCCTCAGCTCACAACAGCGCACTAACACAAACTCAGAAAAAAAATCGCGAAATGGGTAAATGCGAAGAAATCAACTACAGGGGGAGGAAGGGGGAGGTGTAGCGGGGCGCGCACATCAGAGGAAGCCAAGGAGGACGGCGGCGCCGAGCACGAAGAGCCAGACGATGTGGACGAGCAGCAGCGCCTGCCCGGAGACGGGCGCCGAGCCGGCCCCGACCTCGCAGTACCCGCGCCGCGCCACGCGCGCGCCTGCGCAGGCGGCCTCTGGGCACCCGCACCAGTAGGTGACCCCGTCGGCGCCGCAGACCGGGTCGGGGCGGAAGCACCGCACGGGGCACAGCGGGGCCTCGTTTCCCTCGTCCGACACGGGGGCGGCGCAGGGGTCGGAGACCTCGGCCTCCGAGGCCGGCGCGGAGGACGAGGCTAGGGTTTGGGCGAAGAGGAGCGAGAGGGCCGCGAGGAAGAGGACGAGGAGGCGGAGGCGGGCGGTCGGGGTGTAGGAGGGCGGCATGGCGGCGGAGGCGGCGTCGCCGGCGGCCGGTGGTCGCCGGCGAAGGGCTTGGAGGGGATCACGGCGACGGCCGGCCTTGGGCGGTGGTGGGGGAGGGCGCGGCGGTGGTTGGGTTTGGAAGTTGACGGCGAGGCGGTGGAACGGGTCGGAGTTTAGACAGGGCCCGAAGCTTCGGGTGGCGTTGGTGGTGGAGTCGGTGCGCGTTTGGTTGGACTTGGCTGGATCGCGTTGGCGACTTGGACAGACCGGCGGTTGGGTTGGCCGTCTACTCGCTCTGTTTTACTCTTTCATCTTTCACACGGTTTCATTAGTGATCAGCTCCGTTTAAGAAAAATAGCGATCAGCTACATCGAAATATCAAAGTTTCAGATACTACAGAAATACTCCCTCCATTTCATCATTTGATTTTTTTTTAATCAAACTTTGTTAAGATTAACCAAGTTTATAAAAAAAATTTAGTAACATCTAAAATATCAAATTAATTTTATTAAATCTAACATTAAATATATTTTAATAATATATTTGTTCTGTGTTAAAAAATACTATTATAATTTTGAATAAATTTAAATAAACTAAAAAAATTGACTAAAAAATCAAACGATATAAAACGAAAAAACGATTTATAATATAAAACTATCAACGAAAGAAATACAATAGAACACTATTACTGTTACAGCGGTATAGGGATTGTACGGTGCAGCTTGCTGCTGTAGCAGCTTTGAAGCCGTTGCAGCTACTGCGCCGTGCTTGGTACCAACAGTATCAGCATAGCTCTATGACATTAGCATGTCACCTAAATAAAGTTTGGTATCTATGAATATCATCTTCGATACGTAAGTTATCAGCATAAAACCTAGTTACCAAAACCAATCATAAAGTATTTCGTTGGCTAATACATCGTTCTCTAGTCAAACTCTTTCAGATACCTCTTTTCCTTCAGCAATCTTCCGATGGCGTGCCACAAACTATTTCACGATTCTGATTCTTCTCTTGCGGTGCTATATGAGTTACATAGGTATGCAGGCAAGCATATTCGTTTTTCACAAATTTCTTTGCAAGCTGAGAATTTTGCTACACAAGTGACGGACAGATGTATCATCCGGTAAGGTCGCAGTTGATAATTTTGCAAACTGCAAGGACGCTAAAATGCGATTCAATTATCAAGCAAGATACTGCAGGAAAACTTCATTGAGCCGTTCCATCTTGGGTGAAGGTGAACCCAAAAATGAGCAAATGCGAAAAGAGCGATTCATCAAGATTTAAGGGGCAAGTTCAGTCAAAAGTCAGATATCCATTCACTGTCCAGCATCAAACTTTCCATGAATTTAGTACCATAATAAGTACATGCGAAGTTTTAAAATTCGACAGAATGGCCATGTCCCTGTAGTGCCAGTAATGACATCAAAGATTTCACCAGTGGCCAAACGTACAACGAGTTGGGACTTATAGACGGTTCCTCTTAATCAGCATCCATCTCCTCAAGCGCTGCCTGAGCTGCAACCTTGGCCTGCTCCAAAAGATCAGCAGGAACCTGTATGCAGTATGCCAAGTAAGCAAAGAAGTTCACAAAAACATGGACAGAATATTTTTTTACAAAATAACAACAGAACACCTTCTGATGCTGGCGATTTGATTCATCACATATCCAGCTCAATTCCAACTCAAAAGCTTTGTCCTTAGCTTCATCATGTACTCCATAAATGCTGCACAGAGCAAATTATAAGAAAGTGAGAACTGTTTTTTTTCTTTTTTGGTCAGCCAAGTAGCTTTATTCAGAACGTGAAGGTATCTGGACAAAAATAACAATATAAAGAAACATGATAGGATTTCTAAATATGATTAGAGATAAAATATCCCAAACTATTTTTTTAGTCTGCTTTTGTTCATTACCATCAGTTGACAGTTCATCCGAGCTAGCGCCTACCTTTAAAAGAAGAATCTTCATACAATAAAATGTTCCGAGATGATCATGTAGCCAACTACTCCCACTATCCCAAAATAAGTGCTCCTTTAGGATTCAAAATTTGTCCCAAAAAGAGTGCAATTTTAGAGTACTACTTGTCCTGTCAATCACCTCCCATTCAAACTCCTCCCCGTCTTCCCACTCCTAACTATCCCTCATCATTTAATAAGAGGCATCTAGGTCATTTCCATCCCCTCATAATTTGGCTTTTGAATGCTAGAAGGCGCACTTATTTTGGGATGGATGGAGTACTTTTATTTTAAAGCAGAACTAACTAAATGGTTATTACTACCTCTGTTATATTTTAAATGACATCTATGACATCGACACAATTTCCAATTCACATGTTTGATCGTTGTTCCTTTTTCTAGTCATACCTTTGAAATTAAAAATACAATTACATGAATTCATTTTTCATGAAAAATCTATTAATGTCACTTCCACATATGAAATCGGAACATTTTTGCATTAACTAGTGAGTTAAGATTTCAAGGTTTGACTGCACATGTTCTAGAATGCCATCTACTGGGAGTAGCAAATAAATCTTATGCATGATGTTGCAGGTATAGCCACTAGAATGAAGAATGGTATCAAACATATGTGAAATCAAATACATATAGAAAAATATGAATGAAAGAAAAACTGTAGATGATATGCATTCAGCCAAAACAAAAATAGTGCAAAATTCATGAACACGATTAAATTATTATTATTATTATTGGGGAAAGAGCATTCAATACATACATCTTTGCAACCTCCACAATACCTTCCCGGCAGGTAAGCTCAGAAAGCTTCAACTTCTCTATCTCACTGCAAGACAGCATTTGAACAGTTGGAATCAGAATCATTCTAATGACCAAGACAGTGCAAATTGAAGCACAAGCTAATGTTGGATGCTTAACAGTAGCTACCCACAAGACATCAGATCCACACACAGATAGACAATTACATAATTGACAGATTTGTTCTGTAGAGGTCAATCTAAAATGAATGCTACGAGTTCTCATTAAACAAGTGCTAAATTGCATAAGCTAATGGCTTAATTACCTCTTTCCTCAGTAAGAAGGGTAAAGATGACTCCAAAAATTTACATATCGAAAGTTCATGAAAAATGGGTTTTAAATCAATCCCACCCATCAGTACATGGATCATTAGATCCACATTAACACTTCAGTGATCCACACTAATTAAGTGACTGGTCAACACAACAAAAGGCATAACATCCATTAAACATGTAATTGTATCAGTATGTTAACTGTGGTTTTGCCATTTCATACTCTCTATGTATGAAACAAAATAAAACATGGATTATGGACTATGGAGGAACTACCCTCCCTCATATTTCAATTCTCAGCAAGCTGAGTTGCAATGAACTAACAACACATGTGTTCTCTTGGAAAATATGAAATGGTTAATTTTCATAATTGCACCAACTTGTGGTTTAAAACAGAAGATATTAGTGCTGACAAAGAGAGCACCCAATAAACAATTTGAAGCCGATAAACTTACGTTTTTGCAGCCTGTCTTCCTTTACCCAGTGCAGCACCAAAGTATTTCTGTTCAGGATTCAGCTCAGTGAATAACACTCAGATCCCACAAGTCACTTCATTCTTAATGCTATAAAAATATGGTGTGTAATGCTCCTATATGCATCCATTGAAAAATTTGATTGCTACTAATGGAAGATATGGTTCACGTAGAGATGAAAAAACAAAAATCAAGAGCCTAAGATGAGTTTGACTTCTTTTGTACTATTGTGTTAACTTACGTATGAGACTCCCGAGGGTTCGATCATGTAGAGCTGTGGTCCATCCCTATCATAACCTCCAAGAATAACTCCACAACCAAAAGGCCTAATACACGTAAATAAAGTTAGAGTCAACTAAGCGAACAATAATTATTTTATTAAATCATGTAAGCCATGCCTCCAGTAATAATGCAACAATTATGCCCATGTCTTACCTGAGCCACCAGTAGAGTGTACAAAGATGAACATAACTTGCCACACGATCTGCCAATTCTTTTACAGAAATGGGTTCACCATAGACCCTGGTACATCACAGCGTTAGAGGATAATCATAAAAATATGTCTACATGCCCTCAAGTTTATGTGCATACTTCTCATAACTGGCCGCTTCAGATTTTGCTCTTGAAACAATTTGCCTGCCATCTGCAGCTAAACCAGCCACAGCCTGGAAAAAATATTTTATATTTCTGCTTTATTCTTCATCAATTCTACTTTTGTTACACTGAAATCATAGTACATTTGAGGATATATGTACAGGGAAGCAATATATTACCAAGCCAGAGTGCCAGTGCACTGAATGGATCCTCCTATTAGATCCCTCCAGCATCATCTTCGAAGTTACTAGCTTCTCCACACCCTAAAGAACGAAGCAATAAATGTCAATCGAGCACAAAAAGTACACCTCTTTGAAATTTATCTATCGGTTTACAAATCAAACACGACCAAACTTACCAGGACAATTCCATCTTTGCACTTGATCCCAACAACAGTCCTATTGACAGAGATTAGAAGAACATCATCATACAATTGCACATGGAAAGGACGAAGTGGTGGCAAAAGAAAGGAAAGAAAGGGAAGCAGTTAAACCGAACCCGCTGTTGTCGACAGCCTTCGTGGCGTACTCAACCTGGAAGACACGGCCATCTGGAGAGAAGGTGGTAACTGACAGATCGTATCCTGTGCCTATGCTACTCATCTTCAACTATTGTGTCTTATCTAGTCCTGAAGAGAACACAAAAAACCCTAGAGAATTAGCTGTGTGAATAATCCACAAGACCAACCACAACAGCAGATCATCCCATACTGCGCTCAGTAATGCATCAAGGAAGATTTTACTGCGCATCAAATGAACAAAATTATTAACTTAAAAAACATACTACAAAAGAGTCAAGAGGGGGGCTCTCCATCTACCTAGAGCTCCACACCTAAACCATGGGCAGCGCATGCACACTAATCGGACGGAGTATCTCCCCTACAAACATCTCTATTTGGAATAGATTGCCCACAATTCACAGCGTAGACCAGAACGAGCTAGATCAGGAGCGAAATCGATCCTATGGAAGAGCTAGGGCATACCTTATGAAGAGAAGAAATCGGCCCCGGCGTGCAGATCCCCGATCCACTCCCCGCCAACCCAGTAGAGGGAGCAGGGAGGAGCTTCCGCGGCGGCGGCGGTGGCGGAGGAGTCGACCGGAGAGGAGGAGAGCGGCGGGGAGGCAACCGGGTGCAGACTGACGAGACGAGACGAGACGAGATCGAGAGAGAGGAGGAGATTTCTTTTGGGGATTTTTTTTTCTCCACCCCTTTTTTCTTTTCCTTTTCCTTACGGGCCAAGCCGAGAGCGAGACGGAGCAGCAAAGCGGCCGCGATGCGGTTTGGGCCACGAGTCCATGAGCGAGTCAGGCTCAAAGCAACTAGCACGGCGCGCGGCCCACCATGCAACAGCCCACTACGCTACGGCTCGAGCTGTCAATCCACTTATAAATCAAATAAAAATAACTACTTATAAATCAAATAAGTGAATAAGCCGTGAAATCTCACGATCCGATTTGCCACATCTAAAAATATAAATGGATCGATCCGTAAACTATTTATAGATCAAATTACATCCCTATTTACAGCCCACCAATCCACTAGTGACGGGGTTATCGTAAATCCCAAACAACTAACAACGTTATGCGGTGGTCGATCAATTTTTTTTAACATCGACGATTATCTTATCTGCAGTGAAGACATCTGCGACGAAACTCGACGACTGCCCGACCTGTCTGGAAGCTAGCTTTACCGCTGCACCAACCGATGAGCTCTCGTGCCAGAGAAAGTGACCCAAGAGCGGTGACGCGAACACATGAAAAAACTAGCAAAAATACCGTATCGAAGTCCGTCTGTCCGTGGTACCTACTGTTCTGGGCCAAGCGCGTGCACACGTGATCGCTCGCAGACGGGATCGTTGAAGGCTTTCTCTAATCCAATCCGATCGAGCTATGATTGGCATGCACACTTGACTCTGATTGCGACGGGGAAACGCATCGAACTGGTCGTGCAACCAAACATTGCCGTCGTTCCTCTTACTTCCCAAACTAGCTAGGACAATGACAATGATTCTTTTCATGCGTGATTTGGCACGGTAGAGGCAGCAGGATCAGAGCACGGGCCAACATCCATGTGTCCATTTACATCTGCCATAGTGACGGAGCCAGTAATTTAATCCTATAAAATCAATTACTACTAATTTGTATTTAAATAAAATTATTTTTTATTTTTTGAAATTTATATATAAAAATCAAGATTTGTATGGATATTTTTTAAAAAACTGTGAAGCCGATAAACCATGTAGTTTTCCAATTCAAACATAACGTTGATCTCCCGTGCTGGCCCATCAAACGCGCGTATTCCGATTCGCCTCCCGAGCGGCCGAGCCAACCGCGGCGGCGCTTTGGTCAATACGTGCGCGGCGTAATACCACTACCAGGACGCAGACCGTAAAAACACCTTGCTACTGCTTATCATAATATAACAATTAGGTTCTGTTAACATCAAAATTTGATAAGCCCTAAAATTCTCATCGGACCAAGGTTCATATCGGCTCGAATCTAGTATTGGCCTAGAGTCCTACATCGGTCGATAGAGGTTATCTTAAACCATCCACCAACAGCAGTCGGATTCTTACTAGATTCGAAAAGATTTTATCCAGAGAAGACCAAGTCCAAAAAGAATGCGGCTTGTATCTATTAGTTAGAAAAAATTTGTTAGTTTCCTTTTTATCTTTAGAAAAGTGTGTTTAGTGTCCAATAAGAACTTTATTTGTTTCCTTTTATCTTTTGGAAAGTTTGAGTCGTATTCTGTTAGGATCTTTGTTAGCCTATGGATATAAATATGTAAGCCCGAGGTTCATGTAATTTTTTATCTCACGATCAATACAACTTCGACGCATCGCTACCTTTTTACTTTCGTCTTCTTCGGCGAGTTCATGCCCTTCCTACGAGGGGTAAGTCTCGTTATGGCTGTCTACGCTGTCGGGGCTAGAGCTTCGACGTTCTGATCTCGGCAACGTAAGCACCTACTATCATATATCTTAGTCAATCTGATTTAGCTTCTCGATTTCATCGTATCGGCCGAGATTCGTTTTAGGGTTTACGCCGGTATCGACCAAATCGCCTCGCTAGATTAGATTGGCTAAGGTATCTACCACCCCGAAAATCAGTCGATGGCTTGATTGTCTAGATCTTGCGTTTCTTTTCATACTTAGTGCCGCTAAGTCGTGATTAGAACCGTAATCTCTAGCCTACCTGTCGATTGCCAATAAGGATTTCACCGGGGTTTCAGCCGGTGAGTTATCTGGACGTTGCATCGGCCCAAAAGTTTTACATATAGATTGGATCTGGCCGATGACAACAGAGTATTTATTGTTTATTTGCTTATTGAGAATTTATGCCATCGGATCTCTGGCCGATGTATGCTTTAATCCTCATATCAATGTTTATTTTATATTTGGATTATACTATATCACATTGCTATATCATTATGTTATCATCGGCCGACCGGTTGTTTTGGCTATCGGCCTACCGACCAATACGTTTTTGCCCTATCGGCTGATAGACCTTCCGTTTTGCTATTTTGCATATCTTGTCAGTGGCAGGATCAAACTGACTGGCACGTCCGCGCTTCATCAATTTTAGGACCTGCACTGGAACTAAGCAGATCTCCCAGGCCTTCGTGTGTCCGCACGCCGGATCCACATCGGCGGTACGGATTCGGCGTCAACAGGTTCATAATATTAAAATATGTCTTATTCGATATTAAATTATTATATTACGTTACGTAGATAGGAATAGGAATAAAGACCATCACTGTAAAATAAAAGATTTTTTTGAAAAAAGAACGTACAAGAACTCTTAATCGGGCCGTTTCTTCGGAACTTTAAGGAAGAAATCGAAAGGTTAACCTTAGAGCAACCGGCGGCGATGAGCTCGTGCAAACGAAGTCAAAGTCTCTAGAGGCAGTGACGATGCAAAATCGACGAACAAATCCGTACCGAACCCGCGGTAACCAACCAACTAACAGCGACGATCTCTGAAGATTTCCTCGAAGGAAAACCAATCTGAGACTTGCATCCCGTGGTCTCCTGCCGCTGACGCACTACGGATGATCTCGCGCATATATCCCCATAGGATAATCGACCATGTTCCTGCCATGCCGGCCCGCGGTTGTTTTGTCAGAATTCGACATGCGACCAAACACAAACAACGCAAACAGTGCACGTTTGAAAAACCGCATGCAGACACCTGATCGCGACAGGGAAAGCATACGTTCGACGATGATCCCATATGCTTCTTATATCATCCAACTTGGCTCGTTCCGGGGTTCTGCCATAGCGGACTCAGATTAGTCTTTTCGCAAGTTGCAGCTGTTCTTCATCTCATCATCTCGTATATGGTCTGACCGCGACGGTTTGTTTGCCACTGTTTTATTTAATTTGGCTTTGGTTTGACAGGATCATACTTATTCAGAGAAACATCAGCATGCATTTCAGCAATGTGCTAATATACTAGTATTTGCTGTGCTCAAAGTATCCACGCGATCGATAACCAGAAAAAGGTGACCTGCATCATGCATTTCACCGGTTGCGATTTCGTCATCACTGTGGTTAGGATTACGTTCTCGTTGCAACCGTAAATTAGAGAGCGAGATCATTGACATGCAAATTCCACAGCAAGTTGCATTTGTTTAAAGATTTTGTTACAGATTCTTCTTGCGAGTGGCTGCAGGCCCCGGGCCGATTAACTCTGAACGATCAAGGCCAAGTCAATATACATATAACTAAACTTGTTTCTGCTTTGCGGTGCTTAGCTATAAAGTCATCTGTAGCTGATACAAGCATAGAACACACTTCATTTGTAAATGGCTGAAGGCCCCGTCCACTGCTAAAACAGAAGGATTTGATGGTTATCAGCTACAGCTGCTCGGCTGGTACCAAGCTGACATGGATATTGTCGTTGCTGCTCATCCTGGTAGCAGCGACACAAGTAGTCCAAGGCGTCTCACCTCCTGGTAATTATCAGAGCTGTTTACTTTGCTAGCCTGCTTCTTTGTAATCCATGCTCCATCTGCACAGTTCAGATTACTTCATTATATGCAGCTCTAGGAATCTGTGCATAATACTTGAGAGCTAAACACTCCTCATATACTTCCTCTTAAGAATAAATGTGTAAACACTTCCATATACTTGGCGACCAAATATCTAGCTGCATGATCGAGCTAAATCATGAATCACATGAACCTTAACTTGAAACACACGACATGAAAAAACGCGCATACCAATTTTCCTCTCAACCAAGCATCCGTCAGTATCTGGTGTCTGTTTTAGGCTGTAATTACTTTTTATTACAGAAAACTGTTACTTACAGGGATGTGCGTCTGTGCAGGGTTTTTAAACATCGACTGCGGATTGACAAATAGAAGTACTTACAATGACATTCTTACAAATTTGACGTACGTTTCTGACAGAGAATATGTTGAGGGCGGTAAGAGCTACAATATTATGGCACAATACATGGCAGATGCTACAAATGAACAAGAAAAAACGTTGAGAAGCTTCCCTGATGGCCAACGGAACTGTTATACATTACCCACCACCATTGATAAGAGGTACCTCATCAGAGCCACCTTCACTTATGGAAATTACGATGGGCTCAATTCGTCAGAGAAGGGTTCTCTGTTTCTCTTTGGACTCCATATCGGTGTCAACTTCTGGACGACGGTGAACTTGACAAAGTGGCCTTCACCAGACACGGTCTGGAAAGAGGTGATCACGGTCGCTCCGGACACCAGCATATCTGTCTGTCTGATAAACTTGGGATCAGGAACTCCCTTCATATCTACATTGGACTTGAGGAAATTGGATGATGCAATGTTCCCATTTGTGAACCATTCTGTTTCGATCAGCTACTTTAGTCGGCAAAGATTTGGCCCGGTCGATGATTTCATCACAAGGTGAGATGGATGTTCTTTTTTCTGTTTTCATTGACATTGTAATCATAGTCTCCCTGACGGTGTCAATGGGTTCTTTGTTGCATTCCATATTTCCATGTATCTCCCTGTGGTGATCAAGATATCCAACCGATCCCGTCGATCGTTTCTGGGAGGCAAGCCAACGTTACTCCTTCCCCTGGCTCAACATGACCACCAACCAAAACGTGAGAAGGCTTCCTGGAAACGACGACTTCCAGGTGCCGACAGCAATCCTTCAGAAGGCCTCAACACTAAGGAGCAATTACTCATATTTTAATGTCAACATGAGCGCCACGAACAACCTTGACTTCAGGAGCCTGGAGCTTCTACCAATCTTCCACTTCGCTGAGATAGGTGACAACAGCCCAAACCGAACGTTTGATATCTACAGTGATGATAACAAGCTGTTCCCCAACTACACACCGCCCCTGTTAGTGGTGAACAGCATGCACCAGAGGGGTCAGTTCTTGCGCAAGAAGGGCACGGGCTTCACCCTGCGCAAGACGCCCAGCTCAGAGCTCCCACCGCTCATCAACGCGGTCGAGGTGTACTCCCTTGTTCGAACGGACAACTTCACCACTTCTTCAGACGATGGTATGATCAGTACACATGTGTCATGTATGCCAGAGGTTCATACGATCATCGTGCACGGCAGCATCTGGTCCACAACAGAATTCATTAGCATAATTGAGAACAAAGACTATTAGCAGAGAAATGAAATTTCTCAAAATAGCAGAGAAATGAATTACTAGCATCTGGTCCACGGCAGAATTCACTAGCATTATTGAGAACACAGACTATTAGCAGAGAAATGAATTTGCTCTAAAATAGCAGAGAAATGAATTACTAGCACAAAGTTAAAGATAACATTTACACCATGAAATCATTTAGCGACTCCATAAGTGAAAGTCTCCAACTTATTTAGTAATCATACAAGCTAACAGCTTCAACAAATAACGAAATTCCTTTATCCCGTTCATGTTTGCTTTAATTCCCTTTCTGTGGCTGTAGTCAATTATATGAAAGAAGTCAAGAAGTACTACAGTTTAGCAAGAAACTGGAATGGAGATCCATGCTCCCCAAGAGAGTACTCCTGGAAAGGTCTGGCTTGCAACTATGCTAACGGAAACAAAAATCCAAGTATCATCCGAGTGTAAGTACATATAACCAAACTGTAAAAATTATATATATTCTGAATCCAAGCCTCATATGCCATCATATTTTTTTAATTATTGGAGTCAATACATGTCAATACAAATAGATTTTTGTCTTTAAATATACTATCATGGGAGATGCCTAGCCATGTGTATTGTCTTAAGATCCCAGGATTAAATTTATCTGACTTGTACTGAGATGTGTTCGTTTGCAGTGATCTCTCTTCCAGTGGATTAATAGGTGTATTACACACTTCATTCATGAAAATGCCATCACTGGAGAACTTGTAAGTCCTACGACATAGCATTCAGACAGCTAAATGAAGTTATGTGTCGTGTACACTGAACAGCAAAACATGTGTAGGGATTTATCACATAACAATTTGACGGGCCCTATTCCAGACTATCAACTCAACTCACTCAGAGTACTGTAAGTCTCTGATTAAATATTTAGCTGATCATATAGATTTTTAGATGAATGCGTCATCTAAACTACTGTTTTCAGCGACTTGTCAAATAACCAGCTTGACGGACCAATCTCGGATTCCATTCTTCAAAGGTTTAAGGCTGGTCAGCTTGAATTAAGGTTTGGGAACACTCCCTTGCATGGCCCCTCATCTGATATGTATAAAACCTATCAACTAAATAACCACTACAAAGGTTTAAGACTAAAACCAACACTGGTTATCACAGGAAAACACTATCAATCAATTTAAGGTTCATGAACAACATCACGACATTATTGAAAAACAATTGAAAAGCTAATTTGCACGGGGTAGTCTCTAGTGACTATTAATGCTTTAGCATCTATGTGATTTTCAACAAAACCCAAGCAAAAATCTATTAGCAAATGCATATGCTTTAGAACCCATGTAATAGTTCTGTTTTTAAAACAAATGTAAGTACTTCACCTGGCTGGTGGCATATTGACGTTGCTGGACGGCGGATAGACTAAGCATGAGAGGGTTGCCGCACCCAACCGCTTGTGTCCTCTGCGATCAACAGGAGGAAACCATCGATCATATCCTCGTTGGCTGCCCTGAATCCAAGCAGCTTTGGTGGCATGTCCTGGAAGCAATAAAATACGACAGCCCCTCTGCTTCCCCTCCAACAACGGTTCCTTCATCGATTGGTGGTGGGACGCAAGGAAGAAAGTGGACAAGGCACATAGGCGAGGTTTTGACACCGTCGTCACCCTGGTAGCTTGGACAATCTGGAAGGAAAGAAACAACAGGGTGTTCAACAACGAGAGAAAATCTTGGGGAGAAGTTGCGAGCGCAGCCGCAGAGGAGGCGGCGGTCTGGCGCGCGGCTGGCCTGCCTATCTGAGCCGCCACTCCTCATCCCGTCGCAAAACTAGCCACGAGATACAGCCCTATACAAAACCGCCCCCCCCTCCCCCCTCCCTCTCTCCCTTCTATTTTCCTTTGTTTCCCTTCGATGCTTGTTAAGGTTTAAAAGAAACTTCCCCTCGCTTAATACAAAAGATACGCATGTTTTGCGTATTCTCAAAAAAGTTCTGTTTTTAAAGTAAAATTGTCCAGGAGTACTAGAATTCAGAAGCATATTATAATCATGATTTGAAAAGGTTGCCATAGCTAGTGGTTTTTTTGGCCCTCAGATGACTCTATTTGATTCTATCTAACAAGTTGATTAATGATATATTAGACTAGAAGGCAATCCCATATGCTCAAAAGTCAAAGAAAGGTACTGCGGAAATAAGAAGAACAGAACAGCCATCGTGCTCATCGCAGTGATAGTTCCTGTGGTATTCCTCTTACTCCTAGTAGTGGTGTGTCTCTGGAGGTTGTGCTGGAAAGGTAACAAAACACTAATCTCTTAAGTCCTTTTGAATCAGTGCAACGGGTGGTTCAATGATTGCTTGTTTGGTGTACCAGCAATAGCTGTACTTTCATGTAAATAAAGGTTGGAACTTTGTAGGAAAATCAGAAGAAGAAGATTATTCTATATATGAAGAGGAAACTCCATTACATATCGATATCAGACGGTTCACATATGCAGAGCTGAAGCTCATAACTAACAATTTCCAATCAATCATTGGAAAAGGAGGTTTTGGTACTGTTTATCATGGCATACTAGAAAATAACGATGAAGTAGCTGTTAAGGTGCTTGTGGAGACTTCTATAGAAGAATCAAAAGACTTTCTCCCTGAGGTATGCAACAACACCAATTAGGATAGTTTACTTCAGTTCAATCTAAAGTAGATTGAAGGATTGAAGGCCCCTAGCACGTAACCCCCTAGCATGTGTAGCGGATCGTGTAACCGAGGTGGCTTCCTTCCTCGCCGCTGCCAGAGGGGAACGCCGGAAACGAGCGGCCCTCGAGGAAGGCAGCGGCTGGGTCTTGCCGGATCCGGCTTCTGGTGATCCATAAGTACGTGCTCTTTACACCACACTGGCTTCTGGTGATCCTGCAACCTCTGTAATAATCAACTGTAGCTTCTTTGAAGTAAAGACCAGCATGAATTCCATTATCTAAAAACATCTAAAACATTTTCCATAGTCTATATTCAAGAAAGAGATGCATGTGACTTCAGCTCTTCATTATTTAAAAATGATCTCTCTTGCTGCAGGTGCAAACCTTGTCAAAGGTTCATCATAAGAATCTTGTCGCTTTGGTAGGATATTGCCAAAACAAGAAGTGCCTCGCACTTGTTTATGATTTCATGCCTAGAGGAAATCTTCAGCAGCTTTTAAGAGGAGGTTTTCACCTTTTTCGTCTTTACATTTCTTATAATTTCTATCAAGCATAGTTGACATAAGTAGTTAAGTTATACAAGTCTGAATTGCCCATTGTTATTATCACCAATTGCTATGTTAATTTTCTACAGTGAGCAGTCATACTTCTGACTCAACAAAGCTGAACCATTAAAACCTGAAATCAGTTCAGATAGAAAAGCAGTTGAACAATTCATAGGCATCAACCGCTTTCACTAATTACTGGGAACAAAGTAGAGTTTAAACTTTTCATAAATAAAATAGTGAATCTGTTAAGCTCATAACTCTTAAATTGGGCATAATCAGCTAAAATTGACTTGACACTGGGAAGAAAGAGAAACTCTATGATAAAACTAGTTAGGGTTTGCAATCCAATGTCAGCTCTTTTTTCATGTCACTGGTAACCTATTAAACACACTAACTTTTGAACCTTCAACCTGTATGGTCCTATATATTGAGAATTCGTAAGCAAGTTTTTCTATCTTAGCATGTAAGAGGCCAACTTCTGCTAATTCCGCAAAATTGGATTCCTAGACCATTGTTGGCATGGTATATAGACAATGGACTAATAAAACGTCAACTGTAAGGCATTGCATTCTTAAAGCTAAATATTCTTTAAGTCATAATAGTCAGAAATTGTAAATGTCTATATACTTCAGCATCAGTGAGGAATAAAACAACCAGAGGTGCATATATATTCAAAGATACTTCAGTAGATGATCAAATTACCCTCAATAGATTGGTACTCCTGTTAACTGAAATTTATAAAATTTGCTCTATCAAAGAGAAGGAAAGCCAGTGTCCTTTTAAAGTTCTTGGTGCCAACTCATATAGCATAAAAAGACTTGAAAAGTTCAATACGCCACAGTTGCTATTCTTTTTCTAACTATATAATCATCCTTCGATAACTTCAAATTCTCCAAATGACATAAAGCAGTATTTGTGCTACCGTGCACATATCGGATGGACTTACATAGTTCTATTATTGGCACACTTTGATGCAGGATACGACAGCAGTTTGAATTGGGAGGAGCGACTTCACATTGCACTTGATGCTGCACAAGGTCTATATTTTGAATTATGCATCCACCTTTTTTTAGCGCATATGTGTGCTACTGTGTTAAAAACAAACTTTTCGATGGACTATAGGACTGGAGTACCTACATGAATCATGCACTCCATCAATAGTTCACAGAGATGTGAAGACACCCAACATCCTTCTGGACAAGAATCTGGTGGCCAAGATATCTGATTTTGGGCTTTCACGGGCTTTTAATGCCGCTCACACGCATATATCTACTGTTGCTGCTGGCACTCTTGGTTACCTTGACCCTGAGTACCATGCCACTTTCCAGCTTACTGTTAAGACAGATGTTTACAGTTTCGGAATTGTCCTCTTGGAGATTGTCACTGGTCAACCCCCGGTATTCATGGACCCTCAAACCGTCCACTTGCCTAATTGGGTGAGACAAAAGATTGCTAGGGGAAGCATTCATGAAGTCGTGGACAAGAAGCTGTTGGATCAGTACGATGCCACGCACCTGCAGACTGTGATAGACCTCGCCATGAACTGCCTCGAAAACGCATCAATTGACAGGCCAAGCATGACCGAGGTTGTTTCCATGCTTAAGGTGTGCTTGCCGATTTCAAGCGAGAGACAATCGGCGACTTCAACCCCTCGAAAGAAGAACGTCATGGATGCAGAGATTCCAAGACAGTTCAAGTTGATGATTTCTGGAGCTTCAACAACAAGCTACGAGGGCAGCTCCTTTCAGTCTGGATATACCGGTGGGGTATCAGAAATAAGCCACATTTCTGGGCGGTGAAAGGAAATGCTATTTGCTACATATGCTGGGAGATGGTTTGGTCATTTACTTGATCCATGTCGTTGTGACTTGAGTGGATGTGTGCATATTGGATTTAAACATTTTTGTGAAGCCATTTGGGACACTAGATCAATATAAGTCCAGGACGTGGCGCCTTCAGTAGCAAAGTAATCTGAAGAGTAACTTGTGTGTCTCGTTTTCTTTTTCAAATAAGAAGGGGAAACGCTCGTGCATTTCTATATAAATCCCTTATACTTCATAATAGAAAACACAATCAAATTAAGTTTGCTGCTAAAAATCAAGTCCGCATTTCATTAACATATGCCATTTCCCCTGTATTGAAGTCACGAAAAATATTTAAGATCTGTTTCCTGTCACCGGATCCATCGGAACCTCCAGTTGGATAATTGGTTGCGTGGCTACTCTATTTATCCACAAACAAACTAGACTTGACCAACAGTATATAAACCTCGCGCAACAACGGTAACGAAAATGTAGAAAAGAGAAGAACGAGTGAACGAACGAACGGATGAGTGCGGCAAGTGCCCGACGATGCGAGTGTAACACGCACCTTAGGCCGTCGCGCCGGCAGGCGTCGCCGCCCATCCCCGCCTCCGCCGCCCGCTGCGGCCGCCGCCACCTCCGCCTCCTCCAATCCCCCATGGGCGAAGCGGGGAGAGACACGGCACGGCAGCAAAGCACAAGTCTCGCATCAAAAGAGGGGCCGAAACGTAAAATAGTCCAAGAAAGAGGGGCTGAAACGCAAAAAGAGCACGACAAAGGGCGGCGTGGCCCGTGGGCCTCTGCCGGCGGGTGCACAAGGCGAGCCCACCAGTGACTCCGGAGGCTCATCAAGCAATTCATGGGCCGCCAAAACTGCCGAAGCACGTTGCTTAGGCTAGACCGTCGGCCCAATATGTAAAGGAGCGGACCGGCCTAATATCAAAAGGAGAAACCAGAACTATCGGCCCAATTTCCCAAGTCATATCCTGGTACTTGGTTTATCTTACAAGACCAAGCCCCAAATTTCCCTTCCAATTTTATTTAAAAAAGGTCCTGACCCCAAACTACTTCTGTACAAAATAATTATAATTCTCTGACCTAGATGTCTATTCCAACTTCAAAAATTTTAGAAAATTGTAGATTACATCATGCTACAGACTTACAGAGTAGCATAGCACCGGTGACCGGGCGTTGACAGTCGTTTTTTTTACAAACATTTGGCCTGCAAAATATGCATGTTTAGATGCATTTTCCTTATTAAGTTGACATTTTCCTGTGAAGTCTACCAGTGAAGTTGACATTTTCTTATAAGGTTGACAGTGAACTTGACATTTTCTTATCAAGTTGGCTAGTGAACTTGTAAATGCAGTATTCAACGTGATAATTTAGACCCACAATAGTTGGATATTTTGACCAACAATGATTTTGCAGCAGTAACAGGTCAAGGAGCTAGCTAATCCCAGCGACGTGTTCAGACGAATTGAACTCTTCTCGTCGATGCATAGGACATGTATATTATGTATGCACATTGCACAATTGCGCATAGTTAACGATTAATAACCAAAGCCTTGTCAAATTGAAGAAATGATTCAGTTTGCATATATATATACGCTGTCTTTGCTGGACTACAAAATGCTCATCCGCAGTAACACTTCGTACAATGCTGCTTTTGTCAGGGTTGTTCTGAAACTTGCAATAGTAAGATCATGGTTATTGTTTACGTTTATCTGACGAGTACTGGAGCACGATGGCTATTAGCTTTCCAACTGTTTTTGGCTACCTCAATGATTCAGGTCCATGCCCAGCCTCCCGCTGGTAAGCGCACGTCGCAGCTTCAGCCGCTATATTTTGATCACACCCTTTGCTTTCTTGTACTGTTACATTCTTTCTGTAGTGAACTGTTGTTTGTTGAAATTGCTGGTAAGCTATTTGATCCAAACAATGTTAAATATCGAGAAACTATATTAAATATCCCAAAATAATTCCTTAAAAATAATTTATACCTGAAAATTTTGGAATGGGGTAGTTGAGTCGTAGTTGCATGGTTTAACCCACTAAGGTTTAACATTGACACATGTAACTACTATGAACTCATGTATGTGTTTTTAGTAGGAATTTAGTGCGATTAGATACGTACAAATATTCTCTCTCTTTAAGTAAGTATACTCATTTTTTTATGCCTCTCATTTGGGTACAGCTGTAGCATCTCTTCATGAACGAACACATATCTCTACACCCCACGTACATTACCAGACCTACAACTACAGACTAAACCACCGCGTCCTTGTAGAAAATCAGCAGAGACCGAACTCTGTAGGCGATGGGGTGCGTCGCAGTCCCTTTGTGGCTCCACGCGTTGAGAGGCTGCACCTAAATTATTTGGAGAGAAAGACACCAAACTCTGTAGGCGACGGAGTGCGTCGCAGTCCCTTTGTGTCTCCACACGACCCCGGTGTGCAACACCAAGGATGCGAGCGCGAGCGCTCGATCCCTGGCGCGTAGCGCTCCACCGAGCAAGCTTACCACTGAGCTGTAAGCTAGTTTGCAAGTAACCTCTTTTATATACGTGCTAATTTCGTGAGGCCCCATCAGGGTTCACAAAACAAATCTTTTTTCCAAAAACCGATTGTTATCGATTAGTGAAAGCCAATCCGTTTTAGCCGGTTTCCAAACAGCGTTTTCGCTACCAGTAAGGAAAATAGTTTTCACCTCGAAAATCAAAAATAGAAAGGTGAACCCTGGCCCCCACAATAGTGAGGCCTCTCTTCTCTAGCATCATGCTCATGTAAGTCTAATCGATTGGCTGAGCTCTAAGGTGATTAACTAAAGAAACCTCTAAACAATCCATTTTGCTACCTCAAACTATTTTATTTTTTTAACATATCACTTAACCCTAAATATTTTTTTCTCATTTTATCTCATAAACTATTAAAAATGGTTCACTCTACAGTTTATTTGTATTTCTGTTCTTTGTTTCTCTTTGTAGGAGTAGCATTTTAAGCTAAATTTTTTTCTAATATATTTTTATTTTTTTATCACTATTTGTTTGAAATTTAAATTGAGTAAATTTCATAAAACTACATATACTTTAACCAAATTATCACAAAACTACAGATTTAAAATGCTATATTACAAAACTACATATTTAGTGTTAAATTTATCACAAAACTACAGATATAAGATATAAGGTTACAAAACTATAAATTAAGTAACAAATTTATCACAAAATTACAAGTTTAGTACCAATTTAATCACAAAACTACAACGTTTATAGCTCTAACATAATGATAGTGCTAGGGATTTGAACTTTAAAATCCGTAGTTTTGTGATAACTTCGATATTAAATATGTAGTTATGTAATACTTGGCTTTAAATCTATAATTTTGTGATACAATGCATTAAACCTGTAGTTTTATGATAGTTTGGTTAATAACATATTTGTAGTTTTGTGAAATTTACTCTTAAAACATCGATGTGTAAATCAATCTTAGTTATTCAAAAACTATGTAAACAGTGATAAAAAAATGTTGAGAGGTAAACTATAATGCATCTATCAATCCTATTGAATTTCAATGCAAAATACATCTTATACGAAGAGTAACAAAAAAACAAAAATGTCATTAGTGAGTAAGGTGAACCGTTTTCAATAGATTGAAATGTAAAATGAGCTGAAATATAGTGGGTAAGTTCTCCGGTGAAATAATTAGGGAAAGTAAAATGGAGTTTTCAAAAGAAACCCCGAGTCCTGACACCATAACTCCACCAGCTCCAGGGAAAAAACCCCTCGCAGGGCTGTCACAGCTTTCTTAGTTACTAGAAACTCGCAGTGGGAACATCAGCTTTGAACATTAAAAAAAGACCTCCATCCAACTATCAGAAAACACCGGAAGCAGCAAGCGGAGCTCTCTTACAGTGTTTTTATATGCAGGGTTTTTAAGCATCGACTGCGGATATACAGATAGTGCTGGCAATGTCGACAAGAACACAATGTTGCCATATGTTTCTGACAAAGGATATGTCGAGGGCGGCAAGAACTTCAGTATTCTGTCACAGTACATGAAAGATGCTGCAAATAAGCAAGAAGAAACCCTGAGAAGCTTCCCTGATGGCCAACGGAACTGTTATACATTACCAACCAACAGTAGCAAGAAGTATCTCATCAGAGCCACCTTCACTTACGGGAACTACGATGGCCGCAACTCATCAGAGAGTGGTTCACCGTTTCTCTTTGGACTCCAAATTGGCATCAACTTCTGGACAATGGTGAACCTGACAAAATGGCCTTCATCGGACACAGTCTGGAAAGAGCTGATCATGGTTGCTCCAGACAATTTCATATCTGTTTGTCTGATAAACAATGGATCGGGAATTCCCTTCATATCGACATTGGACTTGAGGCCCTTGCAAGATACCATGTACCCCTTTGTGAATGTTACCGTAGCCGTCAGCTATTTTTCTCGGCAAAGATTTGGACAAGTCAATGATGTCATCACTAGGTGAGATAATATCAGCATGTTGAAATCTGTTGCAGCCTTAGATCGGTATCACCAGGGACAGTATGACCTATACATATGCCATGTAATTTAACCATGGAATATTGTTTCTGCTTTCTTGTCATTTATGCATGCAGATATCCAGAGGATGTTTACGACCGGTTTTGGGAGGGAGCGTTCCACACCAGATCCAATCGCTGGATCAACCTTAGCACAACACAAGGAGTGAAAAGGCTCCCAGGCGACGAAAAGTTCATGGTGCCGGATACCATCCTCCAGAAAGCTTCAAGCATAAACAGCACATTCAGTTGGCTCAATGTCACTGTGAGGGGCGCCGACAACCTGCTTGGCTCCGGGGATCTGGAGCTGCTACCGATCTTTCACTTTGCTGAGATAGTGAACAACAAGACCAGGTTGTTTGATATCTACAGCGACGGCGAGGAGCTGTTCGCCAGCTTCTCACCGTCCCCCTTACAGGTGGACAGCATGTACCAGAATGGCCGGTTCTTGCGCAGTGTGAGCTCAACTTTCACCTTGCGCAAGCAGCCCACATCGGAGCTCCCACCACTCATCAACGCGTTCGAGGTGTATTCACTTGTCCGGATAGCTACTGCTTCTGATGATGGTATGATCAGCAATATATTGCAAGAGCACATTACACATTCATCATGTATGCAGCAGGTTCATAGGATCTGTGTAGCAGCATCTCAGCATTAGTCCACAATATAACTCATGAGCTTTATAGAAACTAGAAGAATGAATTCGTATAAAGTTAAAGGCAGCGTTAACATATCAAAAATTACTTCGCAGTTTCGTGATTTACTGTCTCCATCTTATTTATAGTAAACATATAAGATTGCAGTGTAAACATATATATCAATTCCTTATTCCTTTATGCTCTTCATGTTTTTTTTTCAATCCCATGTGCTCAAATATAATTGAAAGCTACTGTGCCACACCAGCAGATAAGGCGAAGAAGAATACAACAACATTGCTCATTGCAGTGATAGTTCCTGTCGTAGCTATCATACTTGTGTTAATTCTATGGATGCTCTGCTGTAAAGGTGAACAATACAGTGGGTTGAATTCAGATATTTTCGTGTATACACTATACAGTGGAGCAAAGTGGATTGAGTCATTTGTGAATTGTGACTTAGCAGGAAAATCAAAAGAACATGATGATTATGATATGTATGAAGAGGAAACTCCCCTTCATACTGACGCCAGAAGATTCACATATACAGAGTTGAAGACTATAACTAACAACTTCCAGTCTATCATTGGAAAAGGAGGATTTGGTATGGTTTATCATGGCATATTGGAGAATGGAGAGGAAGTGGCAGTCAAGGTGCTTCGGGAGACATCTATAACACTATCAAAGGACTTCCTCCCTGAGGTGAACTATCAAACTACTTAAGTCGGATCATTTCCCTCTAGAATGTAAAGATGTTATGTGCAGTCTTGAATAAAAATCAAGATGCTAGACACCAGTGATATCTACAAGTCATAGTTCCAAACATCTTTTGGATGTACACTAATTTTATTGCTTCCAATGAAAGCCTGTTTGTATGACATCTGCTGCTGTTTCAGGTGCAAACATTGTCAAAAGTTCATCACAAGAATCTCGTCACATTTTTAGGATATTGCCAAAACAAGAAATGCCTTGCCCTTGTGTACGATTTCATGTCTAGAGGAAACCTACAAGAAGTTTTAAGAGGTGGTTTGCATTAATTACAATAAATTTAATGTTGCTCACCCTAAATGACTCAAAATTCTAAAGATAGTACATATACGTAAGGAGTAAACGCCTTGACCTCTGCAACCTATGGCGATGCTACAGCGACGCCATAGTGACGCCTTAACAACCATGTATATTGCCCATACATGTAGCGTGCCCAATGGTACTAATGAGTGTCAATTTGTTGCACTTTGAAACAGGACAACACTGCAGTTTGAGCTGGGAAGAGCGACTTCACATTGCACTTGATGCAGCACAAGGTCCACTTCAATCTTGTACCTCTTTTAGAAACTAAACAGCGTAGATGTTGAAAAACATATGAACCTTGATGGACTGCAGGACTGGAGTATCTACACGAATCATGCACCCCAGCAATAGTTCACAGAGATGTAAAAACTGCAAACATCCTTCTGGATGAGAATCTTGTGGCCATGATAGCTGACTTTGGTCTTTCACGATCTTACACTCCAGCACACACACACATATCAACTGTTGCTGCTGGTACTGTTGGCTACCTTGACCCTGAGTGAGTTATCCTTCACTGACCGATATTAGTTCAATACACTTCTTCTCTAGTTCGAGTCAAGTGAGAAATGCAGATTAAAGAGTAGCGTATTTTGGTGCTGTTCTTACATCTCATTCTCAGGTACCATGCTACTTTCCAACTCACTGTGAAAGCAGATGTCTACAGCTTCGGCATTGTCCTCTTGGAGATCATTACCGGCCAACCTTCAGTGTTAGTGGACCCAGAACCAGTGCACCTACCAAACTGGGTGCGCCAAAAGATTGCTGAAGGGAGCATTCATGATGCTGTAGACAGTAGACTAAGGCATCGGTATGATGCCACTTCCGTACAGAGTGTCATAGACCTTGCCATGAGCTGTGTGGAAAACACATCCATTGATAGACCGAGCATGACCGACATTGTTATCATGCTCAAAGAGTGCCTACCGGCAGGTACAGGTGAAAAGCAACTGGTGTCTGGATCCAATAAACAGAAGAAAGCCATGGACGCTGACGTGGCGAGGCAATTCCAGCTGCTAATTTCTGGAGTTTCAATAGAAAGCATTGAGGGCAACTCAAGTGGGACCACAGAATTAAGCTATCCTTCGGGAAGGTGAGACGAAATGCTTAATAAGTTATTGTTGCATATGCTTTGAGAAGGTTTGATAATTTGCATAATAATGGGATCGCTTTTGGGCAGTTGGCATGCATATGTTGACTTCCTTTGCCATTTGTTTTTCTCGTTTACTAGCTCAACCTTGGAACAAGTTGGTGTCCTGAATTGGCAGTATACTCCTAAGTTGTAATAAGTTCCAAACAATCCTAAAACGATGTGCATCTTTCGGTTTTCTCTAATTTCTCTAAATTTCGTAGAATTAAAATCTTGTTCTTCTGTCGTGCTAGTTCCCATTCCACCACGAAATTCGAGGGATAAAAGAAAACAACGCGCTACTATAGTGAAATGGGCAACCATGACGCAATAACCAAGAAAAAAATTAACAGGATGAAGATGGCTGTGCTACACATGGCCCAGTTCTTTTCTCCAACTGCTGTTGGATGAAGTTCTAGATTTTCGTGACATATTTTTCAAACTGCTAAACGGTGTATTTCGTGCGAAAATTTTCTATATGAAAGTTGTTATAAAATATCAAATAAATCAATTTTCAAGTTTATAATAATTAAAACTCAATTAATCACATGTTAATGTCACCTCATTTCCGTGAAACATTTACTCTTCATCTTCATCTTCATATTAAGAAGATTCAAACACCACCTAGAAGAGATGATGATTAACCGGTGCAATGGAAAGATGGTAGACGGTACATACCTAGCCTACCCCTCTCGGTCGTCGGCACCGTAGCCAGGCAGCCGCCACCGGCCATCCGACCAACCATGATCCGCGGCGATGCCTCGGAGCCCACACTCCAGGCTAGGGCGCCCGACCGTAGTAGGACTCGAGAGCTAGCGGCGAAGCAAGCAGATGGCCGATCGAAAGGCAGCGCCGCGGCATCAACTAGGTTGCGGAGTGGTCGTCGGCAAAGCGGCTTCCTCTGCAATAAGCACGAGAGATTGGGAGATTTACAGGGACAGCGCGCCCAGGTGACGCGTGGCCCATGCAGTGAGTGGTTACGGGCTGGCACGCGCACACGGTCCACAAGTAGGATGCAAACGGGCTGACCCGCGAACCTGCTTATAAACAAAATTAGTGGGTATCCCATGGATTGACTCACGAGTTACATACTAATTTGATCTATAAATGGATTTATGGATCGATCCACTTGCATCCCTAGATGTGGCAAGGCGGGTCACGACGTGAAAACCCACGGGTTACTACTTATTTGATCTATAAGTAAGCTTGTGGGTCGACCCCACTTGCATCCCTACCCACAAGCCACGGCACAGTCAAATACTACCTCCGTCCTAGAATATACGAAGTTTTAGAGTTGGACACGGTTATTAAAAAATGGTTAGAATTGAATGGAAAGAGATTGTGATTGGTTGAAAAGTGAAGGTAGGTGAGAAAAATGAATGCTGAAGGGTTGTGATAGGTTGGAAAGAGAATGTTGATGAAGAAGTTATTATATTTTGAGATAAATTCTAAGTGATAAAAGTTGTTATAATTTGGAACTGAGGGAGCACCAGAAAACCTATAATTGGCGCAGTTGCACCAGCTTCGATGTTGGCGCGCACGTTGGCAGCTTGCACGTCTGCACCCCACTGCATGCGCGATTTTTTTGCGAAAACTTTTTTATCATATTTTAGAAATTGAATCTTTTATCTCAAATTTCAGTGGAAAGTTTTAAATTTGAATTAATTTTTTTTAAATTTGAATTGAATGTTTTAAATTTTGAGATGAAAGTTTTCAAATTTAAATTGAATGTTTTAAATTTTGAGATGAAAGTTTTCAAACCTGAGTTAAAAGTTTTCAAATTTTGACTTGATTTTTTTTGAGTTGAATGTTTTCAAATCCAAGTTAAAATTTTTCAAATCTTAGTTGATAATTTCAAGTCTTGAGTTAAAAGTTAAAAAAAACTTCACTTGAAAGTTTTCAAATCTGAGTTGAAAGTTTCAAATATAAACTTGAAAGTTTTTAATTCTTGACTTGAAAGTTGTTAAATCTGAGTTGAAAGGTTTTAACAAGGGAAGAGAAAATAGTTTGGATAAGGTGTGCGTTACTTCGTTTACTAACGCGCACCGAATTAAAACCCCCAATACTCCTTTCGCTTTTTAATGTATAATGTCATTGACTTTTGACTAAATGTTTAGTCATTACTCTTATTAAAAAAATATAAATATTATTTATTTTGTTATGATTTATTTTATCATCAAAGAAACAATAGATTATATGAGTAGCTTATATTTTTTACATATTTACAATAAATTTTTAAATAAGACAAATGACCAAATGTTATGTGACTTCGTACATTAAAAACTGGATGAAGTAATAACAAAAAAAATGGTATTCGTACTTTTGAACATGAAAAAATTGGTATGAATGAAGTTCTCATTTAGAAATATATTGTTACCGGTGTCGATCAATTGGTAACAACTACCAAACAGCATAATGCAAAAGCTAAAAACAAGCAAATAGCTACCACAACCCCTAGTGGTAAAACTATGAGCAGGATGTCGACCCATGTAGATGCGGCGACGGCTTGTACAAAGAAAACCAAAGAAGTAATAACCACCACAATGTACACAATCTGCAAAAGAGAGAGAGAAAAAGAATCAGTATCATCATCATCATGTATATGCTTGACAAAATCAAGCAAAGGAGAGAGATTTAACGAAACGAAGTGTAGAGGAAAGCTCATGTACGCTTATCCATGCCTTGAAATAGACGTCCTCAATGACTACGCACTACTACAGATTTGTTTTTTCTGTACGAGGCCCCCATTAGGTTTCAAGTGGGCCATAAGTGGCCGCGCCTATAAAAACCGGTCCCTAGGGGCCAGTTCAAAGACCGCACGCGTTATCGCGTGCGGTTGGCTTAAGTAGCCCACATGCGATAATAGGTGTATTATCGCGTGCGGGCCTCTTAAAGCACCACAAGAAACATTGGATGCGGGGCCTTAAGAGGTCTGCACGCGATAATGCACCCATTATCGTGTGCGGGCAACTTAAGCCGACCACATGAGATGATCGGCGCCATATTAGGTCCCCAGCCCAAGCTGCAACCATTCAAACCCGACTTTCTCTCTCCAAAACTTAGCAAAAAATAGGAAGGAGGTTTTCAACTTCAAATATTTGCTTGACATCCATTTAAAAGGTTACATGCTTTATTTCCTCTTTCATTTGCTTCCATTTATTTCAATTTTTATCGGAGAAATGCGACGAATTTCACACTTTTGCAAATGGACTTTTGTAGGCTATTTTTCTATTTTTAGTTTAAATATATTGTTTGCATGGCACAATTTTACAAGTATTTACTACTACATACTACTTTAATGTAATGTTGGTTTAGTTTGCCTCCATTTATTTCAATTTTCATCGGTGAAATGCTATGAATTTTGCACTTTTGCAAATGGACAATTGTAGGCTTTTTTTAGCTTAAATATATTGTTTGTATGACAAAATTTGAAAAGTATTTACTAGTGCTTACTGTTTTAATTTAATATTGGTTTAGTTTGCGTTCATTTATTTCAAATATCTTCGCTGGAATGCGACGAATTTTGCAGTTTTGTAAAATGGACTATTGTAGGCAATTTTTTATTTTTTTAGTTTAAATACAATGTTATTATAATCACTAATGCATGAAGAATAATCTATTGTAGTTTTAATTTGTAGGGAATATTTTTTTTCATATTATGCAATAAGACTCATTAGAGATGTTTTTTAGGAAATGGATCGGGCATGGATGTACGAGACACGAAGAACTCATCCGGCATTCATGAAGGAAGCATCCAAATTTGTTAATCAGGCACATGCACATGCTTTGAGGGAGAATAGAAGGGACATTTTTGTCCATGCTTTGATTGCAAGAATGAGAAAATGTTGAAAGACCCAAAGAAAATTTTGGGACACATAGTGGAGCGTGGATTTAAGGATGATTACAAGGTATGGACCTACCACGGGAAAGTCGTTGTTCCTGATGAAGAGACTGCTGATATTTGCTTTGACGAGGAAGAAAATTTTATAATTGAAGACATGTCCCATGAAACGATGCCGGAATTTGGTGGCTCTGGTATTAACGATTTAGAGGCTGATTTTGATCTGGAGGATATGTTGCGGCACGTTGAACCAGAGGTCCTAACTGGTACAACTCGAGGGTTGGACAATTGGGAAGCGTTGCAAAAATCAGCGAAGGACCTTCTTTATGATGAATACAAGCGATGTGACAAGAATTATACAATGCTGCATTCTGTGCTTGAACTTCTCATATTAAAGGCCAAGCAAGGATGGTCGGACACTAGCTTCAACAATTTGATGGATCTCTTGAGAGTTATGCTTCCTAAGCCTAACTTGTTGTCGTCCAACATGTATCAAGCGAAGAAACTGATATGTCCATTATCTCTATGTGTTCAAAAGATCCATGCATATGTAAATCATTGTATACTGTATCACAAGGAATACGCTGATTTAGACAGTTGCCCAACATGTGAGACGAGTCGGTACAAAACGGGTAACGAAGCCTCTAATAGTGAGGTTGTCGACCAAGATTCATCGATGGATAGAAAGAAAAAGATTCTAGCCATGGTGATATGGTACCTGGTAGTGAAAGATCACATGAAGCGGTTGTTTTCAAACCGTACGGACGCTGAGTTGATGAGATGGCTTCAAGAGAACCAAAAGACGGATAGTATGCTCAGTTGTCCGATTCTGATTCCATATCGGCCGATGCGGCTCCCAGCCAATGCACTATCTGTTTTTGGAAATTATCTTATCTCTTCGAACCCGCTTTGGATCTAACTCTATCATTGACATATCTTTACCAAATTTTGTTGTTAACAAACTTTGACAACCCGCTGCTTGGATCTCAAAAGAACAAAAGAGCAAATTTCCTCAATGGTTAAAAAATCAAAACCTGCCATTTGGTGAATCCCTTGAGGAAATAACTTTGTAGAGGCTGGCGACTGGCCCATCTAGCCTCGTACCTCATGGCAAGGGTACGACATCAGTGGATATACGTTTTACACGATAAGTAAGGACAAGAAAAGTGCAACTCAGAATAGTGGAGTTCGTATCGAAGCGTTCGACACAACAGGCGGGAAGAAGTCATACTACGGGATCATACAAGAAATTTGGGAACTTGACTACGGACTAAACATCAAGATCCCTGTGCTTTGATGCTAATGGGTGAAAGACACAACAGGCGTATCCCTAGATTACTACGGCCTTACGGTTGTGGAACGCAGTAAACTAGGTCATAAGGATGATCCCTGGGTCCTTGCTGAGCATGTTGCACATGTTTTCTATATGAAGGACCCTTATGACGAGAGGATGGACATTACTGTATCCAGAAAGCAACATATCATTGGCATTGACAACATTGAAGACACGTCTGATTACAACCAATACGATGACGTACCATTTTTCACCGATCTTCCCAACCGAATCAAACGCATAGAGTGAACCCTTAACGAAGAGAACTTTTCACATGTGCGGGCCGATGGTGTTGCCGAAAGTGTGAAACACTAGTTTGTTTTTGTATTGATTTTGTTTGGGAAACGTATGTGTAACACGATGTATTCTGTATTAGAGGGACATTTCACTTCCTATTATGTTGTGGTCCAATGAGTTGACATGTACTAAATTTGTGTTGGATTAAAAATCAATTAAAATTTGTATTTAAAGAGTGCATCAAAAGTCCCAAGACAAATCTTATGCTTTTTTTATAAACAAATTGTTGAAAATCAACAAGACTTTCAATTTTAAAATGTGATATTTACAAAGAAAGAAAGAGAGAGAAAGAAAAAAAAGAAAGAAAGATAAGGAAAAAAAAAATCAAAAAACATGTCAAATTTGTGATAAATAACTCTACAAACATTTTTATTTGAATTTTAAAATGTAATATTTAAAATTTTGTACTATTAAAAAGAAATTTAAAAATTATTTTTGCATGCGGCCCACTAAATCGGTCTGCACGGAAAAATGTACTATGCGTGCGGCCCCTTAAGCTGACCGCACGAAAAGATTATTTTCGCGTGCTGGCGGGTTTAGCAGCCCGCACGAAAAGATATTTTCGCGTGGAAGTGCTTAAGTCGCCTACATGCGATGATGTGGCAGGCTACATAAGGCGCGCGCCAGGCGTGCAATGATGTCCAGCCCTAGCGCCGCCAGGCTGCCGAAATCTGCCGCCGCGGCTAGATCCTCGTCGTCGGCCTCTGTCACGCACGGAAATTTTCCCAAATTTCCAGACCATTTTGTGTATTAAGTCCCTGTCCAGGCATCAACCAGGGTACACAAAACGACAAATCAATAAACAGATCCAAACGTAAATAAAGCGATAAATACTTACAACAGAGGCACTTAGTCCTCACACCAAAAAGAAAACAGCAGCGGAAAGAGACGATCCTAGCGGGGCTTCAGCTCCACTCCACAGGCAAACTCAACTGGGGTCTGAGCCTTGGTCCTCTAACTTCATCTTCAACTCAAAAGTACTAAACTTCTAAAAAGGGGAAAAAAATAGCAAGATTGAGTACAACCACCGTACTCAACAAGCCACACCAATGATGCAAACATGTACAGGGGAGACAAAGGGAGGCTTGTGGCTATTTGCAGAAAAGCAGTTGAAAACCTTTATATTTTAAAACAGTAAAATAGTTGTTTAATTAAGACAATATTAAATCTCCACTGAACAACGCTACAACCACGTTGAACAGGCCCAACCGTTCCACCTGAACTACACCAGTTCATTAAGTCAAATTAATTAAACATGTGGGACTAATCACGGTGAATCTGGTCGATCGCCCATAACCGCGGGCACGGCTATTCGAATAGTTTTACTCTGATCAGAGGTGCGCAACTGTACCCACAAGACACGATTCCACACATGTTACCATGCCCCGAAGTATCACCACGATACTGCAAAGGGGGAAATCGTGACAAGACCTTTCGCATGACTCCTCCTAACCAAGCGTACCACACCGCAGGTTTCGCCCCCACCCCTCAAAAGGCAGTGGGCAGCCCCCCCCCCCCGTGCCTTGGTGAATCCGGCAGCCAAGCAACTGGTATATCCCCGGCCGACTCAACTCCATCACGCCCACCCTTTCCGGGGAACGTCGGCTAGGAAAGAGCTATGCTACGAGTCCAGCAGTTGCCCATTCTTGCTTGTGGTAAGCACTGTTATTCTTCCAGGGTTTCCCATGAACCGGTCCTTAATTGCCATGGGTGCGACCAGCAAAACCATGCACCCACAGCCCACCATTAAGTCATATTTTAGTTGGATAATTACGACCAATAAAACCTGGTCGGGTGTTCCGAGAGAACCGCTCGTTAGAAGCTAATTGTAAACAATGTAAATATCCCATTAAATGAGCTAGTGGTAATTAAGCATGGCTAAGCAGATATAATTCTAGCAAAGTCAACATAAGTGACTCACGCTAGTCAAATTATCACCCAAGGTTAACAAAGGACGGTTAACAAGTAAACATGGCACAATCGAACGGATAGGTATACTCTATTCCCATGTAATTAGCAAAACATGCACTTTATTTGCAAACGTAAAACATTTCACAAAATAGGTACAACATGCTCAAGGGGAATTGTGTGACTTGCCTTGCTTCTTCAAACAATCTTCCGGACTCTTTCCGCGCGAACGCGAACTTCCGAAACGGCGAAATCTACACGCTGGCACACAAAACGAGGAAAAACTCTAATAAAAACCAAGTAAACAATACATAAAAAGTAAACAAACATGTAGAGCTCAATTTTAGATGAATTTTGCAAGTTGAATGGCTCAATTTGGAGTTCGTATGAATTAGATATGAATTTTAGAAGTTTTGAGCCATTTAAATGAATTTCTGAAAATTAAATCGATTTATTGCGCAATTATTAATTTATTTTGCAAAGGAAAGGGCTACACTGATATCATCAAAGGGAAACGGCGCCGAAACGGCGGGTCCCAAGTGTCAACGGATCAAGGGCGGACAGTCCACGGTGGAAAAGCATCACGTGGCACCGACGAGGCGACCACGGCGGACGAAAAGGAGAAGGTAGCGCCGACGTGGACGCCAACGTGGCGAAGCCGCGGGCGGCCACGTGGTCTAGGTGTGGACCGGAGTAAACAAAGGGGGCCCACGTGTTGGCGACACAAGTGTCGGCGAACAGGAGAGAAAAAGGAGGTGAAAAGGACTTTGCAGGGGAAAGGGGAAAATTAGGCTGAGAGGGAGGTAAACTAGACTTGAGGAGATGAGCTGGATTTTCTCGGAAAAAAGTTAAAAGGGCCCAGGGACGTGTAGTGGACTTTTTGCGAGAAGCTGGGCCAAACGGGCCGAGCGGGGTGATGGGCCGGCCTGAGAAAAGGGGAGGGGGACGCGAAACAGACTTTTGTGGGGAGATGGGCCAATCGGCCTGACGGCCGCTGGGCCGGAGAGGGGAGGAAGGGACGGGGCCCGTGGGCCGCGCGGGAGGGAGAGAGGGGGGCGGCAGCGTGGGCTGCGAAAGAGGGGGAGGGTTTTGGGCCGAAAACGGCCCAAAACAAAAGAGCCCCTTTTAATTTGTTTTTCCTTTAATTTAATCAGTTAAATGAACTTTGTGACTTTAAAATTATTTATTTAGCTCCAAAAATTCACGAAAAATTTTGGAGAGTATTTTAAGGCACAGAGAATATTACAAAAATATTTCTGGCCATGATTTTTAAAGGAAATTTTTGATTTCCTTGCTAATTTCACTTGTTTAAATTGCTTTTGATTTTTATTAAATTTCTGGAAAATGTATTATTAGGTAATTTTTAATCCCGATCGAAAATCGGGGTGTGACAGCCTCCCCCCTCGTCCACCGCCAACACCGACGCCGACGCTGCTGGGCGCGCGCCTAGATCTGCCGCCTTCGTCTTCCTCTTCACTCGACGTCGAGCCTCCACCACCGTCACCACCGACCTCTCCAAGCCGATGTCGATGACGCCAACGGAACCGGCGATGCCGACGTTGCTTCTCTACTGCCGCCATCGACCTCCCCACCCGTCGCCGGCCTCATCGCTGACCTCGCAACCACCTCCTCCCTTCGGACTTCGCCGCAGGCCTCCTCGTCACCGACGCCGCGGCCACCACCTTCCCTCGGACTCCGTCACCGACTTCCTCATCGCCAATGCCGCGGCCACCTCCTCCCCACGCGGCATCACCACCGACTCCACGCGGCATCACCGCCGACCTTGCGCGCCATCACCACCGACTCCACGCGCCATCACCGCCGATGCCGCAGCCCGCTTCGGCCCCCACCCTCACCCCGGCAGGTATTTTCTAAAAATTATTTTGTGAGATGTGCAAAATTGTGTGATGTGATGATGTGAAAATTATTCATGTGAGATGTGCAAATTTTTTAGACATATACTTTTGTAGACATATATTTGTAGATAACTTACGCTAAAAACAAGTCGTATTTTAATTTTGATGACTTAAAACAAATTTGTAATGTGCTAAATTTGAGATGCAAAATTTTCGCATGTGAGATGTGCAAAATTGTGTGATGTGATCATGTGAAAATTATTCTTGTGAGATGTGCAAATTTTTTAGACATATACTTTTGTATACATATATTTGTAGATAACTTATGCTAAAAACATGTTGTATTTTAATTTTGATGACTTAAAACAAATTTGTAATGTGCTAAATTTGAGATGTGAAATTTTCACATGTGAGGTGCAAAATTGTGTGGTGTGATGATGTGAAAATTGTTCATGTCAGATGTGCAAATGTTTTAGATATATACTTTTGTAGACATATATTTGTAGATAACTTACGCTAAAAACATGTCGTATTTTAATTTTGATGACTTAAAACAAATTTGTAATGTGCTAAATTTGAGATACGAAATTTTCACATGTGAAGAACGACCATAGAACAAATGTCGAACGACAAAGTTCCCTTCGAGGCACCTGTAGCAACTGCCGGAAATGAAGCGGCGTCTAGCGAGGAATCATGGCGCACCCCTAGCGACCCTTTTACGATAGAAATAGCGCAAATGGTCCCTGCTCCCGAGGAAGACCCCGACTATATACCTATCGAGCAGGCAGTAAGTCCGAAAGTTTGGCATCCCAATTTTTATACCTATCGAGATCGTAGGTGTCTAATGGCGTGTTCGTGCAGATGGCTACTCGGCGTTGCTCAAAATGAAAGGCTGCCCAGACTGCCGCTAGAGCTGAAGTAGAGATGGACATAGCCACATCGGGCCTAGAGCGTACGGACACGTCTGCAAGTACAGGAGGACGTGTAAAGAAAAGACGCGGTGAGAGAAGTAAGAACCAGTTACCGAAGGAAACGTATTATATATCCGCTCTCAACGCAAATGGGAAGCCCGTCGAGCCAAGACATGTGATGGCCAAGTTTAGTAACACATGCGGGACTATGGCCAGACTTAACGGGCCACTAAATGTTGAGAAGTGAGATCAGGTGGATCCAAACATTAAGACTCTAATGTGGAACGAGCTACAAAAGTACCTAGTCTATCTGCCTAGTTCAGATGTTCTGGGAAGGGCGTATGCCTTGAAGACAATGTCTCATCAGTGGAGACAGTGGAAGTCAGATATGAACACGTACTTCGTTTAGGAGAACAAGTCTCCATTCGAATAGTACGACAATATATTGTAGGTCGAATGGGATAAGTTTGTCGCGAAGATGACAATACCAGAAGCATTAGCAAGGAGGAAAAAGATGTCCGACCTAGCGAAGAAAAATAAATATCCACACCGATTGGGTCAAGCAGATACAACGGTCACGTCGACCAATGGTGAGCTACAGAAGAAAAGTTTGCATCTCAAGGAAAACCATTATTGGTCAAACCTCTACAGGAACGAACCAAAAACTGGGTATGGGCACGAAGCACGGGGCAAGTCATGGAGGAAGGTGAGATGCTTTTCGAGGCTCCAGATATCAAGCGGGTGACCTCGTCTCTACAACAGATCATTGAGAAGGATAAAACAGGGGAGTTCGTCGCCAAAAGGGAGAACGACCAACTCACAACAGCATTGGGCAACCCTGAACACTCCGGGAGGGTCAGAGGTAAATCGTCAAGGATGAGTTGGAAGGTTGGATTTCCACAGGAAGCGGAACAAGTACAAAGAGAAGATGCGAGAAGACATAGTCGCACAAGTGACACAACATTTCTACTCTCTAGCGGCTCAAAATCCCATAGCCTTTCCAAACATATTTCCCCGATCCGAGCAGACTGTGCAGATGCCGAGCAGTGTCGGGTCGGTTGAGAAAACTCCCTATCCCATGGATCTTATTATCGGTTCGACACCGTGCAGTCTTGCCGTTCTGATAGGCAGAGCTGGGAAGATGAAGGAGGTTGCAATTTGATTAGTGATACCAAGAAGACAGTTCCACAACACTCCAATTTCGGACGACTACGCAAGGGTGCAAGTGGCAAAGGTTCATGCCGAGCATATCTCATTGAAGCTAGACATCCCAACACCAGAGAGGATAGAACTCCTCGGAGATGTAGTGAACCAGTTCATACTGTGGCATTGTCGAGACATCATCCTAACCGGATAGCCACTGTCAACAACCCCAACTCCATCGGCACCACTGACAGTTGCCCCTCCAGCACCACCATCCACACCAAGATTGCCTACCCCACCAAGATCACCTTCCCCACCAAGAGCACCTTCACCATCCCCACCAAGAGCACCTTCTCCACCATCCCCACCAAGAGCACCTTCTTCACCAGCATCGTTATCCCCACCAAATTCCCCAACTCCAGTGATATCACCACATCGTCTGGAATCCCCACATCCGTCTCCTGCTCAAGTCCACCCTCCTCTTGAAAAAATTGATCCCATTCATCAATCTCCTCCTACACCACAATCAGCTCTTGCGCAACCTGTTCCGCCTCCCAAGAAAGCTACTTCTGTCCTAATTACTCCTACCCTTGAACCCCGTCGGCTCATACCACAGATGGTTGCCACGTACAATCCCAAGGAAATGGTAGTTTATGAAACGAGATTAGTGTTTCAGGCCTTCAGGGGGAAAGGTCCGACAAAGAAAGATGAACCTCAACAACTATTGGATTCGCAGAAATCCGTAGTAGGTCATGCAGACGACATGCAATCTTGGCTATCTTCTGACATGCCAAAGGACTATGAATATGGCAAGCCATTCTTACCATACAACATCATGCAAGATCTACCATGGCAGATGAGGCTGATGCACGACTGGTACCTTAAAGTAGCTAAAAAGGGCCTCAGTTTCATTAGTGTCAAGGTCCCGAATAGCTAAAAAGGGTCATCGATTTTAAGGACCTACACGCCTTCTTCAAGATGGATAAAAATGGACATCAATCTCGTTGCTGTGTGATGCATGTAAGTGCTTATTCTTGTTTGTTGTTAGTGAATGCGTGAAAAAAAACTTTCATCTCATTTAACCTGCATTCCGTAGGTCACAATTCACTAACGTGGTAAGAACGAGGACCTCAATAGGCTACATCAACCCAACGAGGGTTTGCCAGACACAACACAATGTGATGCTAGATCCGGATGGTCAAGAACTAAAGGATAAGACACCAAAGGAAAAAGAAGCATATATCAATACTTTGCACAAGCAAAAAAGGGTCGAGGTAGCAACTTACTTGGGAAAAGCAATGCTCTCGCATGTCACGCCCCAAACTAGCCCCGAACGGAGGCCAGTATAAGGCGATCCAAATTAACCTGTATGCCTGTACCAGTCCCAGGAAATAGCGCTGGTACAACAGGAAGACAGAATATCACAACGACAGCGGTCTCTTTATTAAGAGTAGGATTACAATCAAGGTTGGAACTGCGGACAGAACCCGAGTTCGCAACAGCATTACAAAAAGGCGGAAGCGAAAAGCGGAGACTAGCCCTAAGCCACAAGCAAAGCCTTGGGGAAAGGCCGAAACCCTACTACTGCTCGAAGTCTGCTTGCTCCTGGAAGAACTCTTCATCAATAGGGTTCACCTCTTCATCTTCGAGAACTGGGGGGGGTTTAATTATATAGAGCAAGGGTGAGTACGGGAGTACTCAGCAAGTCAGAGGAATTAAGTGTTTAATGCAAGCTTCAAGGGAAAGCCAGTTGTTTTTCACAATTGATTCCAGTTTAAGACTTTCAGAACATCTAAGTGAGTGCTTCTCAACGGCGCGGACGAGAAAGTGCGTCTCATCCGGCCGGAGCAGTGAAGATGTATCGATTGATTCCTGTCGGCACGAGAGGCTCCCTGCCAATCGTTTACCGACCCGGCTGCTCCGACAGCCACACGCGAGAGGCTTCCTGCCAATCGCTCCCAACACCGGCTGCACCAACAGTCACAAATCAAACACGTCGGAACGAGAGGCTCCCTGCCAATCGTTCACCGACACCGGCTGCTTCAACAGCCCAACTTAAGCACAGGAAGGAGAACTCACACACCAACAGCAGTTCACAAGGATCACAATTAAAACTACGCTAAGGAATCACCTCACATCCGCCCATGACCGTGGGCACGGCTGTTCGAACAGTTGTTAACCTCTGCAGAGGGGGTACACTTTACCCACACGACGTTACTAACCCTGAATCACCCAGCCCGCGACCCTCGGTCACGTCTGGCGACCTTGAGGCTTTCACGACAAGGCATTTCAGAAGCCGACTCAGGGTCATCTTATGCCAACGGGAGGGGTCCCACGGACCAACACCAGGTTAGGTCCCAGACCATACTGTGCCAGGAAGCCCAGGGGTCCTCCCCGACACCACCCCGGCGAATCCACTTGTCCCTTGGCATCAAGATTTCCCTGGCCTAGCTAATTACTCAGCCAGGGGCGTCCCATATCACCCATGTGGTCGTACTTGACATATGCTCGGATGTAATTCCCAAGGAATCGGTCCTTAGAGTGAGAATGGGCAGACCGTACCTCCAGTACGTCTCCCGTACCGCGAGTTTTAGAAACTCCCTTTATTTTCAAGGCACCGACCCAAGTGTCGGGTTTTCCAAGCATTTTGTAAACTCAAGTTTTACCTAGGTGATCAATTTTAAAGTTTGAGGGGGAGTCTCGTTATTCGTACGCGAGGTACGGATACCGAGGCTTCACCTGAGGGGTGACAAGGGTGTTAGGGTATTCAAATATCAAGGAAGGTGAATGTAGCAAAAGGGTAGGGCCTGCTGGTTATATTGCAAACCGAGGCCAAGTGCCAAGTGTAACCTAATTAATGCATAGTTTGCGGAATCAAAATACTTAATTTAAATTATAGGTTCAATTGATCAAAGGTGACTTGCCTTGCTCGAGATCTTGAGCTTCTTCCTCGAAATCCGCGCACTGCGGGTCTTCGGGCTCCGAGACTACACGTGAAACGAGACGACTCAACAAAGCGATGAAAGAAGCCCTATTAAAGACCACTAAGCGTGCCATTGGATAGATCTCGATTTTTGAGAAATTTTGGAAGTGGAACGGAGTTAATCGGACGAACGGTTGAAAAGATATGAATTTCCGAAGATTAAAGGATTTTCTGGAATAAGAAAAGGAATTTTTAATTCCCTGGAAAAGAAAAGAAGGAGGGATGCAATTTAGACTTTATTTGGGCGGCTAAGGGCAGCCCAAAAGAATAGAACGGGCGCGGCCGAAATAATTGGGCCGACGGCCCGAAGGGATCGGCCCATGGCCGATCGGCGCGCGAGCGGGGGATAGGCCGATGGGCCTAGCGGCCGATGGGCCGGAGGCCGATGGTGCTTGGAGGCCGAGCGGGCCGGCGCTTGAGGGCGCGGCCCATGAGCGAAAAAGGCCGAGTGGCCGAAGGGGAGAGAGGGGCCGAGGCCGGCTGGGCCGGTCGGCCAAGGAGGCCCAGATGGCCGGCCTGGCGACGCGGCCCGGCCGATACGCGAAAGGGAGGCCGTTGGGCCAAGGGGGAGCGAGGCCGATGGGCCGGGGCAGGCCGCGGCCTACACGGTCGGCCGATCCGGTGGACCGTGTCCACCGTGCGGGCGCTAGGGCGGGGCCCGCCCGGCAGCGACGCGGTCTACACGGACCGAGCGCACGGAGGGGAAAAGGGGGAGTGCGCCGGCTGGCGCTCGCGTGGCGCCTGCGTGGCGGCCACGTAGGCCGGCCGGGCGAACGAGGGGAGAAGGCGCCGGGCGACGGCGGCGATGGCGGAGGGGATCGGGCGGCGCGGTGCGAGGCCGGAGAGGGGAGGGGAACACACCGGGATGGAGAGGAGAGATAGAGGGAGTGAGCCGTCGGCTCGGTTTCGCTGGGAGGAGGCCGACGGCGGCTGGCGACGATGCGCGACGGCGGCGGCTACGGCGGCGCGAAGATGGGGCGGAGGAGAGGGCGACGGCCACGGCGGCGCCCGAGAGAGAGTTCTACGTGCTACCGGCAAGCTTAACCTGAGGAGAAAGAGGGAGATGGGTGGGAGGAGGCGGTTACCGCGGCGGGACGGCAGGCCAGAGAAGAGGGCGACGGCGCGGGCGCGGCGCGGCTCCGGCCGAGGGAGAGGGCGGGCGAGACGGCGCCCGGAGCTCCTTCGGGAGCCCTTGGCGGCAGCAGCGGCAGACGACAAGGGCGGCGGCGGCGAGGAGAGTGGAGCTCGGTAGGGCGGCAATGGCGGCCGGGAGCGAGGGGGAAAATTTATAGGGGCGCTAGGTCGGTTCGGCCGGGGGAAAGAGGCGGTGCGACCGAGAGGCGGTGGAGCGCGGCGAGGGGACCGCGCTGGCGCTCCCCGCGCTAGCGGCCAAGCGCGGCAGCGGTGACGCCGGCCGGTCGGGAAAAAGGGGAAAAAGGGGGGGAAAAGGAGGCTTGCCTCCTAGCCGATTCAGGTAAGGGCGCGCGTGTGGGGAGAGAGAGGAGGGGCGCGCGCTCGGTCCCTTGGCGGCACGCGCGCGCAGCGCAGCGGCGGGGCCGAATGGGGGCAGCACGGAACGGCGCCGGCGGGAGCTGTTGGGGAAGAGAGAGAAAGGGGAGAACGGCGAGCGGAGGAGGAGACCGGGAAAGAGGGAGCTGGTGCTCCCGGCTCGGGCGCGTGCGGGCCGAGCGGCCTGGCGCGGCCCAGCGGGGGGGGGAGCGAGAGGGACCGGGCGGAGGCGGCACGCGGCACGCGGCCCAGCAAGAGGGGTCGCGAGCCGAGGCAGGCCGAGGGAGAGAGCTGGGCTGGGAGACGGCCCAGGGAAGAAAAAGGGCAGGCCGAGAAAGAATCCGGCCCGAGGGCAAGGGAGGAAAATTAGACTTTTCCCGAGAGATTGAACTGGTAGGATTAGGGCTCGGATTTGAAATTCGATTTCGCGGTTTTCTCCGGGTTTGAACTGAGAGGGGAAACACGAGACCTTGGCACACGACAAGACTCAACCGAAGAGCAACTTTCGCAAGTAGAGTTTTTAGCAAAATAGTTTTCCCGCTAACGCCGCGACAAAACGGGCGTTACATCGCACAAGACAAGAATGTCTTAATGGTCCCATACGCTTTAATGTAAGCAACATCTCTTCCGTTTCGTTAATATTTTCGTAGTACAACAAATTAACTACCAAATGCTGTATGTAATTCATATACCTTGTTTGTAGCGACCACTACATATTCTTTCTCGTATATCCAAAGGACCACTTGGTCGTAGTACTTGATCCGACAAACTACGATGAGAGCGCGTTCATGGAGTTTCTTGTTTTGTTGAATTTGTAAGTATTAAATATACCCCTTGAATACCATATTGTTTTGCTGTAATTTTAAATCAACTCAAACAAATATTTCATCGTTGTAGAGGACATCACTATTACGTAAGACATAACGGGCCAGTAAAGGATCCACAGAAAAAAAAAGCTTCTTGTGAAGACACGCTAGCCGGTAAGGACGTATGTCATTAACTTAATCATGTGATTGTTAGTTTTTAATATTGACGGGTATAACGTTTTTACGCAGTGTTACAAGTAACCCCTGGCACTAACCTATGTGGATATTATATGTGCGAGATGCTTAGAGTCAACGGAAGGTACATAATAAAGTTTTCAGATGTAAGTCCGAAGAGCGTCCTCTATACGAACTATTTTGTCTAATTTCATTTCATAACTTTCATTTTGTCTTCTTTTTTGAATAGCTCCCGCAAGTTTCAGTTGTAGCAAATTGGTTCGACAAAAAAATGCTTCTTAACTTTTGCATGGATCTGTGCCACTTCCACCGATGCGATGTCTGCAACTGATTAAGGGAATTTTATGACAATGAAGTCAATTTACACTAGAGGACAAATTCAAACCCTTAAGAGAGTGGAAGAAAGAACATATGTAGATCTAAAAAACATGTATTTGCGTTCAATTGTAATATTTATGTTCATTTGTAATATAAATATTTTCATATGTGTATGTACATATGTATATTACATTTTCTATATGATAATATTTGTGTTCACTTCTAATATCTTTATTTTTTTAATCAATCAAGTTTGTACTATGCGTGAATATTGGCAACTAGATAAGCTCGTACGTGTACCATTCGAAAACTCAATTATGAATAGCGAAAAATATTTCAGTATATAACGTACGACAACTTCCCAAATGGCTAGCTATTGTATGGTCGTTTGGAAAAAAAGATCTTCCCAGGCGGGCCGCATAACGCGACCGCACGCGAAGATCGATTTTCCTGTGCGGCTTAGATAAAAGGCCCGCCTACGCAGATCTATTTTCACGTGCGGTTGAACCGTCCGCACACGAAAATGTTGATCTTTGTAGACATCTGGAGATAGACGGGTCAGACAATCACACATGAAAATGTGTTTTGGTCGTCTAGAAAAACCTATTCTCTAGTAGCGACGTACAGAGGCGGGAACTTCTCAACGACTGTGCGGCGGCGGTCGTCCGATTTGTCATCGACGTCAGGGATGCGCACGACCACGTGGGGAGGAGGAGCCGTCGCCGGATCAGCTGCCGGCAGCTCAACGTCGTCGGCGGGGCGCTGCGGCTGCGGCATGGCTGCGTGGTCGATCGGCGGCGCGAGCATAATTCCGGCCTTTGCTCTAGCGGTGGCGGCGAAAGAGTTCGATGGGTCTCGTCGACCTTGGCTTGGTTACTGTAGGTATTTGCCCAGTTATTATGTACTAGTTGAGCAGACAAAGCTGAAGGCAACCAGGAACAGCTCGTCTCCAAGCCGGGCTCGAGTTGCCACTTGCCTTTGCCGACAACTCGCCGAGGTGATTTTGGATGGTTTCGTTTGTTGCCATTTGAAATCTTACTAAATTTGATTTAGTACTGCTAAAATTTAGCACTGTCAAAATTTGGAAAGATGAGAATAGAAAGAGTAATGCTGGCACGGGCCGACGGCTAACGGCCCACAGCCTAGGACCACGGCCCGATGACACCCGATTACCTCTTCACTTGCTAAGCTGACAAAGGTCGTTAAAACTTGCACTGACCAGTGTTATTTCTCGATCTTCAGTGGAGCATCATCATACACGCCCACACAATTGTTTTGCCATTTAATTTACAACTACACACACATTCGTGTAGCTCATGAGACTCAGTCGCTTGCCTTCCTCGAGGAGATCGAGACACGCTTCGAGCCGGCAATTAATCCGGCTTATTACAGGATCACGCACTTCTGGCCACGCTTGCCCGCCAGCGCGTCGGAGGGCCCTGCATTCCTCGTCCTGTTGCCGCCGTCATGCTCCCTCTTCTCCTCTATCCTCTTCTTCCTCTTCCTGCAAACACACACACGCGG
Source organism: Oryza officinalis (assembly GCA_008326285.1). Classification (NCBI taxonomy): domain Eukaryota; kingdom Viridiplantae; phylum Streptophyta; class Magnoliopsida; order Poales; family Poaceae; genus Oryza; species Oryza officinalis. The sequence continues at coordinate 55,763,514 of BDMV01000001.1, read as the reverse complement.
TCACGGCGGCACAAGTCAATCATCCGATCGGAGAGAAATATTTTCAGAGAGAAGGAAGACCAGGTACGTGTATGTGCATCGCTCACTCACTTGGCCATCATGCACTTGACGAACTCCTCGTAGTTGATCTGCCCGTCGCCGTCGACGTCGGCCTCGCGGATCATCTCGCCGACCTCCTCGTCGGTGAGCCGCTCCCCGATGTTGGCCATCACGTTGCAGAGCTCGACGGCGGAGATGAAGCCGTTCTGGTCCTTGTCGAACACGCGGAACGCCTCCCTCAGCTCCTCCTCCGAGTCCTTGTCCCTCAGCTTGCGCGCCATCAGGCCCAGGAACTCCTGGAAGTCGATGTTGCCGCTGCCATCCGCGTCCACCTCGCTGATCATGTCCTGCAGCTCCGCCTCCGTCGGGTTCTGGCCTAGAGTACGCATCACGGTTCCGAGCTCCTTGGTGGTGATACGACCTGGATACACAGATTTCAATTTCATTGCTTCCAAAGCCCAAATTTTGCTCAAACATTTATAGTTGTCACAGTTTCAGTTTATGTAATTTACATCACAAACAATTTGCTCAAACATTTCTGGTCAGAAATTTTGGATTGTAGGATTGTTTTCCAGAGCACATTTAGAATGAGCTAATAGAAGAGCAAGAGCTAATGTAACGGAATACTACCCCGTCCCAAAATATTGCTATCTAGTTCTTCGTCCTAATATAAATACACTTAGTATAGGTGTATATTTTATTATCCAGATTCGTAGTATTAAAAAATATTTTATTTTATAATAGGTAGCAATATTTTAGAACAAAGTATTAACACTTACTAGTATTTTTCATTTGACAACACCAAACATTTTTATTTCAAGCTCATGAGGTGCCGTCGCATCGAAATAATTTGGTCTGTATGAGTTGTCCAGATTCTCTCACATCACCACTTTATTCTACACCCTTTTCCATGTGTGTGGTATATGAAAGAATCTGATTCCATGGCCATCGGGTAACTAACTGAAAGTCAAAAGAAGCTGATTTTTCTACGTTTTACTAGATGCAGACACATCTTAAGAAGTATCTGGTACTAGTGAAGTAAAATTAAATCATGGTATGGAGCCCAAGTATCTTACAAAATTGGTGTGATGATTTACTAAAAGAAAACAAGATGACTACTGACTAATAATCTACATATCACAAGTAATACTATATCATCTTCAGCCACTAATTAATGTTTGAATGCTGGGGCTGGTTAAGCAACCGGCATATCAACTCCGCAACAAAATTCATGTCACATATCACAGCTCAATTCTTTCACCTTAAACGTCAGATAAACCAGGAGCATGCAACTGCATGCTCACAAATTGTGAATTGGTGACACTATCACAAGCACCCAATTTCATAAATCCTTGTTACTAATATCATTTTGAAGGCTACTCAAACACTAAGCCAGGTCAAGTCATCTGACAACTAATCGATGATTAGGCGACTACTTAATACTCTTATTCACTAGCAATAGCATACTAGTATACTACTAAAGCAAATGAGAGAGCAAACTGCAAAAGTAAGGGGGCAAGAGATAGATATATACCGTCGCCGTCCTTGTCGAAGAGGCTGAAGGCCTCCCTGAACTCTGCAATCTGCTCCTCGGCGAGCTGGTCTGCCATGGCAGCGGAAGCTTCGAGAAGACGAGAGAAGTTGAGAGCTTACTGCTGCTCGCTGATGGCTAATGGTGTGCAGTGCGCGGGCTGTGCCGGAGAGGAGGTGATGTAGAGAAAGAGGCTTTTTATATAGAGTGGAGAATTGCAGATAATGGCTTTCGGCACCTGGTGCTTTCCCCTCCTTTTCCATTTTCATTTAGATTTTTCATTTCCTTTTCATTTCTCGAGTACTAATTCTATTTTTTAATTTTTAATTTTTAATTCCATGTTGTTTGGGAATGTTTTTATCTGTGGTTGGCGATTGTGGAACATGCATAGGAGCAAATAGATGAGAGGGTCATCATGTGGTTCATATCTCTCTCTTGTTCCTGACTTTTTTCTCTCGTTATTTCTTTTGTTTTCCTTTTATCCAATACAGCTTGAACTTTTGTCCATTCCTCCACTAGACCACCACCATTTGATTTGTTTTATAATCTGTATAATAACTAGAATGAGTTGTCATGCTGCAATTTTGAGATGGTAACGATATCCTTTTTGATGAAAAATCAAATCCATTTGAACAAAATAGGTCATCATCTAAGTTTAATTGAATTTTGTTCATTTTGAATGATGGTGTTATAAAAACTACATAACTCGGAATATTATCTACCATCAATATTTGAGTGAAAAAGTGAGTTATTTTCCAGAGCTGCATTAATTGAAGTGTGCACTCTACTTTTTTTCAGATGGAGCTGTATATATTAATTTAAAATATCTCATTTCGTTTTCAATACTCTGTGGACGAAAGACGAACGTCCACACGTGTCATTAAAAAAATATATCTGTGGACATGAATCTAACTAGCAAATAGACGACGCTGATAAAAAAAACAAAACGAAGGCGACAGACGCGAAAGCACACTAGTGCTCCATGCTACACCACAAGCAGTACGCCGATGTGTGTGCCAAACACTACCTCACCATATGAGAATTCACGTTAGGCATATCAGATATATCTTGCGGTATGTGATTACGAAAAAGTTCATGTCACACCTTACCTGCATACCAATAATTAATTTATCGACAACACATCACTCAAAGAACAAGGAAACATATCATCAAGTAATAACCCCTGAAGAAATGTATTATACCTCCAAACAAAAAGGTTAACCTGAAAATGGAAGTCATATTAGATAAAAGGAGCACAGTACTGGAGAATATATGCAAAAGAACTGATCAAGTAACATATATAAACCCACCTACTACAGAAGAAATTAGGCATGACAAACAAAAGAATAGCTTGCGAACTGCAAGTATCCTCGTAAGTTGTAACTATACACACATCTGCTTTGAAATCATTGCCAATAAAACAAGATGATTTCTGAAGGCTTCATGCTACTATAGTTTCATAGTTTCCGATGCTCACCATCAAGCATAGAAGCAAAGTGATCATCAGAGATCTTTCCAGACCTTGTAGTCAGTATTCGAGCTATTGGGATTTATTGGCGTGTCCTGACATCCAATGAAGAAGGTTGGTCGCACATCCATGTTGATCAAAGCATGTGCAGTTGATCTTGAGCTTGCTACAATGGCCACCTCATCAGCAGCAATTGTGGCTTCGCCATATCCTTTATCTTTTACATCACCATTTTCTAACTGTCAATGAAGGAAAAGTGTCAGCAAATACTTCAAATGTGCAAGAGTTAGAAAATGCAGAAGATCATCACCCTGAATTTTGTCTTCGCACCCCAGATGACAAATGTCTCATTGCATGTATGGTGGCGATGATTGCCACGTAAACCACCTGGCTGGATCTGTCCAACATGGAGTGATAAACAAATCAATGCTCCCCCTGTCACAATTTAATATAACAGCGAGTCAATAACTGTCCAAGCAATTTCAAGAAAAAAAGAACTACCTATGTTTCATTCACATATATGCTCCATAAGCTATTTTTAACCCCTTTTAGTATAAATCTCAAAACTTCCATGTCATCCTTGTACAAAGTCCATGACACAGTTATTTTTTACAAGGCTGTATGGAGGATATATTTGCTGCTCCCGAATCTGTGTGTGAATTGTACATAATCCTATACAACTAAACATTTAGTACATGCTCTTTTTTTACATTCTATAGCATATAGAATGCACATCTTGCCTGTCTTTTTGTGACATCGTTGTACATTTGTAACCATGGCAAAAAGAAAAGTCTGAAGTTTTGCAATTACAGGTGAACAGTATGTGGATTTTTCTTACACATGAAGAGGGGTGGGGGTGCAGTTTTCTTTCAAAATTAATGTCACATAAGATCTAGTAAAAAGTTTCATTGCCTCATTTTGTTGCACTTTAAGAGCATTGACAGAGATACTCAAAATGTTATAAGATGACTTGGTCATATTTGCGGAGAAAGCAAAATGAGTAATACTACAGTCAAGTTTAGAAAGTTACAGTTGAAACAAATACTATAGAACTAAGCAGCCTAAGACCCTAAGTTAAAGGATGCAACATGGATATTTTGCATATTGATTCCGACGACCAATCCTACAATTGCGAAAGATCCCAAGCTCAATGCAGCGGTAACAATGACAATGTTAATCCGTTAAAAACCATCCAGTTCTACCCTAACAAGGAAAAAAAAAGTTAGTGACACTGGCTAAAGGTGAATGAAACATATAAGGAACATGATCAAAAGTGTCCATGATGGATAAAAATATTCTCCAACTTGGTAAACTAAAAAAAAAAGGTTGCTAACTGCTACATGCCTACATCTATACTCCAAATGTTCGATTTGTCTTCCTTTTTCCAATTGGGCAATTTGCAAGGACAAAATGGGGCGCCTGAGGCTTGAGGGTAAAACTGAAAAGATAAACAGAACGGATGGTTGTGATTTGTGAATGCAGTCCTTGTTCTGCTGTTTCTTTGTCAAATAAGTAACCCACAATCAACCTACTGATTTGCAGTATAATCTTATCTATTTTTATGCAGCAAACAAACTATGTCAATGAATAACCAAGTACATGTGCCACAAAAGAAGCATAGACAAAACTAATCCAAAAAGCAGTGTAGGGTCAGGAACTCTGGACAACAATCACACTTGGTCTAGTAAGCTGCAGCAACTGAAGGCCAATGCTGCTCCAAAAGGCTCACATTGCCACTTGACATTACACATGTTTTAGCTGCAGAAAATACTAGTGTGATTTTCAGTCGTTTCTAAGCATCAGTTCTTACTTCAGCAAATCCTTACCAGACACAAACTACAGGATCGTGGAATTGGTATCGATTACAATTGTGCGTCCACAGAGACCTGGATTCAGCAAAATCTGATGCGATGCTAATATGCCATCAACTCTAAAGCATTCGACCACACCACTCGATATTTCCATTCTACTGCAATTTTTAGCCCACTGTGCATCACGCAGACTCAGAGAACTCACAATCGACCAAAATGCCACAGGTAGGAGGCATCTGCCTAGGAGGAAACTCACCTGGTAGGCCGGCGTCTCGAGCAGCGGCGACGGGGTCAAGGAGCCACCCGCGCCCGTCGGCGGCGATGGGGGTGGGGTACAGCGCGGCGGGGTAACGGACGAGGTTGGCCTGGGGGTCGTGCACTACGGGAGGCCTGAGCACGGAAGCCGGAGGGGACGGGTGGTGGAAGCGGAGCGAGATCCAGGTGAGGAGCACGAAGAGAGAGAGCAGGAAGGGGAACGACGCCGGCCGCTTCAGGAAGTGGACCAGCGACGACGGCAGCGATGGGGACGACGCGACGGCGGGGGCGCCGGCGAGGGGCGTCGTCTGCGTGTGGATTTGCAGCGCGATGGCTCTCCTCGGGTTCGCCATGGATGGGTGGGCGGCGAGCTGGTGGTGTTGGCGGCGGTGACGCCCGGACTCTGCCGCCTGCGGCCGCCGCGGCGAGCTGTTGCCTGTTGGTGGCGAGACGGGCCCATCACCAGCCCATTCAGATCCCCCACATACGGCCCAGCCTATTATTATATTTCGAAGTCTCGTTGGGCCACATCCACACGCGTAGCAGACTGTGGGCCACGTCATCTCGAAGGCTTATTATTAACTGGAAGATATTTCTCCGTTCCGTCTCGCAACAAATCCTCCAATCGAGGCTGTTAATCACGAAACGGACGGCTCACGGTCGTCCTCCGCTTATCCTCTTCCTCTTCTTCCTCCCGCACCCCAAACCCGCAAAACCCCATAGCCCGAGCTCACACACACCACCACCGCCAGCCATGGCGCCACCTGCCATGGCCTTCCAAGCTCTCGCTCTCGGCCCCCTCCCCCTTCCCCTCCCCGCTTCGCGCCGCCGCCGCGTGCGAGTCCTCGCCGTGGCCGCAGACCACACCCCTCCGCCGCCGTCCTCCCCTCCCGAGCCGGCGAACAGCCCGAGCCGGCTCCTCCGTGAGCTCGCGGAGCGGAAGAAGGCCGTGTCCCCGAAGAAGAAGCACCCGCCGCGGCGCTTCATCCTGAAGCCGCCGCTGGACGACGAGCGCCTCACCCAGCGGTTCCTCAACAGCCCGCAGCTGTCGCTCAAGGCGCTGCCGCTGCTCTCCTCCTGCCTCCCCTCCGCGCCGCTCTCCGCCGCCGACCGGACATGGATGGACGAGTACCTCCTCGAGGCCAAGCAGGCGCTGGGCTACCCGCTTGCCCCCTCGGAGACGCTCGGGGACGGCGGCGACGACGACGGCTGCCCCGCGCGGCACTTCGACGTGCTGCTCTACCTCGCGTTCCAGCACCTGGACACATCCTGCGAGCGCACGCGGACGCGGCACGTCCGGAGTGGCCACTCCAGGCTCTGGTTCCTGGGCCAGTACGTCCTGGAGCTCGCGTTCTGCGAGTTCTTCCTGCAGAGGTACCCCCGGGAATCCCCCGGACCGATGCGGGAGCGGGTGTTCGCGCTGATCGGGAAGAGAGCGATACCGAAGTGGATCAAGGCAGCTAGCCTTCACAATTTGGTGTTCCCTTATGACGATTTGGATAAGATGATACGGAAGGACCGGGAGCCGCCAGCAAAGTAAGTTCTTATCTTATCCTTTTACTGGCGGTGTGCATTTCCTCCATGGTATGCTGAGAATGTGACATTGGAAATGTAGGTTTGGAGTGATGGTTTCAGTATTTTGTGATCATTCATTTGGATCATGTGGGTAACTAGTGGTGCTGCGTGCAATGTTAAACATCTAAAACCGTGTGTGACATAGTTGCAATCATCAAAAACTACCTAGTTGGCATCTTGAAAATTCTAGATTGCAATCAAAATAACAGCATAGAGGCTTTAATACTTGATTTCGTCTGTTGGTTAGATCATGATCAGTGTTTTTGCCTGAAATTAGTCTGCATCTTCAGTTTATCTTCTGTGGCAATCTTGATTCCTGCATCCATATCCTTATGATGATTTAGTGCTAATTTGATCAGGATCCACTTTATTGTTCGTTAGTCTTGCTGGCGCATTATTTGTTAACTTCTTTGATACACTTCTATTAATGCTAAAAGTGATTCAATATTACATGTTGAATGTTCTGCAGCCTTGTTAATGACTGAGTTTTTACATTTTAAAGTGCTGCATCTTATAATGTTCGAGTTACATCCGTATATGCCTATAATGTTCCTACTTTTTCTTTTTTACATTGTAATGTTATTTGTTCGTTGTTTCCCCGTTCAATCTTAATAACATTTGGTCGGCCAATCCTTTCGGCCGACCCGGCCAAAAAAAATGTTCATTGTAAGTGCTAATTCATGGTGGAAGATTTTGTTGCATGCGAATGTGGAGAATGTAACCTTAAACTTTCATGCTCGTAATGGAACTGCATACTGTGGATAACATTCTTTTTTGAATATTTAGCCTGCTACAACAATTTGTGCTACTAGTTTACGGACATGCCTGGGTAACTCTTTAAGCAAAATGGCCCGGGTAGCTCTTTAAGCAAAATGCTGTTTGTGTTTCAGGGCTGTATTCTGGGCACTGTTTGGAGCTATATATTTGTGCTTTGGAATGCCTGAAGTCTACCGTGTTCTTTTTGAGGCGTTTGGCATGGACCCTGAAGATGAGAGCTGTCAGCCAAAGCTGCGGCGCCAACTAGAAGATGTTGACTATGTATCAGTGGAGTTTGAAAAGAGACAACTCACATGGCAAGATGTTGCTGCCTATCGGGTAATTTCCCTTTCTACTGTTTTCTGCCAATCTTCCCTGTTGGCTTCATTCTTATGTTGATTGCATGTCATGCAGCCGCCACCAGATGCCCTCTTTGCTCACCCGAGGCTATTCCGAGCATGTGTCCCACCAGGCATGCATCGTTTCAGAGGAAATATTTGGGATTTCGACAATAGACCCAAGGTCATGAACACCCTGGGATATCCATTGCCTATGAACGATAGAATTCCAGAAATCACAGAAGCAAGGAACATAGAGCTTGGACTTGGTCTTCAGGTAACTCTAACACCCATAGGCCCTTTTTTGTTCTTACGTTCTTCCTATCTAGCATTTATTTGCCCCTCTGCAAATAATTTCTTTGGTATATGACTACACTATACACTGTTCTTCCAATTATGTTTGTATAGTCTCTAAAGTTGGTCTTTACAGCTGATACCCAGCACGTTGCACTCAAGGAAAACCAAAGCTTTTGATATTTGTTCAATGTTCCTCTGGTTTCATTATCACTGTTAAGTTAGTACAATTACTTTCTTTCTTACATGAAACATGAGACATGAACAGCAGATAATCAATGCTTAATTATAGGTAACATAAGTGTGGATAGTTCTAAAGCACTGAGTGGAATAAACTGCAGGGCTGTAATGTTATTGAAATCAACATAGTTGGGAATGAAAATACTTCTGTCACAGTATAAATTTCTAGGAATTTTTAGAAGGTGAGATGAAGATGCTATTTTGACTTGTAATATGGACAGAATTAAGGAAACTTGACTTGGGCTATAAACTATGAGGCTGCAATAACTGTAGTTGTGGCAGCAGACTGGTGAATAATTTTATTGTTTGGGCAAACTGTGATTCTTAAGATGATTGTACTTTGTAAAAATGTATAATAGGACTGAGGTACTCAGCAGTGCAATATAGTGGGCCTATAGGGGAGTCTTGTGAATGTCATACACACACTGAAAGTATCTGTTACAGTTTCACTATTGTTGTTGTATGATACTTTAGTTGCATGTTATTTTGCAAGTGTATAGGCCTAAAGAATCATGATCACCAATCTGCCTTTGAATCTATAAGATGTGTTCAAGTGTATAAATGTGCCTGCTATCATATGGAAAAGATATCTAACACTTCAATTACTGTAATGATATCATGTCTAGATGTAGATTGAATTATTAAGCTCTATCTCGAAAAATTTTATAATATCGCAAGCATTGTGATTGCTTTGTTTTCCTGCAGTTGTGCTTCTTGCATCCCTCAAAGCATAAGTTTGAGCATCCAAGATTTTGTTTAGAGCGCTTGGAGTATGTCGGACAGAAAATTCAGGTTTACTCCTCACTCTTTATGAAGTTTTCAGCATCTAGCCACTGTCCATTGCGCTAAGAATCATTCTGAAAGTCTGATCTTCTCTGTGGCCAGGATCTAGTGATGGCAGAGAGGCTGCTCATGAAGCATCTCGATGCACCCGGTAGGTGGTTGGCGGAGAAGCATCGGAGGCTGCTAATGAACAAATACTGTGGTCGATACCTCCGGGACAAGCACTTGCACCACTACATTATCTACGGAGAGTCAGTGCAAGACAGATTTGAACACAACCGCCGTTTGAGAAATCCTTCCACGACCGCCGTGCAGCAAGCAATACACGGCCTTGCGTACTGCGTCTATGGCAAACCGGATGTAAGGCGATTGATGTTCGAGGTGTTTGACTTCGAACAGGTCCAGCCAAAAGCAGTATGAGGGTGGTCACAAAACCTGTGCTTGTGCTGAGCTGCTTATCCGCCGACATTACTGGCGTTTGAAAGCTGAAAATGTTTCAGGGGTTGTGACCTGTGAACAAATCCAAGCGCAGACAGTGCTAAGTCTGAAGTTCTGAACCCCGGAGTCAAACAGCAGGTTAACCTCACCCAGTTTCTTCTGAAGCCATAACTCCTGCACCTTCTTGTCTGCTAGACGAGCTGGATCTAGATTAGAGATGTTGTAAATCGAACACCGTTCTTAAGTTACAGTTTTGACGATTTGTTGTAAATTTCCATTTGAGCAGAAATGCAAGCCGCATCAGAGGCAAAAACATCATGGGGAGAATCTCCTGTGAAATAATGCTTGCTGTTGTAAAGGAGTTAGGAGAGTATCGTTGCAACAATGGCACGAGCATACAGTTTCATCTGTTAAACACACCATTAAACAGTTCTCTTTTACGATTATACCTATTTAATAGCGTTCCCGTTTACTTAATCCTTGATTTTAACCGTCCTCGGCATCACTGATCATGGTTGACGGAATAAATAGAAAACAGTGTTCGGTTTGGTTTGCAGATAAGTGAGCAATTCCTAGATGGGCCGTACAGCCCAATTTTGACAGGCCATCTTGGGCCAGAATTGAAGGCTCGTAACGCGTATTGGGCCCCCACCAAAGCCCAAAGCCTGAACCCTAGCCATCCCTTCCTCCTCCCCTTCATCGTCTTCTCCCCCACGGCGTCGCTACTCCCAAATCCGCGAAGAACTGACCAAAACCCATCGGCGAATCTGCCTAATCCATCGGAGTAGGAGGAGGAGGAGGAGGAGGTGGTGGTGGTGGTTTGCAAGGGAGCGGCGGGAAGAGGAAGATGTCTTCGCTGCGGAACGCGATCCAGCGGCGCGCTCACAAGGAGCGCGCCCAGCCGTAAGTTCATCTCCACCCACAAACGCTTCAACGTCGAGCCTCTCCGATCTTGGTCGATTCTCTGCCTGCCATGGCACCGCCGCTGGGCGCGCGGCGCCATTTGAAGGGATCTTTGATGCGCTCTGCGACAGTTTCCCTGTTGAGCTTGTCGCGAGTGCCTTTTTGGTGTGCGGATTTCTGGACTGACCTGGGATTCTGATGGGTTTGTCAGGGAGGCGAGGAAGAAGTTTGGGCTTCTGGAGAAGCACAAGGACTACATCGTTCGGGCGAAGGCTTTCCACAGCAAGGAGGAAACCATCAGGGTATGGCTCCTGTTCTACACTTCACGCTTCTGGCGCTTTGGAAACTCTGAAGTTAGCTACGTTTTACCAGAGCTGAAAATATTTGCATGATCCAACATTCTATTTTCTTAACTGTGTGCTAAGCTATTCTCTGCCTTAAAGGATTTTGTGAGATTGACTAGCCATTCTCTGATAATGGAGTTGTTTATTATTGATATTTAGGGGAATTTATATTTTCTTTTAGGAATATTAAGCAAATTACATCTTAGACTATGGATGGTATAATGCTTTAAACTCCTCTGTGGGGAGACATCAGTACATCACCATATTGGAACAGTTTAGGACGTAGGGGAGTCTAATGGAACATATTCTTCTGTTTCTTGTTATTATTCTTTAGGATTATGAATATTGTGACTGTCTTAATATATATTCTATGCTCCTGCTTAATTACAGAAATTGAAGGAGAAGGCAACATTTAGGAACCCTGATGAGTTCTATTTTAAGATGATCAACAGCAAGACTGTTGATGGAATTCATAGGCCTAAGTATGTACAGTTTGGCTCTTTTTGTAATTTATGGCTTGAACAACTAATACTTCATGTTTTAATTTGGACTGTCATATATAAGGCCTGAAGCAAACAAGTATACTGAGGAGGAACTCATGCTGCTAAAAACTAAAGATATGGGATACATCCTTCAGGGTATTCAGAGTGAAAAGAAGGTTTGTGATGATGTTCAGAATATTTAAAGCAAACAAGTATACTGAGGAGGAACTCTTCAGGTTGAATGATTTATTCTATCCTAACTTGAATTTGACTCCTTTGTAGAAAATTGAAAGATTAAGCTCCATGCTTCATGAACTAGACAACAAGCGACCAAACAAGCATGTTTACTTTGCTGAATACAGGTACATGCCACTACATTCATGTTGAGTTGAATATGTCATTGCCATTTTGAATTGTTAGCTAGCTAAGATTGTGTCAATGTTGAGTTGAATATTTGTTTTGTTTCAGAGAAGAAGCCAAAGAAATACAATCTAGGATAGAACAAAAGAGCAGTTCACTTGGTTTGGACAACATCCCTTCCCGTATAAAGAGGTACATGGCACTTCTATTTGGAACAAGATTAATTATTAGTATTATACTCATGAACGACCATTTCCACACTTATCTACTTAATGAGGTACTTGTTTTCATCTTTTGTTGGAAATTACCTTTAGTTAATGAATGTACATGCTTTTGTGTACGTGCATGTCCTGTTCACCACTGATGTGCTTGCCATAGCGAAACTACTTACGTTGTGTTCTTTTTCTTGTGTTGAGAACTAATTCCCTCCGCACAAAAAACGAGATATCTTATTAGCGCATGATTAATTAAGTATTAGCTATTTTTGTTTTGAAAAATGGATTAATATGATTTTTTAGAGAAACTCTCATAGAAAAATTTTGTAAAAAATGTACCGTTTAGTAGTTTGAAAAGCGTGCGTGCGGAAAACAAGAAAGATGAGTTGGGAAAGAAGAGGGAAGAACACAGCCTTAGTTGTAATGATTTTATGTTGTATGAGTTATGTTTCTCCAGCTTAAAGCATTATCATGTGCAGTTTAGTGCATTGACAGCTACGTGATGAACTTATCCTGTCATCAAATCCTTTCCAGGAAAACTGCTTCGTCCTATAGGGAGTTAGAGGAGAGGAAACAGAGGGTTCAAAAGCTTGAGAAACTGTATGCAGACATGGCCTTGCAGAAAGAGTTGAAGGTATCGGATATCTGTCATTAAATAGAGTTCTTATATTTGCATAGCTGTAAGTCTCTCTAAGTACTTTGGTGAGTTGAAGTTTACTTGAAATGGTACGATGAAAAGTGGTAAGAAACTGGCTTGAATGGTTGATGCTGGATGGCTGCATCTATTTGCACCCAACTTTTGGATGAAACTTGCTCACTGTTTGGTGGAACCTTGGTAGATAGCCAATTATGCAATTTTTTGCAGTTTTTCAAATAAAATTAGTGAAGTTCAATGTTTGCAACTGAACATATTGTGAGTTAAGCCAACTCAGTTCAACCTGATCATATTTCAGAAGTACTATAAGCGTAAAATGACCTGAATTTAGAATCTGCAAAGTATCTTGTGAGATATTTTGAGCAGGTATTTGGTGGTATTGTGGTACAGGATATTCTATGATCGCTTCTATTTAAATTTGACTGAATGTTTATATTGTTTAACTGTTCAGCTACTGACTTTTCTAATTTGGTGCAGAAACCTGGACGGAAAAGAAAACTCCGTGAGGATGAGATTGAGAATCAAACATCCCGGCCTGTTTATAAGTGGCGAGCACAACGGAAGCGGTGAGGTACAATTGCCGTCTTTTGCTCTTACTTCCTTGCTGACCTATTGATTTCCACTTACTGTCGTTCATCGATCTTCAGATGATGTGAATGGCTTACAATGGAATCATTGAGAATATATGGAGTATTACCAGTAGATCCTAAAGCAAACGGAGGCTAGTGTTTTTTTTTTCTTGAATTCTAATGCATTTACATGTAGCAAGTGCCCCTCCACAACCGTCTCTCGTCATAGCCTTTACTTGATTGTATTTGTGGATCCATGTTGGATACCACTTACTGCTACCTGCTACTGATGTGATGTACCTATGTGCTTTTTACACAATGTTGGGTAACTAGCATCAACAATTGAGAACTTGAATGGTCCGAATCTTCACGCATCGTCCGTAATCAACATTCCAAGGTTAGCAAGCAAAGCACAGTGCCACCAGAATTAGCCTTGGGAACTTAACTATTTTGATGACTTGCCTTACACGATTAGCATGTAAATAACCAGTCTTTAGTGTATGAAAGAAGTATATGATATATTCTCCAGAAAAAAAAAGGTTATACACAGCCAAAAAATCACTCTATTGCATATTTGAATGCCAGTTTTCATGCTTCTATATACATTATTGCAATAGTTAAGTTCGGATCTCAGCCAAACTGCCAAAATCCAACCCTTGCAACACAGCTTGCAAGTTCCTCAAAAGAAAGAAAAGAATACAAGGAAATACAAGAATCGTCTTGCAAGTTGCAAAGCCTATCAAGTTGCCGAAAGATGTTTTCTTGGTGCAAGGGCAAACAAAGATCACAACCATAAATACACTAATGTGATTCACATGCGAGACCCACACATCTTGGGTTCATCACTTCATTCTGCCGGCTTCCGCGGCGCATGAAGCCGAGAATACCTTGAAACAAGTACGAAGTGTTTGTTGAGAATGAAGTGTTGACTCGAGGGGCTCTCATCTCAAATACCTTGAAACAATGTATTCAGCAATTGCCAAACTTGACGTCAGACCAGGGGATTCTATTCCAAACAAGTTGACCAGCCCAGGAACACCATGGATATCCTCCCCCTGCAGTAGTTAAAGAATTCAGTTAACCAGTCATATGCAAGACAGCTATAGAAATGTTATAACAAAAAAAACCTGAATAACAAAATCTGAAGGAGGCTGCCCCGGGCCAGAAAGCTTTGGTCGTATCCCGGAATAACCAGGTTCCAAAGAATAATCCTTGAGGTTAGGAAAATACTTCCTTATTACAGGATAAAATTTAGAACATCGGGTAGGATTGACTGAGTAATCGAACCTGACAAACATAGATGCCAAGGTTATGTAAGATGTTCCTCAGAACTAGATGTACTGTCATAGTAACCAATGTAAATGCGGAGACCATTACAAAGATAAATTAGATATATACAATCAGCAAGGGAAGTTCACAAGCTCAACAAACTAGATTTTCTTACCTATTCAGGAAGCACGACATGACATCCTTCCCACCATCTATCCACTCAACATCTGGGCCAAATCTAACAAGGCCATTCAAATCAAGCGTGACATGTACCCCTATGCCACCATCCTCTGGTAGAGGGTATATTAAGTGGCTGAAAGGGCTCTTGGTTTGAGAAAGAGTGAAGTAACATCCACGGGCATAATAAGCAGGGGGCACAGATACTTGGTTAAGGCCATGAAATCTTTTGGCAAGTGGAACTGCACTCAAACCTGCTGAATTTATCATTAGTTTAGGAAGCAAAATGAGTTGTGGGGATACAGGAGAATCCACAGAATGATTCTCCAGTTCTTTGCTTTCAGAAATATGAAGCTCGAGGCCGTCATCTCCAACATATCCATTCATAACTGCTGTGTTGTATGATATGGTTGTTCCTAAGTTCTCAGCATCAGCCTGCATAAGCAGAAATAACAAGTTTAAGTGAAGGTAAAGGCTGGTTTGGTGTTATGCATGATGCTAAGCAGATAGACTGGACTGATATGACCACCGTTTTAAAGTTAGAACATGCAGAGGAACATAATTTCCATCTTTCTGTTGACCAAAAAATGTGTAGAGGAAAGACCAAAAGATATGTTTTTCGGAGGTATTGCAATTTGCAAGGAGCCCTTTTGATGTAAAAAATAAAATAAAACAGTCCTTTGTCCCATGTTAACTATCTAGCTAAAATGCTTCAATTGGGCAAAGGCCCTACGTTTAACCCACATTGGCTATATACTAGTATACTACTATCACTTTTATGGTGCAAACAGAAAAGAGAACTTCGAAAAGAATTAATTTTACAGTGGTCAATTACCAAAAGAGAGAGCATGAGTGAGTGAGAGTCAACAATCCCAGTACGAGGTGACAGTAAAGCTTTAAGACAGCGAAGTTCAGGTTCCATCTTCATAGCTTCAGAACCCTCCATCATCTGAAGATCATCCACCCCATTTTCTTTAGCATTCTTGAGAAGTATGTCCAATTTTGCAGTCTCTGCAACACCAGTAGCAACGATGAGCTTACCGAGCTGTTTATGGGGAATTTCTCGTTCTGCACAGTACTTGTAGAGCATTTCCCTTCCTCTTACACAAAGACTAGCCTACAAAAGAACATTTCGTAGGTAGAATCAATAAAACACGGATGTGATAGGGTTGGAATAAATTTTCTTTTTGCATACCATAACTAAGAAAACTCAAGTCATGTGATGCCCTCAAACTGGAAGAGAGCTTTTAGGGTGTTTGGGAGGTACCCAAGGTACCTCTCAAACCACTCAGTATCCACCCTTGATTTGCTAAAGGGTAACTTAGGGATAAAAAAGCACAACAATGGTAACTTAGTAGTTGTTTCAGTCGTAACAACCTCTAACTCCTTCCTGGCTGTTTGCTGCTACGCCCTAGTTAATTTTTAGCCGGACTGACAAACTGGCCACTGGATGCTAGCCCCTATTCACTAATTCTCATTTCCACTTGTTGCTCGATCCCATCACTATGCTTTCATCCACTATATCGCTGCCACCTATGCAGGCTCCTACCACTAAACCAAATCTAATTTCTTGTCTCTAATGGTTATTATCTAAAATTTGACTTTTAATCATTCTCTTGTAAACCCATTTGTGCGAAAGGAAGATATATTTTAATTTTAATCATGCGTTCTTTCACAGTTACATGGCCTTAACTATTGATCAATCACCAGTTTTATTGTCATTTACACAGTTTGGGGTTAATGAATTACTGATCAATTACATAGCTCTTTCAGTATGTGCGATCGGTCTTCTCTTCCACCTCTAAACGCATGTTTGTTCCCTGTAATCGATGATGGGAACTTCATAACACGTCCGGGGCCATCCACCATACAGAACTGCTCCATGATCCGAAGCAGCAGATTTATCAAGAACTGAACTTCCTATATCGATCTAATATGATACCACAGACAAAATTACCCATCTAACCTTTCAACCAATCTATAAGCTAATACCTGCCCCGCCTTTTTAAGTACCTTTTTATAGGTACCTTGTATTGTAAACCATTAGATTAGGTTGGATCAACGGTCCTCTTCATTTCCAAGCACTGGAGAAGCTCTCAAAACCCCAAACAGTAATGGAACTTACCATGCCATTTCACATGGTAAATTAGTTCAATAGACGTGTTTGCACAATTAGATACATAAATCCCATATTATTTGTGTAACTACCAAAAAAACCCCAGATTCACACTTACTAGCCTGAGATTTTCTGATAAATATGAACTATCCCATGCAGCGAGAATGATAAACTGCCAGCAAATGACTTGCATATGAATCACGAAAATCCAACACATTTCTAAGCTCCAGTGGTACAATTGAAATGCCCCATCCCCTTCCCTCCTATAACCACAGATTAAATCCTTTCTAAATCTACATAACAGCACAACATCTGGAATAAATTTCAGCGATACATCCAAATTTCCATACCCATAAAGGTAGCCGATCTCCTATACCAAAATGGCTGGTAAATTCCACAGATCCTTCGCTATGGTCCCGAAGGTAAAGGGCGGACCTGACTCACCTTTAGGCTGCCTGGAGGGTAGTAGATGCCGGCGTGGATGACCTCGCTGTTGCGGGAGCTGGTGCCGGTGCCGAAGCTGGGGGCCGCCTCGACCACCACCACCTCGCGGCCGGCCATGGCCAGCGCGCGCGCCACCGCGAGGCCGACCACGCCGGCGCCCACCACCACCGCGTCCGCCGCCTCCCGGGGGGCTCCGGAGGCGATCCCGGCGAGGCCTCGCCGGCGGCAGGCCCCCGCCAAGCGCCGCAGCGGGAGCATGCCTGGGTATCGACCGCTCTGACGGTCTCGCTGCTAGTTAGTTAACCGGCGGCAGTGACGATAACCTCAGCTTAATCCCGAGTTAGCGGCAGTGTACATGACGATTATTGATTACAGTATAGTTTTTTTTTTTGTGTGTTCGTGAGATTCATTACTCTGATAAAGTTTTGGCCGAATTGTATCTATAACTACTACTCTTTCCGTTTCATATTATAAATCGTTTGATTTTTTTAATTAATTTTTTAAAATTTAATTAAATTTATAGAAAAAAAATACAAATCTATAACATTAGTATCTAAAATATATTTGTTTTATATTAATAATGTTAGTATATTTTTCTATAAATTTGGTTAGATTTAAAGAAGTTTGATTAAAAAAATTAAACGATTTATAATATGAAACGAAAGTAGCAGTATACTACATCAATATTGCAGTTAATCTTGCAAGGGAGCAAAGTTAAAAGAAACGCAAACATAGTACTTTGAGTGTCATCACTTCTCTATGCAAGTTCACTCCAAATCTCTGCTTTGTCATGGAAGTCACATGAACAATGTCCATTTTCCTAAGATTGTTACTTTGTTGCAGCATACAGTACTCATCATTCTTTGCAGCAATTGCAAATTTATCTGGGACAACAAGGCGTCATCAAAGGTGCAATTCTTTGCATGGCTACTGGCTAAAGAAAGACTCCCCACCAAACTGAACCTTCACAAGAAAAATATAGTTCAATCTCCCGTGTGTGACATCTCCACTGAAGCAGATGAGACCGCTTCACACCTTGGCATCCAATGCCCCTTCGCTTCGGCCTTCTGGAATCTAATTGGCATTCAACTCAACATCTCCAGTGTGAAGGATCTGGCACAGCTGATGCCTCCAAGATGCCACTCTCTTGGCTGAGCGAATACGCTTTCAAGATAGAAATACTGTATCGTCTTTGAAAGAAATCTTTTCCTCCTCACTTAGGCTGTTTTCTTTGTTGCTAGTTAGGATTAGCTGCTTCTTGTCTTTCATGTTTTTCAAATTACTAAATGGTGTATTTCGTGTGAAAACTTTCTATAAAAAATTTGCTTAAAAAAATCTAAAAAAATTATTCATCAAAATTTTATATATCAATACTTAATTAATTATATGCTAATCATATTTTTTTTTACGTGTGGCTAATCAGCACATCTAAATTTTTAGAAGGAACGCAGCCTTAGATCTCTAAATATATAAAGTGCTATGAAAATGTAACCTGTACTTTGCCTTCCTTTAATCGAATTCAAGTGGGAAAACTCTCCCCCGTTGCTTTTCTAAAATAAAATACTCATCATTCATGAACGAAAACTACAAAACATTTTCTACCTTTTCAACCGAGCACGATAACCGTAATCTAATTGATGCGCACACGTTTTCGTACTAACAAGCGACTAGTTACGAGCTGTTCAATGCTATTCGCATATATTTTGTTAGGAAAATCTAACCTAACTCCGTGCACGGTACTAGTCCATCAAATAAGTAAAATATATATTCCTAGCACGTAAACTTCAAATAAAAAAAATTATTTTAAATTACTTATTTAATGATTACACCATTTGTGTTCGTTGCAATTAAATTTTTATAATAAAATATCACATGATTATATTTTGATCAAATATTACAAATTACTTTTATAATATATCTAAATTACTTTTATTTTTCATTAAACTACTTCTTAAATATATATAAAAAAATCAATAAAACCTAAAAGTAATTTATATATTATAAAAGTAACTTAAAATAAAAAGAAAGAAAGTTGTCATGGCATTAAAAGTAAATCTTTTGTGGGGTTAAAAACATAAGTTTATCTAGAAATTGAATTTAATCAACACAAATTATAGAACTAACCAATAAAGTAAACCATTCATAACATTATCAATGTCGAAACTAATTAAATCAAATCTAAAAATAATTTACATATATGAAAAAAATAATTTACACATATAATAAAAGTAATTTATACTATATATATTTTTTCTTTTATCAGAATATAATCGCACAGTATCTTGTTATAAAGATTTAATTATAATGAACACGATGGTGTAATTGAATTGTAGATTCAATAAGTAATTTATGATAAAATTTTGTTTGAATATCTTAGGTATTAGGAATCCTTTTCTTACTAAGTGAATTATACTCTCGCTTAGAAAATAGATACATGTTAACTTTAGCATTTGTTAGGATGGTAGCCGGTTAACAGTAATTTACTCTGGGCGTTCGGTACTATCGAACCGTTCGGTACGGTACTTCGGTACCCATACAAATTCGGTTCCTGAGGAAACTGGTACCGTTCGGTTCCTAGAAAAACTCGGTACCGAGTAAATTCGGTACCGGTAAATTCGGTTCGGTTCCAGTAAATACCGAAAATACCGAACAGGCTCCAACAACATGTAACATCAGGTTCAATAGCTAATTTTGACAGAAATTCAACATGATCTCTTATAGAACAAGAGTGCCAAAGTCATACATATAAAAATCCATAACACTATAGGACTCAGTAAATATCACAATAGAGTGATACAATAGAGTGCTGCTGCTGGGCCTCGGTAAGTTCGGTACTTCGGTTTATCGAGGTATGAAACCGAATTTACCTCGGTAATTTCGGTACCTAAGAAACAGGAACCGAAAATTTCGGTTTCGGTACTTTTCGGTTCGGTTCCCGGTAATTTCGGTTCGGTTCTCGGTTTTCGGTTTTTCGTGCCCGGAGTGAACAGTAATTAGTATGCATGCACTGTGTAGTCCCATCCTTGAAATTAGTGATAACAGCATAGTAAGCTCTGCCTCATGTTGGTATCTACACCATAAATGAGACTTGGAAAGGAAATCTAATCAAGGGTAGCAATCAGCATTGAGACCTCGACGTCAACATTGTTGAATAGTAGAGGGAGAAAAGAATACTGCATAACGTGAATGATTGTGTGAATGATTGTATTGAGACTCAAAAACCTGTATGTATTAGAAAGGAATGATTCTAAACAAATCAATCCTATCATAGTAATCCTCTAACATCCATATATTTTAATAATATTGTTGCTACTGTTTCTGTGACGGTGGCGGCGGCTTCCCGTAGAGTCCTGGGCCTAAGGTTTCCCAAACCGTCGGGGTCATGGTTACCGCGTCCTGACGGTAAGCACGGTTATCGTGGTCGTGATAATCATGACAAACCGCACGAAACCGTATAAAATTTATTAAAATTTTAAATTATTTTTTAAATTTATTTGTATTTAAAGAGGTTACCGTGGTTTTCATTTTACCACGGTTTTGAAAACCCCTGGGCCTGCAGAGCTGGACGCAGTATGGCTTCCCGGTGTCGGCGTAGTGCCCCGCGGCTCTCTCGTACCACTCCCTTGCTTCCGTCCACCGCCTCCGCGTTGCATACATTCGGGCTAGCTTCTCGCAGGCGGACGCCGCCAGCTGCTGCTCGTTCTCCAGGACAAGCATGCGCACCGATCTCCTCAGGTCACTCTCGATGGCGCGCGCAGTTTGCTCATCGTCCGGGCCGAAATCCTTCATGTGGCATTTCGCCGATTCCCATAGTGCCACCGCAGCTGTCAGCTATCGACCCATCTGAGAAAATTAGCACAGACAGCTGAATTAGTAACGGATAAGTTGATGATACTGTGATGAACAACACATATCTTTTTTACTCCTTCAAACTTCATTTTTCCTCCGTCTAAAAAAATTATCCTTTTAGCTTCTAAACTTATACCACAAAGAGAGTATCTTTTTTAACTGTGGGTTCGGTAGATCTCTTAGTACCATTTTATCTTTTTGGCATACAACTATTAGTACTTCATTCTCCTTTAGATCTCTTCCTCTTCTCGTTTTCTCTATATTAATAGAGAGGGTGGTAGTCTTTTGGCATTTTTTAATATGCAAACAACAGTTCCTTTTTTAACGGAGGGACTTTCTCTTTTTTTCTTTGAAAAGGAGGACTGAGGGACTAGAATATAAAAGGCACCGACCTTTATACAGTACGTGCCATGTTCATGATGTGCCAATGCGGCTTTTCTCCCTGCAATTCAATTCATGCGATGAGGTTAAGTTGAGAAAGTATATATATGCATTGGATGGTCGAGAGATTATAAATGGAGAGAGACGGGTAATTAATTAACCGACAATTCTTGCCGAGGCGATAGGCTTTGACGGCCTCCTCAAAAAAGTCGGCGGCGTTCGAGTAGGTGGTGCCGGTGGGCAACAGGTAGGACCACAGTTGTAAATCAATATGTCTATTAGTGAATCATCAGATCTGTTTTCTATTTCTTTCATAGCAGTAGAGACATGATATGATGTAGAACATCTGTGTCCTTTTTTTTTTATCCTAAAAACATTGCAGAAATAGATAATGAACATAGATGTAGGGGGAAAACTCTCTCTTTATTATAGATCTGATCTGGAGTACAAGCCAACTATAGATGTTTCACTCTGCCCCTATATATCTCCTAGATTTGTTTCACAACACTCCCCATTGGGTTTATCCACAACTAACTCATGCTTCGTAGAAACTCCTATCAAAACCCAGTGAAAAAAGGCTAGGAAAAAGAGTACATAATTATCGCTCATGCATTGCATGTTGTTGTCTCGTTAAAAACCTTATGTGAGAAACAATAGTTCCACTCACTCAAGAGAAAAAGAGTACAACACTATGGACTAACCAGTCTATACTGTGGGTCATGTTCTGGAATGCTCTCCCTCTAAACCTAGCAAACCTTAAGTCTTCTCATCCCAATTCTCCGGACAAGCTTCCAAGAACTAACAGTTGAGAGAGACTAGGTGATCAATCCTCTAGATTATCATTCAACTTGAATTGCTACTCACTTCATCTCGCCTTAGAAGTCTGTGAGGTAGCCTGATTTGTGGTGTCAGTCAATAAATATACATCTTCATATGATAGAACCTTAGAAACATGTCTCGTCATTGAGCCAATACCCCGGTATCACTACAACGGTACCCCTCATCTGTGTCGGGCTGCAACCCACATCTGTGTCGGGTATGGCGTCCGACACAGTGTAAAGGTCAGTGATGTGAGGAATCATCTCAAACGGGCATAAGTCCGTCATGGATGAAGCTATCTCAATCGGGCCTCAACTAATGCTCGTCACCGATAGCTTTGACCGAGACGACCAGTCAAACTATAGCCCGTCACGGATGACTATCTCAATCGGGCTACAACTAGCGCCCATCATAGAGGACTATTGTTCTCAATCGGGCCCCAACTATAGCCCGTCACAAATTACTGTATTCTCAATCGGGCCTTAAGTTACAGCCCGTCACGGTTGACTATAAATCAATCGGGTTTTAACTTATAGCCCGTCACCGATGAGTATGACCACAAAAAAAATAAAAATTGTTTTTTGGCTAGCCTCAGGCCTGTGCTAGCCATGCCCGCTGCAAAATAACAGAAATACATCCCAGCATCCCCATCCCAGCATTCACATATATTCACACATCCGAGCATCCCCATTCACATATGCCATTCACATATATTTTACAGAAATAACATCCATATTCACACATGCATACTGGTCACATGCATAGAGATAACAAATATAATAAACATAAATATTACATAATAACATGTGTTTGACAATTCAAACAGGACGTTAAAAAATGTTCATCACTTACACCTGAACCCTAAACATTCCTTTAGGGTGAATAATTTCGCGGAGGACGAAGTCGGCAATCTCCTCACGAATATCCTCAAAGCTGCTACCCGGACCCTTTGAAAATTTGTCCTACATGTACATAATTCGAAATTAGTCGAACGATCTTTACATACATATACATTTTCATTAAAATACGGATAAAATAATCTAAAAATAGAGCCTAAAAGTAAAATATTTTCATTAAATTAATTCAAAATCACTAAAATAACTAAGTGCCATCATATCTAAATACGAATTTCACTAAATATGGATAAAATAACCTACATTTCACTAAAATCACTAAACTTAACTAAAATAACCAACATTTCACTAAAATCACTAAAATAACCTAAAAGTAAAGTATTTTCATTAAATTAATTCAAAATCACTAAAATCACTAAACTTAACTAAAATAACCTACATTTCACTAAAATCACTAAAATAACCTAAAAGTAAAGTATTTTCATTAAATTAATTCAAAATCACTAAAATAACTAAGTGCCATCATATGTAAATACGAATTTGACTAAATACGGATAAAATAACCTACATTTCACTAAAATCACTAAACTTAACTAAAATAACCTGCATGTCCCTAAAATCACTAAACTTAACTAAAATAACCTACATTTCATTAAAATCACTAAATAACCTAAAAGTGATCGTAGGAAGCCTGATCGGGCCTAATTCTTTTCCTCCCGATTGTGCCAGCACCTGACAACCTTCCTTCGTGGCGAGACGCTGGAACTCCGATAGGCTCGGCCTCGGACATGTAATGCACGCAGAACTCAATGACCTCCTCGGTCGTGTAGCCTTCAATGATGCTCCCCTCCGGTTTTGCTCTGTTCCGAACGTATGCCTTCAGAACTCCCATGTACCTCTCGAACGGGTACATTTCTCTTAGAAAAGCCGGGCCACATAATTTTGTTTGCTTCACAAGATGAACAGGGAGATGAACCATGATATCAAAGAAAGACAGTGGAAAAAACATCTCCATGTGGCAGAGGGTATTGACAATATCGGTCTGCAACCCATCTAGATCTTCGGGATCTATAACTTTCTGTCCGATGGCATTGAAAAAGGCGCACAGACGTTGGATTGTATGACGGACTTTCGGTGGAAGAATGCCTCTGATAGCAACTGGCAAGATTTGTGTGATTAGCACGTGGCAATCGTGCGACTTCATTCCAACCAGTTTTAGGTCTTCCGATTTGACGTACTTACTAATCCTCGCTGAATAGCCCGATGGAACTTTAATATCTTTCAGGCATGATAACATTGCGATCTTNCTGGACATCGTCAATTTCATGACGACCGGGAGCTGGAGGGGCTGAAGGAGCAGGGGTAGTTTGTACTATTAGACGACCGCTTGGTGCAGTGCTTGGCCTGGGGATCACCCTTATCTCAATGAGGTCCTTGGGCCATTGGATGAAGGTTCCACGAGCATTTCCAAGGGTTAGGACCTCGTCATTCGGTGCCAGAGGGAGGGGGAAATGATCGAATTCGGGCTTCACTGAGTCAACTTGCACTTTCGCATAATCAGCCCTAAGTTGCGCCCCATGCACTCTTGTCTCCGGGGTCGGCTTGAAAGCAAGGCCCTCAGCTGCAGGAACAGAGAAGGTCGGCACCACCCTTACTGTCAGGGTGCAGCTAGTTGGTTCCTGCGATAGATTCAGAAATATTGTTAGAATAGTACTTACCATATGGAATCGTTAAGAACTCCATGCGTACTATATTATCGTACCGTTATTTGGTCGACGGCGGCGGGGACCGATGGCGGATCTTCCCCCGCCTCAGTTGATGCACAACTGCTGCGCCTCTGCGTGGGACTAGCTAAATCTTGTTGCGTAGCAGCAGCGGCAGCCACCGGGAGATGTTGCTCTTCTCGAATCTCTTGCCTGATACGAGCCCTCATCGATTCAAGCTTTTCATCGAATTCAGAGCTCAATTCGGCTCTGACCTGCTCCCGGATCTGGGCGGCAAGGCGGGCATCTTTCTCCGCCTTCGTGACTGTCCGCTTCTTGTACTGCCACGCGTAGTCTGGAAATCCAAATTTCCATGGTACGTTTGCGCCAAGTCCCCTTGTCCGTCCACGGTGTTCCTTGTTGCCCAACGCTTTACTGAGGATGTCGTCCTCGCGTCTTTGAGAGCTGACCTCTTGCGAGGCTTCTTGGGAGGCAACCAACTCCTTCTGCAGTTCAATTGAGATCGGATTCAATGAAAAGTTCAGGCTGAAACAGTGCGAACAAATACTGAGATTAGGCACTTACTATATTATCGTACACTTGTTGATCTTGGGGATTTGGAAGCGAAACTGTCCCATCCTCATTCTTCTGGTACCTCGCCCGGGCCCAATTCCTTGCACGTGGGTGTGGGATATCGGCAAACACCAGCGGTGTGTTCGCTGCTGCTGCCGCTTCATCCTCCTCTTGCCATTCCTCTAGCTTCCCGACATATCCTGCGGTGCCTAGCCGGTGCGGGTGCACGTTCCTGGCCTGCAGTGCTCGAAAAGCTTCGCTTTTGGCCCGGGATTCTGGGGTCGACTTCTTCTCGTAGAATTGCTCCCAAGCTTCAGCCGTGATGAAGGGCCATTGCTCTGTTGGATCAGGGGTCGTCGGATTTAAGACAAACTCCGTGACCAGCCTGCTCTTGAAGTTCTTCCAAGCATTGCCCATAATTTTGAAAGTAGCCCGCTTGAGCCTGTCCTCGTCGGCTGCAGGATACTCGAAGCTCTCCTTGAATTTGAGCCAAGCTGTGTTCTTCTCCGCTTCGGGCACATGCTTGATGTCATCAACAAGGATTGTGAAGTTTTCCCTCGCTACGACCCTACACGTCGACCTAAACTTGGCCAGGACATCCGAGGACGCGTCGGCAGTCCAACCTGGTTCACCTCTGCTATGGTGTATCGTTCCTTAGGGATTCTGTTCCCTGTCCTACGACTCCGTGCCCTTGAGGACCCACTAGTTGTCGTCGACATTGGTTCACCTTGCTAAGACATCGTCCAAATAACTTAAAAAATAACAAAGTTAATTAATTTTGTAAATAAATTTGTTTGTACGTACTAACTATGGTATTATACATCGTTTCTTTTTACACGTTTCTTAATTATCAAAGAATGACAGATTACGAACATGCATAAAAAATAGAGCCTAAAATATGCATAACATAACCTACATTTCACTGAAATCAGTAAAGTGAACTAAAATCACTAAAGTTCACTAAAATAACCTAACTTACCCTAAAATCACTAAAATAACCTAAAATCACTAAAACCTAAAATCACTAAAATAACCTAAAATCACTAAAACCTAAAATCACTAAAATAACCTAAAATCACTAAAATAACCTAAAATCACTAAAATAACCTAAAATCACTAAAACCTAAAATCACTAAAATAACCTAAAATCACTAAAATCACCTAAAATCACCTAAACCTAAAATCACTAAAATAACCTAAATTAACTAAAACCTAAAATCACTAAAAACCCTAAAATCACTAAAACCAAAACCCTAAAATAACCTCGGCGGCAGCGCTTGCGGACAAGGAGGCCGGCGGCGGCGGTGGCGGACGAGGAGGCCAGCGGCGGCGCTTGCGGACGAGGAGGCCGGCGGCGGTGGTGGCGGACGAGGAGGCCGACGGCGGCGCTTGCGGACGAGGAGGCCGGCTTCGGCGCTTGCGGACGAGGAGGCCGGCGACGGCGCTTGCGGACGACGAGGCTGGCGGCGGTGGCGGACGAGGAAGCCGGCGGCGGCGGTGGCTGTTCTGTGACTTAGAAAAATTTTCGCGCTCTCAGTGCTCCCGGTGCTAGGGTTATGTGACTTACAAAAATTTTCGATCAGATCTAGATCCAGCGTGGATATCTTAGTACGGGCAGTGAGTGAACATCTCAATCGGGCGTAAACAAAAGCCCGTCATGGATGAGTCATCTGTGACGGGCTCTAGTGTAGGCCCAATATAGATGACTCAATCTCTATCGGGCCTACACTAGGGCCCGTCACAGATGAAAGCATCCGTGACGGGCCATATTTTAATGCCCGATAGAGAACATCTGTGACGGGCCCTAGTGTAGGCCCGATAGAGATTGAGTCATCTATATCGGGCCTACACTAGAGCCCGTCACAGATGACATTTGACTCCTGTTCATCATTGACTTGAACTGAAAATAAATAACTGCAATAAAGTACTTCACAATGAAAATTCACTAATTTTTCTAAACTCACAATAATTAACTTATTATCCCAAATAATTAAGTGAAGTACAATAATTCACTAAATTTACTAAATTCGCAATAAAAGTTATTACAAGTTCCACCAATTTACCTAAGTTTTTTTACTAATACAAAATACTTCATGTGTACAACTGGATGGGTCACAAGGTTATGCCTTCCATATGATCTGATCGAGTATATGCCACAGGCTCTTGTGGATCATCGTCAAGGTCGATTTGAGGTCGTACGTGAAGATTCTGGTTGTACTCTTCTTCGTCGACGACGTTGTCAACACCAACAATTCGGCGCTTGCCATCCCTCACGATGTGCATCTTCTTGTTCGCGGGGTCCTTTATGTAGAAAATCTGCACGACTTGTTTCGCAAGTATGAATGGTTCGTCGGCGTATCCAACCTTGGATAGATCTACTAAAGTGAAGTCTTCCTTGTCGACTTTAACACCAATGCGTATATTGACCCAACGGCATCGAAACAAAGGAACCTTGAACTTCACGTAGTTCAGCTCCCAGATCTGCTCAATGCGGCCGTAGTATGTGTTCGACCCAACTTGATCCTGGAAGGCATCTATACGGACTCCGCTGTTTTGCACTGTGCTTTTGTCATCTTGCTGGACGGTGTAAAATGTGTATCCATTAATATCGTATCCTTGCCATGTGTCTATGGCCCAACACGTTCCCATTCCCAACAAGTATACAATCTCATTTGGGATATCCGTAGACATGGTGACACGATTCTTGAACCATGCATTGAACCGAGAGTTATGTTCTCTGTTAATCCACGTCTCAGATCAACCCGTGTTCTCCTGCCAGATTTTGGCTAAGTGCTCCTCAAAGTATGGGCCAACTTCTGTCATATGTTGGAGCACAACAAAATGAGCCTACCCGTAGGAAGTTTGATCGGGCCTAATTCTTTTCCTCCCGATTGTGCCAGCACCTGACAACCTTCCTTCGTGACGAGACGCTGGAACTCCGATAGGCTCGGCCTCGGACATGTAATGCACGCAGAACTCAATGACCTCCTCGGTCGTGTAGCCTTCAATGATGCTCCCCTCCGGTTTTGCTCTGTTCCGAACGTATGCCTTCAGAACTCCCATGTACCTCTCGAACGGGTACATTTCTCTTAGAAAAGCCGGGCCACATAGTTTTGTTTGCTTCACAAGATGAACAGGGAGATGAACCATGATATCAAAAAAGACAGTGGAAAAAACATTTCCATGTGGCAGAGGGTATTGACAATATCGGTCTGCAACCCATCTAGATCTTCGGGATCTATAACTTTCTGTCCGATGGCATTGAAAAAGGCGCACAGACGTTGGATCGTATGACGGACTTTGGGTGGAAGAATGCCTCTGATAGCAACTGGCAAGATTTGTGTCATTAGCACGTGGCAATCATGCGACTTCATTCCAACCAGTTTTAGGTCTTCCGATTTGACGTACTTACTAATCCTCGCTGAATAGCCCAAGGGAACTTTAATATCTTTTAGGCATGATAACATTGCGATCTTCTCATCCTTCGACAGTGTGTGGCAAGCTAGAGGGAGGTACACTCTACCTGTCTCTGCATCTGTTACGGGCTGGAGTTCACTACGAATGTTCATTTCACTGAAATCAAGGCGCGCGTTCAACCCGTCCTTTGTTTTGCCGGGAATATTCAGCAGCAGGCCAACCAAACTCTCACACACATTTTTTTTCTACATGCATGAGATCAATACAATGACGGACCTCAAGATCTTCCAGTAAGGTAATCGCCAAAATATGGAATTTTTCTTCCACATACCCTTGTCCTTTGCCTGACTACGTTTTCTTTTCTTCCCAAACTCGTTGGTTATGTCCTTGACCAAGTTGTGGACCTCATCTCCGAACAAATCCTTGGGAGCAGGCTGAAGTTCTCTCTTACCGTTAAAAATATTCTTCTTCCTTCGAAATGCGTGACGTAGCGGGAGCCACCTCCAATGACCCATATAAACCATCTTTCGTGATTTCTTCAACCACCGGCTGCGTGTATGTTCCATGCAGTCGGAGCAAGCCTTCTTTCCTTTCACGGTTTGGCCAGAAAGATTACCGAGGGTGGGATAGTCATTAATGGTGCAGAACAGTAGAACTCGTAGCTTGAAATTCTCCTGACCATACGCATCCCAAGTTTCCACACCTTCTTTCCAGAGCATCTCAAGATCGTCCATAACAGGCTCCAAGAACACATCGATATCATTGCCCGGTTGTTTCGGTCCTTGGATTAGCAAGCACAGCATAATATATTTTCTTTTAAAGCACAACCATGGCGGTAGGTTAAAGTTTGAAATAAGAACTGGCCAGGTGCTGTGAGTACTACTCATGTCTCCAAAAGGATTCATGCCATCTGTACACAGACATAGCCTCATGTTTCTGGGGTCGGCAGCAAAGTCTTTGTGTTTTCGATCGATATTCCTCCATTGAATCGAATCCGCTGGGTGTCTTAGCATACCGTCGTTCCTTCTCTCCGTGGCATGCCAACGTACTAATTTTGTCTCCTTGGGGTTTGCAAATATTCTTTTGAAACGATCAATGATAGGTAGATACCACACAACCTTTGCGGGACCACCCCGCTTTGATTTTTTTCCTTCGTCAGGACTTTTCTTACGTTTGCATCGAGAGGCCTTGCATACAGGACAAGCATCTAACTCCGCATATTACTTGTGGTACAATATGCAGTCGTTTGGACAAGCGTGAATTCTACGGACCTCTAACCTAGGGGACACAAAACCTGCTTTGCTTCATATGTCGTCTCGGGCAATGTGTTCCCATCAGGCAGCATAGCCTTCAAAATTCCCAAAAGCTCTGTGAAACTCTTGTCTGTCCATCCACTACTTGCCTTCAGCTTCATTAGGTCCTAGGTAGCTGATAATTTGGTGTGCTTTGCTTTGCATCCGGCGTACAGAGGCGTCTGCGAGTCACTGACCAACCTGCTGAACTTTACGGAATCTCTCTCGTTGTAAGCTGGATCGTCAACGTCACGTAACATGTCTTGCAGCAGATCATGATCAACATCAACCATTTCACCGCCTAGTGGAGAAGGTACAAACATGTCATGCTCATCTTCATCTTCCTGATTTTGCGCACCAGTACTGTCTGCAGCTGCACCACTTCCTAATTCCTGCTCTCCATGCTTAACCCAACATGTGTAGCCCTCCATGAATCCTCGTTGTATCAGATGAGCGTGTACCTCCATTCGGCTATCAAACATATTCTCATTCTTGCAATCTGCACATGGACAACACATGTAATCGCTGTTTCTTCTTTTCCTATCCTCCTCCGCGGCGTTTATAAAATTTAATACCCCATTTCTATACTCTTGACTATGACGTTTCACAAATTTCGCATACATCCAACTTCGATCCATCACTACAGAAATGAAAAAAGAATCAGAGAAACATCTTATAAGATAAATACTACTAAATTCATGAGAATTGATGAATTTTCTAAATTAATGATTATTATTTGTCACTTACCTTTATGAATTTACTGTTTTCTTTGGGAAAAAAAATAAAATTTCGCCCCCTCCAACCTCCCACCAGATTTGTGAACAGTGGGATACAGATACTCTGACGGTTGCGGCTATTTATAGTGTGCACTAACTATCAAGCATATAAGGTATCTTTATCGGGCCTAAAAAAAAGCCCGTCACAGAAGAGTGCCATCTGTGACGGGCTTTGTAGATATCTCAAACGGACCTTAAGTTGGGGCCCGTCACAGATGATTGTCATCTGTGACGGGCTGCAATTACAGCCCGATGAGACATTTAAGGTTATCTCAATCGGGCCTTAAGTTGGAGCCCATCATAGATGATTGTCATCTGTGACGGGCTCCAACTACGGCCCGATTGAGATATTTAAGGTTATCTCAATCGGGCCCTAGTTTAGGCCCGTCACAGATATGTGTCATTCGTGACAGGCTTCAGTTCTATTCACATTTAACATGTCTCTCCGACCATATCTCAATCGGCCTCTTTTTAGGCCCGTTTGAGATGTATTCTTTGTGACGGCCTGCAAAATCCAGCTATGTTACAGCCCATCACAGATGAGAGGATCTGCACTAGTGTATACTCCAAGACATTTCAATGTCTCGCAAATGATGATAAAGACATAATACATACTCCCCCTGACGACAACCTTTATCGCAGACCATATTCCTATAGCATTAAACATCTCTTAGATGTATGCGTAGGCAAGAATCCTCTAGATCCTCAACCCATTAGTCTCAAAGACCTATCTCATTTCACCACTGAAACGAGAATAGGGAACATGAGAGTAATGCATTCCATCACTATCATGTACCACAATACCATACTGTTGTGCAATGCAATATATTTCATTCTTCCAAAGGATTATGGGAATAAACAAGTCACAATAGCACACACCTTCTGGGCGTGACCTCATCAAGCACTAGGTCTTGATCACTGCAACTTTCTCTGATGGTGTCAACAACTGTTCGGGGTCTATCAAGATCAACCGCAAGTCTTTCAAAGACATGTTGTACCAATCAGAACAACTGGATAGTCTGAAAAACTCAAGTACTATGGGGGATAACACACAACCAACAACGCCAATTATATGTTAGCAGGTATAAGAGGACAACACTATTCCAACTATCAGGTGAAGCAGATTTCACGAGTATACACACTCCCAATGATAATTGCGAGATGCACATGTGCTTATACACTCCGTCTATTTGATCTCATCAGGTTCCTCATTGCAACCGTATCGGGTCATAAATAGGTCATCATCCCTTCAAGGGGTTACTGTTACGCCCGGAAAATAGAACTCTATATTCCGATTGTGAGTGCATAATTCCTTGTCCCAAGAGGCAAGGTACACATTACAAAGTTGATAAATATCAGAATAAACAAGCGGAAGCGTAGATAGAGTACTTTATTACATGGGCGACCAAAGGCCCAACACTGAAAGATAAACGAATAAAAGACGGCAGCTACGACGGACCACCACAGGCACTTCGATGTCAGGCACGAGCTAGACACCAAAGTCTTCGACTTCAAAGTACTCCTCTGCTGGAAGGGGGAAAAAGGAGCAAGGCTGAGTACAACCACCGTACTCAGCAAGCCATGCCGGGAAAAATGCAAATATAATGCCAGGGAGTACAAAGGATTCATATATAGGGATATTTTGCATAAAACCAGCATTTCGAAACATTTAAATATTTAAAGGCATTTTAAATCAACACGAACCTATCTCTAGTCAAATTATCATCAAGCCGCGCACCGACGCGATCTTGCCTTATCCTAGGCCAACAGGTACTAACTCCAGTTATTTTAGTTTTAAACAGAATCAAATTCTAACTTGGGTACATTGCTCAGCTTGCCCATAACCGAGGGCGCGGCTATTCGAATAGATTAAACTCTAATCAGAGGTGTACATCTTTACCCACCAGACATGTCTTCCTCACGTGTTGCGACGTGCCACATGCCACCATGGCATACGGACGAAAGCCATGACATAACCTGCCGCCTAGTATTTCCCTAAGTGAAAAAGACCGACATAGACTTCCCTCGCCAGGCGCCCTGGGTCGAGCAGACAGTCTATGCCCTCTGGCGTACTGCCAGAGACATCAACCCCACCAAGGGCTTCATTCATCCCTATCCGTGTCTTTTTGCTCATGGCCGTCCTAGACGACAAGTTAAGCCTTACCCATTAGACAAGTGGTAGTACGGAATATGCCTTGCAATAGAGGCCCGAAGACCGGTCCTTATGACGGCCGAGGTGCGACTAACAAAACCAAGCACCCCGAGCCCTGCCGAAAACAAGTTTGGGGAAATTTTGAAGGGGAAACATCATTTCATGGCTAAACAGCCATTAAACCAAAATTACCATTATTTATAAATTATTCACAATTCTAATTATTAAAAATTAACTCTAATTGTTTCTATGTAAGCAAGGCTAAGCATATTCCTAAAGTTTCTAGTAAGCACCACATAAATAAAGTACTTACTAGTTTTATTTTTCCTAGGGTTACCAAGGATCATAATATTACAAATAATAAGGTCGTAACGAGGGGAATCGGTAAGGCTAAATAAAACGGTAATAATCGTGAGAATTTTAATAAAACGAAATGCAATAATTTAAATAAACATAAATTTTGTAAACTGGGATAGCGATATGATCAAGATGACATGACTTGCCTTGCTCGCTACCAAAGTCTTCCGCGTCAACCTCGATGTAGAGCGGCTCTTCTGGATCTGCAGCGTCGACACGACATACGCAAAGGAAAATGGCCAAAAGACAAATAACAACCATATAAGATGCATGAACAAAGCATACAAATAGGTTCTTTATTGTTTAAGGAAAAATTAGCAATTTGAACGGGTCAATTCCGAGTTAAAATAGTCAAGATATGACAATTTGAATTTTAAATGTTGTTTAAATGGCATATTACGAATTGATTGAATAATTCTTTTTTTTACAGATAAGAACTACTACTGCTACAGAGGAGAGAGTGAGAAAGAGAGGAGGGAGAAGGAGACAGAGAAAGAGTAGGGAGGGAGATAGATGGTAGTGAGGACGTGGGAGAGGTGAGGGCGGCGGCAAGGCTCACCGGAGCTGCGGGAACGGCGAGGGGACGTTGACGACGAGTCTTGGCAGGGAGGAACAGTGGCGGCCGGAGTTGCGACGGCGACTTCGCAAGAGAACAACGGCGCGACGGCTTGGGAGAGCGGGAGAGGAGGGTGGCGGCGTGTGGGGAGGAAGGAGGAGGCCGAGGGCTTCCTTTTATAGGCCGGTGGGGAGAGAGAAGGGCGTCGGGGAGGGAGATCGACGCCGGCCATGGTGGAGCTCACCATTGATGCAAACTTTCAAAATCCACCACGAATTAATGCCGAATCGAGCGGGATTTGTTGGGGGAAATGATGAGAAGGAGGTGAGGAATCCATTTTCGCAATTAAATCAGAGGGGAATCGATCAGGGAGGGAGATCAAACGGTGGCTGCGTGCTCCTGTTCGTTCACGGGAGAGAGAGAGCTGCTGGAGGTTGAAGATGACCAGTGGCTGGGCTAGCTGGGCCACGCGGAGGAGGCAAAATGGACTTCGATTTGCGGGAGGGAAGCAGCTGGGCCGGTTGAGGAGGGAGTGGCCCAAGGGGAGGCGGCATAGGCCAGGCGCAAAGGAAAAAGAGAGATGGGCCGGGGAGAGGGAGGAGCCCATGGGGAGGAGGGAGGGAAGGGAGAGGGAAGGAAGAAGTGGCCAAGCCGGGCCGAGAGAGTGAGAGGGAGAGATGGGCCGACGGCCCAAGAGGGAAGAGGAAGGTTTAAATTTATTTTCTTTTAGAAAGTTTGAGAAAGGTTTTTGTTGCATTAAAAATATTTATAGTGCTCTGAAAATTCAAGTAAAAATTGATTAAATATTTCGAAGCATGAGGAATTCAACAAAAATTCCCACATGCCGATTTGAGTTGAATCTTGGGGATTTTTAATTGTTGAAGGCTAAATTAGATTTTTACAATTTCTAGAAATAATTTAGACGGTGAAATTTTAAGGTGACTTTCAGGGCACGACAGTTACACAATTATTGATGTGTTTAGACTTACTAATTATTTTGTATCTCAGAGAAAATTTCATCAATGAGATCTCCCCCACTCAAAAAAAATTCCGTCAATGAGATTTTCTCCTAACGGGAGATGGTACTCTTACCGGAATACCTATTGGTATGAGATTTGCACACTGCAATTCACTACGGATTCTATTCAAGACCTTCTCATGGATTTGCCAAATCCCTTAACTGCATATTTAATTTCATGTCATTTTGCCAATACCTTTATTTAGCGTAATGTTTAACTCACGTGGGAGAGGTCTCATCCAGGACTTACTTGAACCATCGCACATCACCACCTCATTATATTAATAATAACCCATAAAAATCCGAACAATGTTTGTGACTTTTACTTAGCGATTTGGTTCAGCCTCAATTGCATTTCCAATTTGACCCGATTTGAGTGCTACACGCTCATGCCATGGATTTTGTTTTGGATCCGGTTCTTTCGGAGAGAATCATCAGCAAGAGGCAACATAGTGTCGAGACATTTATTCCCACTTATACATTTAACCAGATCTTCATCATTTCCCAAAACGATCGATCCATGGTTGTTCCGTATTCCCAGCACTATAATATGCGGACGTTGATAGGAATGTCGTCTCCACGACGAACATCATTATGAGGTATATCACCTTCCAAAGGTGAATTCTCCATCAGGAGAATCAGAGGAGTATGCTCACGTCCAGTGACAACTCTTATGCTCTGACTAAGGCCCACGAACCGTGTTAGCAGGTGTCCCCGCAGAACATGATCAAATGCCATAAGCCTTATGTGGATACGATATTATTCCTGGGTCTATCCACATTTACCACAACTGGGAGCATTACTCTATTTAATAACTATCATGTAGTTCCTCATATGATTTTATGACAAAAACTCTATGCCCCAAGCATCCAGGAGCATGAACTAAACACACAAGTTTAGTTCGTTTAGTGCGTTCACTCAAAAAAAATCTCCAGGCATTTCAAAATAGGCATTTCTCTCCCCCTAATGCTGAGATGTCTTACAATAGCATACTTGCAATCCTCATGCCGTGGCACCAGATTAAGGTATTTCACCTCAACCACATGTGTTCTCCCACGAACGTATGCTACGGTGGTGATATATTTGGAAAATATTACGCACTTTAATAGGAGAGATTTTTTCATTATATGCAGTGAGCCTGGACATATACCAATACAATGACATGAACACTGCATTCTTCCTTCCTTCGAAGGGCTATCCTCAACCTCCAAGTTAGGATATACAAGTCTGCATAAACCACCATTGCTATCAAACGTATATGCAACCGACATGCAAATACTTTAGACACATGCACTCTCCATGGACTAATGCTCACCCAGTGCCATTCAACTCAATCGATTTCGGATCGACATGTATTAGACATCCCATGTCATATGCTTAAGAAGGCAACCTATGGTGGCAAAACGCATTCTGATGCACTCAACAAGGAGTATGGTAGCAAAATGCGCGGCCTCCAACCTGCGCTGCCAAGCAGATTTTTGTGGTGCAGAGTTGTGTTAAAGTCCAGCTCATATAATGTCCAAGTAATAAAGAAAAAAGCATATAAGATGCATGAACAAAGCATACAAATAGGTTCTTTACTGTTTAAGGCCAAAAGACAAATAACAACCATATAAGATGCATGAACAAAGCATACAAATAGGTTCTTTACTGTTTAAGGAAAAATTAGCAATTTGAACGGGTCAATTCCGAGTTCAAATAGTCAAGATATGACAATTTGAATTTTAAATGTTGTTTAAATGGCATATTACGAATTGATTGAATAATTCTTTTTATTTACAGATAAGAACTACTACTACTACAGAGGAGAGAGTGAGAGAGAGAGGAGGGAGAAGGAGACAGAGAAAGAGTAGGGAGGGAGATAGATGGCAGTGAGGGCGTGAGAGAGGTGAGGGCGGCGGCAAGGCTCACCGGAGCTGCGGGAACGGCGAGGGGACATTGACGACGAGTCTTGGCAGGGAGGAACAGTGGCGGCCGGAGTTGCGACGGCGACTTCGCAAGAGAACAACGGCGCGGCGGCTTGGGAGAGCGGGAGAGGAGGGTGGCGGCGTGTGGGGAGGAAGGAGGAGGCCGAGGGCTTCCTTTTATAGGCCGGTGGGGAGAGAGAAGGACGTCGGGGAGGGAGATCGATGCCGGCCATGGTGGAGCTCACCATTGATGCAAACTTTCAAAATCCACCACAAATTAATGCCGAATCGAGCGGGATTTGTTGGGGGAAATGATGAGGAGGAGGTGAGGAATCCATTTTCGCAATTAAATCGGAGGGGAATCGATCGGGGTGGGAGATCAAACGGTGGCTGTGTGCTCCTGTTCGTTCACGAGAGAGAGAGCTGCTGGAGGTTGAAGATGACCAGTGGCTGGGCTAGCTGGGCCACGCGAAGGAGGCAAAATGGACTTTGGTTCGCGGGATGGAAGCAGCTGGGCCGGCTGAGGAGGGAGTGGCCCAAGGGGAGGCGGCATGGGCCAGGCGCAAAGGAAAAAGAGAGATGGGCCGGGGAGAGGGAGGAGCCCATAGGGAGGAGGGAGGGAAGGGATTTGTTTCATACTGTTCTCAGAGAACGCAACACGCAAACGGACGATAAGCATGGATCTCGTAAAACAAATATACGTGACTACATCTTGTAGACACATTGATATCACCATTTATGTATGAAGGAGTGTATCAGTAAAGAGTGGTCTTATCCATAGCCATGGATATTTAATTTCCCAGATTTTTCATGCATTAGGTGATTTTCTGTTATTTATTTGGTCTTATTTGGCATTATATTCCCAATATTTATGCCCCACAAAAAACCATCACACTAAAAGCAGGAAACATAAACCCATCATAATGCTTCCAAGGGGGATTCTACACTATGATGAACACAATTTATGGAAGCATCATAACCTAGAAATCCATATCTAGAACATTTAGTTGCAATTGCATCAATTTTAAAAGCAATGCAATGCTTCAAAAACATCATTACATGGTTATTTACGAGTCCAAGGACCCATATGCAAAACCAAACTATATTGGGCCTAAACAACAAGATATAGCCACACAAACAAAATTAATGTAATTCTTGTTAATTACAAGGTTCAAACTATAAACTTTCATTAAACAGTGAACTACGGCATAAAAACCCAACACTCCAGGGGCTTAGACGCATAGTTGTCAATAAACCAAAATTAATCAGGCCGAATTACTGATCGGGCCACGATCTTATTTGGGCTAGCAAGCACAGTGTAGCCCAAAATGCCAAATGGACCAAATTTCCAAAACTCTAGGCCCACGAGGATTTCCAGGTTTATTATTTTTATTAATTTTGTTTGGGTTGTCTCGTTACTGTTGGGCTTTATTTGGTTGGGCGGAGGCAAACCATCCCAGCCGGTTCGCCTAAGTGACCAAGGTAGAAAGGTAGGAAGTAGGGTTTCCCTTCTCCTCTTCACCGCCCATGGCGGCGTCCGCCGTCCAGCTATTAACGACAAAATTTGGTAAAGATATGATGAATTTTTCAAAACAGACAGCATATCGGCTAAAACCGTATCGGCCGATATAGAGTCGGACTTGGGGCGACCGATACGGGTGATCTGAGTCGGACTCAGCTGAGCCGATACGGGTCGCATGGGTTTGTGTTAGCTTCAGAGAAGGGTTTAAAGATATTGCCAACTAGGAATTAAGTTCGGATAAGGCAATTGTATCTATTAATTAGGGATAAGAGTTAATTTCCTTTTGTAATGTTGTGGTAAGAGTCTACCTAGGACTTGTTTGTTTAGGCAAGTTGTAAATAGTGTCCGGCAAGGACAAAGTCTGTATGTACGGGTATAAATATAAGCCCGAGGTCTATGTAAAAAATAACAGTTCAATCAACACTTTCGGTGCATCGCCACAATTTTCCTTTACTTTTCGACGAGTTCGTGCTTCGGGTTTGTCAGCTGGAGGTATGGCTTGTTAAGTTATCACATAACTTAGCCAATCTAAGTCGATGGTTGATTTAGCCGTATCGGCCAGGCCTTTTCTAAGGTTTTGTCGGTATCGGCTAAATCAGCTCATTAGCCTAGATTGGCATAAGGTATTTACCACCCTGAAAATCATTCAAGGACTTGATTGTCTAGATATTACGCTTCTATTTACACTTTGTGTTGTATCATCCATAGTCCTAATTAGAATCATGATCCCTAGCCTGTCTCTTGTTTGTAATAAGGGTAGCATCGGAGTTTCAGCCGATCTTATCTGACATAGCTGCTTAGTTGTATTTAAATTCTTTTTAATCATGCTTTTCATGTTATATCTATCCCTTATACAAAAGTATCACTTTAGTTAAATATATCAAGCTCAGCTTAATAAGGCTATATCGGAGTATTGGCCGATATGGTATCAGTTTTTAACCTAATTATGATTTCATCGGCTAAGATATAATCTTTGTCAATAGATTATGTATTTACAGCCGATGGAGCATATTAGGGTTTACTTTGAATTATTTATCTTACACCTCACAGTAGATTCGATCAGATCGCATCAACTAGGTTTATACGATACGTCATTGGCTTATCAGCCGATCAGCTGTCGTATGTCTAACTCAGTTTTATTGTATATCTTGTTAGTTGCAGGATCAAACCAACTAGCATGCCCTGAACCCGTTTTCTAAGAGTTGGACCGGCACTGGAGTTAAGCAAATCTCCCAAGCCGTCATGTTTTCGCATTAACACGCTTCTGGCAAGTTTTTACGTCAACACCAGTCGCACCGACCCCTTGGGCACGGTGGCGGCGTCAAAGGCTGTCGACTATCGACGTTGAAGGGAGTTGGGGCGGCGCACGACGAGGAGGTCATCGACGACCCATCCACTACCCCGATTGGTAGGATGGCGGCGACGACGTCACTCCCGTGTGGCAATTTGGTGCGGCGGCGGCTCGGTGGCACACGACGAAGCTCTGTGTCGACCCACGCATCCTCATGATGGCGGTGAGACGAACTCAACGACGGCAACTGAGACCCCATCGACGGCGACCAAATTGCATCCGGCTATGTCATCTCGACAAAGGTTAATCCGGTAGCAGGCGGCCGACAGCCCATCATCCCCCTACCACGGCTCAACAGCAGCATCGATGAGAGGTCAACGGCAATGGCGCCTAGCTTCGGCATTAACTTTGGCGACAACAACGACATGGTTTTTGGGCTTTCTTTGAGATGGCAGTTTCCCGCGATGGCATTGACACAAAGCTGATGGCGTGCCCAACAGCGGTGGCAAATGATGACCAACATGTCTCCAAGTCCAACTACACAGATTGAGACTATGTCACCACGTTCCCGGCGTGCTGATAACGTGTTGTAAACCAACGCGCCTATTAGCAGATCACCGGATTCGTTTCCTATTCCTCCCTCAGCAATAGAGACGTGAGATGATGTAGAACATCCGCGCCCTTTCCTTTGCCCTCAAGAACATTGCAGAAATAGACAATAAACACAGATGTAGGTTGGAGCTCTCTCTTCATTATAGATCTGATCTGGAGTATAAGCCAACTATAAATGCCTCACCCTGTCCCTATATATATAGGGGTCTTAGGAGGAGATAGATCTTATCTCTACTCCGGTTTGGATTGGCCCACAAGAAACATATTTCCTAGATTTGTTTCACAACAACCACAACCTCGTGAGCTCCTGCCGGGCCTGAGCCATCAGCCGGTCACCCTTTGCTTCGGCCAGCGGCCTCACTGCCATCTCCGCTTGCAACGCGTCCTTAGGGCTGGATAGTGAGCTGGCTCGGCTCGACTCGGTCTGGCTCATTTAGTTAATGAGCTAGCTCGGCTCAACTCATTATACAAACGAGCTAAAAGGCTGGCTCGGCTCGGCTTGTTTATCAGCTCGAGCTAGCTCATTTAGCTCGCGAGCCAACACACCTTGTCAAAAGATAGTAGCAGAAGAGGATGTTGTCGATGGTAGCCACTAGCGAAGCTTGCTCGGCGGTGGGCGCCCTCCTTGCTGTGGCCACGGCAAAGAGGATGACAAGCTCGGGGTCCTCAAGCGTATGCTCTTCGATTCAGAACTTGACAGGGAAGGATCGGAGGCCGGCGAAGGGGCACGAAAGATCAAGCAGACGCGTGGTGGCCGGTGGCAATGCAACACGAGAGATCATGGCAAGCGGGCAGCGGCGGCGTAAAGCGAGAGATGAGGTGGTAGCGTGGAGCGAGAGATGGAGTTGCGGCGGCGCGGAGCGATGGAATTAGGGAAACAAAGAGAGATCGAGAGAAACAAACAAAGAAAGAGATCAATGTGATGCGTGTGTTGGGATTGGATCCTAGGGTTTCTTTGTTGCCATGTGTCAGTGACATGGGACCGGGGGTATCGAGACCAAAGGGAAGGGCGGCCACAGGGATCCACGTGGCCCATTCCCCCGGAGGGGTCGGGCCCGAGGGTGACGTGGCGGCTGCCCTCCCGGTTTCCCCCCGGGGTCGGGCCGCTCCCTTTTCTGCCCCGAGGCCTGGGGCGCCCCGACCCCCTGTGGCTTTGGTGCCACGTGCGCAGGTTAGCTGAGCATGGCGGAGCTCACCTAACCACATTTATGGCGGTTCAGACAGGCGCACCACGCCGCATTTAACGCGGTATGGCGCGCCTGCATCCGGTCCGTGACCGGTCACAGCAAGTGATCGGTCGCAGACCGGTCAGATCGTGGGTTAGGTGGAGCCAGGACGCCTATGCGTCGCGCGGGCGCCAGGCGGCCTGCTGCACGCCTCGCCCCGTCCCGTCGGAATGATGAGAGCCTTCTGTCTCTCGTCTCTCAGTCGGAGTTGGTATGCCAACTCCCGGAGTTGGTATGCCAGCTCCGGTCAGATGCTTTCCCGATTTCGGAGCAGGCGAGACGCAGAAGTCGCCCGCCATTTAATGAAAGTTGAAACGGGCGTCCCCCGGATGGGTCGGCTGACCGAGCGAAGGCGTGCTGCGGCGTCTGTCAGAGGCTGCTGCCGATGGTAGGATAGCCCTAAATGTAAAAGAGTGTCTTCTTTCTTAAGGCAGCTCGTGGCCCATGTGGTAGCCCCTTGCCATATAAAAGGAGGCCCAGGCCTAGGAGAGAAGGAGGACGGGCTCTGGGGACTCT
This sequence comes from Oryza officinalis, assembly GCA_008326285.1. Lineage (NCBI taxonomy): Eukaryota > Viridiplantae > Streptophyta > Magnoliopsida > Poales > Poaceae > Oryza > Oryza officinalis. Next base: position 55,721,631 of record BDMV01000001.1, on the reverse strand, counting down.
CTCTGGGGACTCTCTCTGGATTCCATCATACTTTCAGATCTACCAGAACACAGGAGTAGGGTATTACGCTCCTTAGCGGCCCAAACCTGTCTAAATCGCATGCGTCCACGTGTTTTTCTCGCTAGGATCCCACAGATCAGGGGCGAACAATTTCACCTTGCGCCCCCGGCCGAACCGGCAAAGGGGGGCCTACGCGGTTTCCCGGTGAGGAGCTTCACGCTCCGTCACCATGCTACCGGTTGGGCCTGCTAACCTATGGGCCTTGTTGGGCTATTCTCTTTAATTCCTGGGCTAGGGGCTGTTGGTTTGGCTTGTTTTGACTCGTGAGCAGCTCGCGAGCCAGCTCAAGCTGACTCGTTATAACAAACGAGCTGAAACCCTGGCTCGGCTCGTTAACAAATCTAAACGAGCCGAGCCGAGTTAGACACAAGCTGAGCAAGCTAACGAGCCACGAGCTTTTCGTCCAGCCCTATGCGTCCTCCCAGCCGCCTCCGCTGCTTCCTCGGCCCCGACTGCCTATGGCCGCCGCTGTCGTATGTTGCACGCATGCCGTGCAGTACGTATGGTAATTGACAGCACAGTGATTGAGTTCGGGGGAAGATCGAAGCCCTAAATTAATCGACATGTACTCGATCATAAAGATAGTCGCATTGTTTAGTTAATTTTTATACACATATCGATTTACACGCCAGCCACAGGTCTGGCCGTTTAGGATATGGAGTAGGAAAAGGGATCAGGACATATTTATACATACTGATCCGTATATGCATCTGATTTTTTTTTTTGGAATTGCTTAAAATGTGTCTGTGAGGGGGATTGGTTTCGGTGGGTGTAGGGGTAAAAACGGTCAGAAACGTTCGGAATTGATAACATCTTTTTAAAAACGATGCTTAGTTGACTGATAATTAATCATATTTATTATTTAAATTACTTAGTATCGATATCAACACGATGTAGAAAAAATTAGAAAAAACAAATTTTATATATAAACAAAAAGATAACGGTCAAAAAGGTACCCCTTATACCGTTATACGGAAATGACGTCCGGTTGATCAAGAATTTTTGTAACCTTTTTCACCCCTAGGCAGGTGTCAACGGATTAGACATTGACAAAGGTATTTGTAGAATATGAGGATCGTTGAAACTAGGGTATTCACGGGAGTCGATCAAGCAAACAAGAGACAGAGATTTATACTAGTTCGGGCCTAACCCTACTCTAGTTTATATAAATTATTGATAAGAAAAACACTCAGAGTATAATAAAGAACAGAACAGCTAACTGATTTCGCTGAGTAAAGGCTGCCGAGAACGGTCCGACGAGATGTTTTCAGCGACTATGGCGTTGTCTTCCTCCAAATTGCTTCTGGGCATAAATTTGGCTACGGATTGTAATTCGATGTCCTGATCTGAGTATCGGGACCTCCTTGAATAGTAGGGATTCCCCCTTCTCCAAATAGAACCCGGAGAGGCAGAATAGGACACAATATCGAGGAAACTTTATCTTTCTTGATTAGGACTCTGACACCTTCTATTTCGGAAAGATAATTTCTTTCTTTTTTAATCGCATTTCCTTAACTAAAGGATACCTTCTCGTATACTATCGGGTATATGGTTATACTGTATTTTTTTAACCCATGTATAAGAGGTATGCCTTATCCTTGACACTGACAGCGGGTGCATCCAATGGGTGGAGGTTGGGGCTAGATTGATGCATGGAGGAGGAGGTGCAGACATGTATTGCTGGCTATTGCCCTGCTATGACAGTGCAAAGAGGAGCGTGCAGAGTGTGAATGGCGCATGGCTAAGGTGCTGCCGCTCTATTGCAATGGTGCGGTGGGGACTGTCATTTAGGGTGAGTTGGCCCGAGTAATCAGAATCAGACATGTCACAAGGAAAGAAAGATGGATGACAAATGATATTGTGACAGACATTGTGGTTGCCATGTGAAGGAAAGAAAATGGACGATGGGCCAAGTTGCCAGTACCAACAATATCAATTTTTATATCCTCTTCAATTATAAATATTTAACAAACAATATCAATTTTTATATCCTCTTCAATTATAAATATTTAACGTGTTTGATTTTGAATGTAAAGTTGATCATTTGTATAAAAAAAGTTTTAACAAAATAAATAATAATTATATTATTTTTTAATAAGACAAATGATTGACGGAGTAATATATACAATAGAGAAAAAGAGAAGTGATTCAACTGTCTAATGATTACGTGTGTCCTCTTGCAAGAATGATTTGTGGGGTAGTTTTTTGATGAGCCAAAAATGTCAGCGAGCAAAAGCTGGTTCAATTTTCCATGATTTAAAATCTAAATACGTGGAACCCGCTGCAATGTGAGCCAAAAATATCTTGCTACAATCACTGCTTCGGCTCATGTATCCCGGATTCTGCATTGCTCGTCCTAGTCCTGCTTCACGCGTCTGAGCTCTGGTTCACGCGGATGGGCAAGACGAATTGAAATCAAAGACAGCTGACGAGGGACGAAATTTTGAGTGTACATAGTCATCTTTAATTTTTATAATATGCAAAGATATAATACAGTGTTGCCCTTTTTTTTTTGTTTCCTTTCATCACGAAGATAAATTAAGCTCAATTATACAGTTTTGATAAAAAAATATATTATAATTACAGTGTAAGTTTAAAAACTTATAACGTAAATACATGTAATTTAGTGTGTAACCAGAAACTGATTGTTTTTTCTATTGAAGAATATGGTACCAGTCCTCCCTGTAACAGGAGGTGGCCGCTAACTCCAAATTTTTCCTCTCCATGCTCAGCTCGGTGGCCTTCTCCAGTGCAAGTGCAGCAGATGCAGCTTCCTTTTCACCTGCAGATTAGACAATTAGTTGATTGTTTTTTACACCCTCTATTTTAAAGTATACAGCATAACTATTTTTAAATATGTTTTATACTACAAGGCGGACATGCATATATGCAATTAATTAAAACCTCATTTTTCTTAAATTCTTTTTTAAAATCATCCATCAATCTTAAGTTCTCTAATTTCATTTGGTGCATACATTGCAATTATTGTAGTAATTCAAACAGGAAGATTATAATAATTGTTTATTAGTCTTTTAAGTAAGGGTAGCTTTGTCTGATATTTTATATTGGAGAGAGTACTGATTAATTTGGCCATATAGACAATCTGTCTGGCTCTTTAAATTAGGTCTCTGTTTGATTGGTCGAATTAATGAACTCATCGTCATATGTATACGTACCTCTGTCTGGGATCTTCTTGTAACATCGTGCAGATTCAAGAAGTGTATGGGGAGCCATCCTAATCCCGTCCCGCTCCGGCGGAGCCGTTACGTGTTATTTTGTTGGTGTTCGAGAAAAAATTTTCTTCGTACGAAAAACGAAGTGACTTATTAGCACACGATTAATTAAGTATTTACTAATTTTTTAAAAAAATGAATTAATATGATTTTTTAAAGCAACTTTCGTATAGAAACTTTTTAAAAAAACACATCATTTAGCAGTTTAAAAAACGTGCGCGCGAAAAAAGAGAGATGTGAGTTGAGAAAGTAGAGTGAAGAACTTATCTAAGTGTTAGAGCAAACAACACCTTATGTGGGTTAATTGATCTAAGCACAGATGTTGTGCTAGATCGTTACTTAATTAGCGGTATGAAAATGAATTTAGTAATGGTTTTTATCTTCTCAACCTGTTTGGTAGTTGATTATTTACTAGGTACGGATATTAAGGGTCTGTTGGGAATCTCAGCTTCTGACAGCTGTATTCTATTCTAGAATTTTTAACTTTCGTAATTTTTTTTTAATTTTTTTTAAACAGTTATGATTTTCACTCAGATTCTTTGAATCTGTATTTATATAAGTTAGAGAATAAACTAAAAATCAAAAACTGATTTTCTAACTTCTTCAGATTCTAAAAACTAACGATCAATTAATTGTTTTTTAAAATTTTAAGCTCTTCGAGTATAACCTAACTATCGAAGAGAAGATTAAAGAGATTGGATAATAAAATAATTAACCTTGAGGCAAGAGACAGCTTGTTCACCGTATGCCGACGCTGCTTTCCTCCCTGTCGCGGTGTGTTAGAAAACCGAGTGTGGCATATGCAGAAGGCAGAAGTAGCAGCTTAAATTAAGGAAAGAAAATTAAGTTATCATCATGGCACTCACGGTCACGAACATTTTCTAGCGAGGACGTAGGAGAGCGCCGCTTCCCTGAAATCGTCGGCGACGTACAGGCGCTTGTCGCAGTCGATGGAGAGCGCGGACCTTCTCCGGCGCCGGGCGCGCGCTGGCCACGAGCCGATCGCCGCGCGCCTCCAGCTCCTCCGACCCAAGCCCCTCCTTCTCGAACATCCTCGCCTTCGTCCTCCTCGATCCGCTCGTAGCCGTAGCCTCCTCGTCGTCGGCAACGGAACATCCTCGATCGATCGACCCTGCCTAACGCGATCGATCGAGTGCGTCTTGTGTTGGGCTTGACTAACTTGTTCGCGGTCCGGCTCCGGCACGACCAAGATCGAATCTACTGCCTCCTCCGTTTCATATTATAAATTGTTTGGTTTTTTCTAGTCAAACTTTTTAAGTTTGATTAAATTTATAACAAAATATGATAATATTTTTAATACAGAACAAACATTATATCAAAATATATTCAATTTTAAATTTAATGAAACTAATTTATTGTTGTGGATGTTGTTTTTTTTCTACAATTTTGATCAAACATAAAGAACTTTAACTAAAAAAAAGTCAAACGACATAGGGCATCCTCAATGTTTATTGCAAAAGTTGGTAGTAAGATGAATCCGTGTTATATGATAATAGTAAATTAAAGATATATCATAAAATATATATATATATATATATATATATATATATATATATATATGTAGAGTAGGTAATAAGGGGGGACCCACCTAAAAAGAACTTCAAACATGAGTCATGGCACAGCTAAAAAATAGGTAGAACCCACCACAAAATGTTATCTTAGTAAGAATATTTTAATTCTTAATATTTATTTTTTCACTACATTGTGGATATTTTTATAAGGTTTTGTAGTTCTGGAGCTCCCATGCGCAGGCCCTTCTAAAAGCTGCATATAATTAGAATGCAAATTTATAGTAATGGTATTTTTTAAAGTAGGCAAATTTATAATGGCATGAATCCACAATTACATAGGACAATTTGTTAGCAGTTGTACCCAAATATAGAGATCAAGAAAACATAACACGAAGCCAGTAAGCCACTAAGGGCGATGAGTACACACAAGAGAAACGGAAAATGGCAGAAAAGCAACATGTCACTGCAAAAGAGAAACATCCACGCCAGAGAGCTACAAAATTTGTTACTATGTACTTTCCGGCAGACGTAGTTCATACTAGCAGAAAGAAGATCGGAAGACATTTTCTGCCATCCTACCCGATCCATGTCCCTTTATCCATAATGAATACATAATATTCAAGACATAGGTTTGTCTGTTAACCTATTATTGATGAAAAGTGGCATGTACATACAAATGGATGTAAAACACAAAACAAAATACAATGGGAATTTATTGTATGAATTATGATGCTGATAGGGATCAGCAAGAAACCTTACAAGCCTACTTACTACAGGAATATAGGATCCTCATATGAGCCACTCAAATCATTAAATGCCTAATTTAATTTACCTTTCATAAGTATTGGTTAAGAAATTCAACAGCCAGAAATACAATTCCATTTACTCAAGCTTTCATTAGTTCTGAAACTTCAACACAAAAAATGAGTATGCTTTGAATACTGAAAAGGAATCATAATATGTTAAAAAGGTAGTCAAACTTACTTGTTCAGGAATGCACTCAAATGAGCCTGACATCGGATTCCACACAGATCATGACTTGTATTACAGAAAGAACGAGGGGGTGAAAATGGTCACATGGAAGATTATGTGGAGCAAAGTAAACACTCAATATCGATAGTTGAATTGCACTTACACAATCTATCCATCCGCTTGGTCTAGCTCCGCAAATCCTCTCTTATAGTCCAGAAATAAAGAACTCAAAAGGTCAGCAACAAAAGAGACTGCATGGGCACATATCAACATATATTGTGATGTCACTGGGAAATCCTTGATAGCAAAGAATGAAATCTTCGATATTGAATTCATTATCAAATTAGCAAATCCATTTTTGTTGAAGACTGGGCCTTTCTGTCTTTCCTCGGGATCGATAACACAGAACCGAATGATGCACATAGCCACACATAAAATCACTGGAGCAATTATTTTAATGACAAGCCACCTTTTGAACTCTCTGTTTTTCTTCTCTCTAGTTATGTGAGAGCAGTCTTTTGACTCCTTTCCCTCTTCAGCTCCAAACAAGTACCTGGATAGCAGTAGCATTGACAGGTGGCTAGCAAATGATGAGAGCAGAGCCCATATCAAGCTCCTAAGCATCCTCCTCTTCTTGGACCCTTTAGCATTGTCCTCTTTGCCTGATGCCGGCTTGGCAATTCCGAGAGCATCTGGATCAGAATCCACAGCCTTCGTGTCCATTCTTTGGCCATTCCCACTTTCAATCTCAGTATCCTCTAACTCACGCATTATGGCCTGGCGAAAAGATAACTCACACATTATATCAGAGGCAATCTTGCTTGCCAGATCTTCTGACATAGTCCCTGGCAGCTGAATCATCTCTGGAGGCAGAGATGCCACCAGCCTCTCCATAGCCTCCATGACCACTTTCCACTCCACTTTCTCCGCACTTGTTGAAGTTTCCTCAACTATCTCTCCACAGTAGGTGCCGTTGATGTCAATCTGAACGCTTGATTCCTCTGCGCGAAACAAAGGAGCATGATATTACTAAATGTCATAATTCTTTATGTTCTACATTTCTGTGATACAAGATACTGTCAAGCTCGTGTTTTTGGCTTTCAGAATTATATAAATCAATGACATATAAAGCCAAATGATACATGTTTAGAGAAACTTAGGAGTACTTGATATTGTGCAGGTTCCCTTTTGTTCTATAATTGAGGCTTGATGATTTGAAACAAAGCACCATGCTTTCTCGACCTTGGTCCTAGAATTGTTACCTTCACCAACAAAATTTCTGGAACACAAGGAGATAATTAACAACACAACATAATAAGGAGCTGAAAAGAACTCAGAAGGGAATAGTTCAAATATGCAGGGTAAAGATGACATATGCGATGCTATTTAAAAGGACCAAACCAATCTATGAATAGAACTGAACACGATCATAGATTTTTCACAAAAAGTTAGTTAAGGCGTTAGTTTTGTGACAGAAAAGTCTAGGGTAGATGAAGGAACTGGGTTTGATCAAATGACAACAGCATGGTAGTCAAGATATCTTAGCAAACAAATGGAGGATGCTTTATACGAAAATTCTACAGATACTTTACTGCCCTTTTCTATTTTACTTACGAAGAAACTTCTGAAGATTTTGGTGGTACCAAGCAGCTACATCTTGAAGGCAGAGATCCAGCCGATCCTTGACAGATTAGTGAAGAAAGTCGCTGGCTGGAAACCTAAGCTACTTTCGATTGATGGCAGACTATGCTGGATCAAATCGGTGCTCATGGCCTGTGCATTACATGTCGGTTTTGCAATTGCCAAGATGGGCAATCAGAGACATTGAGCGTAAATGCCGCGGATTCTTATGGAAAGGGCAAGAAGTTAGCGGAGGGCACTGTCTAGTTTCCTGGTGGAAAATTAGCATGCCAGTGGAGAAAGGTGGCCTAGGAGTGAAAGACCTGGGCTTCTTTGGTCAGACCTTGAGACTAAAATGGCACGGGAAGTTTCTGGACCAGAAGGAGAGGCCCTGGACCATGGCGGCGTTTCGACCGGAGGGCGATGTAGATGCCATCTTCAGATCAGTGGCCGAATATATCATCGGGGATGGAGCTGATACCAGGTTCTGGACAACAAATTGGACCGGGATGGGATGTTTCGCCCGGAGGTGGCCTATCCTATACTCCTATGTGGGACGCTCCAGGTTGTCGGTCGCCCAAGCTATGGTTAATCACAGGTGGGTGTGAGATCTGCAAGGCTCCTTGTCAAATGAAGCCTCGGGCGAATTCTTCCAGCTTTGGGACGAGGTCCGCGATGTGATTCTTCAACCTACTGCAGATGCAATCCGTTGGATACTGACTGGAGACAGACAATTCTCGACAGCCTCGGCATATGACCTCTTCTTCATGACCAAAGAGGACTGCCCTTACGGAGAGCTGCTGTGGCACTCCAGAGCCCCATCGAGAGTCCCTTTTTTCATGTGGCTGGCACTGAAAGAAAGATGCCTAATGGCAGACAACCTGGCGAAAAGAAACTGGCCACATGATGAACTCTGTCCACTCTGCCAGAGAGAAAATAAGGACAGCCACCACCTGTTCGTGGCCTGTGATTTTACAAGTGTGGTTTGGCGGCGGATGAGAAGCTGGTTGAGTCTGGACTTCATGATCCCTGCTGATGAAGACAAGCCACCCTCTGAATGGTGGCTCCGGGCCAGGATGTGTTTTCGGATGCGCTAAGATGGACTTTGACAGCATCTTCATGTTGATTTATTGGCTGATATGGAAAGAAAGAAATGCTAGAGTATTTCAGCACGTTTTCAAAACTCCTGAGCTGCTAGCTGAAGACATCAAAGAGGAAATTCCTATTTGGAAGGTAGCCAGGATCTTTTCCCAGATTAGCAAGTAGTCCGCTTGCCTCTCCGCCATGGCCGGGTTTTTTCTTTTCTTTCCGCCGGCCTGAGGTTTGTGCCCAGGCCAGGCTCGACATAATCATGTCGATGTAACACACGCATTTGTATTTTCTTTCCTCCCAATCTTAATGAAATTGGTCGGTCAATCTTTGGCCGACCAGGCGAAAAAATTTGTATAACAGATCAGTAAGAGAGGAACAGCAGAGATGCTGGGTATATCACATGGATATGAAAATAGGTCAGGTTGCGATCACCTACAAGCTACCTTTTGCACAAATTTCATACATGTATTACTTGAACTACTTTCTATAAGAGCATTTAGAATAAAAGGGGTGCCTGCTATGTCTTGTATATCAATACACATAAAAAACATGAATGTGGTTCCACAAGAAAAGGACACAGAGTTTCTAAATATAACAATTATGTCAGCACAGTTAGGAGGAAAATCCTACTGCATATAAGTATGGCAAGGGAGCAACTTAAGAGAAAATCAAGCATGCTTACTTATTTCCCCCAGCTTGCTGGTTCATCTGAAATTGATTGACAGAGTCCAAATTCTGCAAAGGAATTTATGTTGTTATGATCATCATTATACATGGAAGAATACTAGAATAGAACTGGAACATTTAGTCAATGTAAAATGAAGATTTAACTGGCATCACATTGTTATATTCTGCACATCTATCATCTTGATCAAAGATCCCACAAGAGGAAGCCTTTCTCAACTTATCCTGCCAAAATGTGATGAGAAATCAGGAGATGAAAACAATCAATGTGACTTCAAGCAAAATTAGTAATGTAACACCAACCCATATGTAGGCTTCAAGATAGGCATGATGGCAGGACGGTAATCAAAAGCACAGACTTCTGACAAGATTTTCTTCATGTACTCAATTTCAGAATCAATCCTCAATATCTTAACATCAATATAGTCACTCTGCAAATTCAATGGCAAAAGATTAAAAATTAATTGCAATCCAAGAATTTGAGGAAAAGAAAGGGTCAAGTAAGAAACTAAGAATGAGACCTCAGTAAGGAAACAGTTAGGAGGTTCCTGTTCTGAAATCTTGTCAGCATCAAGCTTACTCTTGTATGCATCTATTACTGTGTCCCTGAAAGTCTTAATCTGCAATATGATCTGAATCCCATGTTGAAGACGTTTTTGTTTCATGCTCAACCATGATAACAGCATCTCTTCTCGCAGCGGTGTACAGGATAGCCATTTGAAGACAGCATCTTCCTTGATAGAACCATCAGTACTAGAAATGATTTTTCTTACATCCAGAGAGAGGGTGTTAGTATCTTGAACCAGAGTAACAGCATCAAAAGAATCATTCCCATCTTCGTCAAACTCAGGACTCTGCTCAAGTTCCCATGTATTGGATAACAACAACTGATGCAGAAAGTTATAGATCATTTCAAGATCTTCTGCGCCCTAGAAATGCAATGCTTAGCATACCAGGCAACAAATAGGCTCGTCTTCCCACCCGAACTCTTGAAAATGTGCTCAGTTTGTTTGTCAGATCAGCAGAAAGGATTCTTAGATCCATGAGCTTGAGAACTACTTCCTGAATCTTCTGCATGATTGTTTTCCTTTTCTCGGTATCTTCAAAATTAATGTCATCCACTCCTCCTCTCATATACATGTTACCTGGAAGCCAACTAAAGGTTTTCAATCCCTTTATATCACTGTCAGATATTCTCCTAGGTATAATTGGCTCAGATCTTGGCAGTTGTGGTAGATGTTCATTCTCGAGATGCAACAAAAAGCCTCTAGAATCTAGAAACATCCTCTCACAATTGGGACAGACCCAATATACCCAGGATTTTGTATCTTGTATGAAGCTGATGGTATCAGATAACAAAGGAACTTGATGCAGCTCAAAAGGGGTATACAGCCCCTATAATAAGTCATCTCCAACTCCTCAATCTCAACTTACAGAATTGCTGAATGCTCCAATTCACTCATGTTAGTCCAAAAGGCCTTAGCAAGCTCAATGCTATTGGCTTCATCACAAAAATCTGATTCTAATTGTTCAAGCTGAATGATATTGGCTTCATCATAAAAATCTGATTCCAATTGTTCAAGCTCATTGCCTGAGGAAGGATTACAACCTTCCTCCTCTTGGTTATTGGCATTGACAGGAACCGCCATTATTGTCGACACTTGAAAGACCCCGTCAAGAAGTCACTGCTGATAAAACATCTCAAGATAATGTAGATTCTAAGTATGTCATGCAAAAGGGAACACAGAGAAAACAACAAATCATTTTGAGGAATCATCTTGTTGATAAGTTAGGATTTGAGGTTCTGTGTTTGTGGAATACTGTACAACAAGAACGATTGTTCCTGACACTTGAAAGACCCGAGCAAGAAGTCACTGCTGATAAAAACATCTCAAGACACTGTAGGTTCTAAATATGTCATGCAAAAGGGAACACAGAGGAAACAACAAATCGTGTTTGTGGAATATTGTATGTCAAGAACGAGATCAAGGTAGCATAAATGCCACAAGATAAAATTGTCTGCAGGAAGGGAAGAGATAAGGATTTAAGCCTCCTTGGGAAATGCTGCAACAACAACAAGATCAAGGTGTTATGCAATAATGCCACAGCGAAGTCTAAATTGTTCACATTACAAGAACAAAAAGTTCGCAGCAGAAATACCACTAAAAGCATAAGACTAAGATGTTCCGAAATGCTGTAGAAAGACAAAGCCACCAACATGGAAGGCGCCAGAGGTGCGCGCAAGGTGTTCGCTGAAATGCCGCACTGTAGAATCCTCGTGCCCTGCCAAGAAAAAGATAACGAACAAAGGAGATCAAGAAACTGGATGGGAGAGGCGAACGCGAGGGTTGTCGATGAAATTCCGAAGCAAGAGATAAGCGATCAATAACCTTTAGCAGCGCCACGAACGGGGCGACGAGGCGCGCGCGAGACGTTCGCCGAAATGCCGCACCAAAGGATCCTCCTAACCTGCCAACAAAAAGCGAGAACGAACACCGAGGAGTTCAAGAAACTGGATGGGGGAGGAGAACGCGAGGGTTTTCGATGAAATTCCGAAGCAAGAGATAAAGAGATCGATTACCTCTAGCAGCGCCACTAACGGGGCGACGAGGCGCGCCGCGGAGGTTGGAGGGGAAAGCACCGCCACCGCCGCAGCCGAGAAGCCGCCCCGATCCCCCAGCAAGGCGAACAGCGCGCCGCCTAGCGCCGTGAGAAGGCGACGAAATGCGGCCTCGAGGCGGTTGGTTGGTCACGGGATAATAGGGTTCGCGTCGCCGGAATTCTGCGAGGCGGCGAAGTAGTTGAAGTTGAAGAGCAAAGCCAGCGGCAGAGCGGCGACGAGGAGAACGGGGAGACTGCCTGGCATTTCGTACTACAGCACGAACATTAAAGCAGACGAAACCCACCTCAGGCCTTGTTTGGATGAAGGACCTTAATCGAGCCCAGCTACAGCCTACATGTGTAAATTATGTATTTATTATTCAATAATATTTAACATTATGTTGGTGACGAGAACTCCTAATAAGCTTTAAAAAATCATATTTACTATTTATTTTATTATAATCAAGAATTTTGGAATAGATAGATGCCAATTTGAAGTTTTTTTTGAAAGACAATAAAGACGTAAGCGCTCACATAAACGCGCGCACCCTGCGAACACCAAAAGTTGATACGGTTCTTTAGTGGATTCAGTTAAGAAAAGAAGTCGATGGAAGTCTATCAAAAAAGATCGAGTTCAAGAATGAATCGTAAAGATCATGACATGGCAATTTAATTCTATCTATTAATTAGGCAGGATTTAGTAACTTTCCTTTATCTTTAGGAAGTTATATCTAGTGTCCGATCAGAACTAGTATCAACCCGAGGGTATAAATATGTACACCCATGACCTTTGTAAATCATCTCCACATATCAATACAATTACTTTCGGTGCATTGTTACCCTTTTATTTCAACGAGTTCTTAGTTTCGAGTGGGCTGCATTGGTTGAGTTCGATCTCTGGCGAGAAAGTAAGTTCTGTCAACTTCACTTGTATCGGCGTGGTTAGTACTTTTTCGGTTAAGCCCGATATTCTATTCAGGTTGACGCAACCGTTGCCTATCTGATATATTGATTCTATCTTTAACTGCATAGTTGTTTAAAATTGTATCGGTTTAGTTAGGACTTTCTCGATTAGGTCTGATATTCTGGCTAAGTTGATATTCCTCTAATTGTACTACTGTTTTAAATAGGTTTATATATCCATCACATTTGTGTAGATCTATCGGCTAAAATAGGATTTTCTTATTATCTTCAATCTTATATTGTCTCGGTTATGTCCAATCTATTAGATTGCTGCTAATAAGTTAAATTCTAATAAGCCGATCGGTTTTTATACAACGTTCATCGGAGTGCTAGCCGATGAGTTATCATTATTGTGGGTTTCAGCTATCAGATATTGTCGACGGAGTAGATTACGACTACGGTATTTGTGGAGTATGGGGATCATTGAAACCAAGGTATACGTGAGATTGAGGTAAAAGAGACGGGAGATAGGGATTTTTACACAAGTTCGGGTCCCTTAACTGATAGGTAATAGCCCTACTCTTGTTGGCCGAAACCGGTGTTGCTCTTATATATCAGAATCACACGAATACAATATTTGGGAGAACCTAATCTAGTCATCGTCGACTTGACGGCATGGATAGCAGGGTAGTCTTCTTTCTCGAATATGAACTCGGCGAGATTAGGGGTAACGCTAGATCCCTCATATTGGCCTCTATGGCTCCAGATTGTGTCTGTCTAGTCTTCTCCCTCATGTTGGTGTGTCTTGGCCTCTATTGGTGTGTGTCCTCTCTCCTCTTAGGAGTCTTGTATTTATACCCACAGATGTCCTCTTATCCAAGTAGAACTAGGAAGATAAATATGGATACAATCCGAGTGATTCTTGTAATTTCCAACTTGAACTCTGTCTCTCCTTCCTTATGCGAAACACCTTCCATATATGAGGCATGATTCTGTATAAGACTTGGTATATGATGGGCCCCGTCGAGCCCAATCCAAGATCATTAGGTACACCTTATCCATAACACTGACAGATATATCGGATAGTTAGCCGATATACACTTTAGTTTACTTCATTGGATCTCCAGCCAATATATGTTTTATCCATCGGATTTACATTTATCTCATTATATCAGTTTTGGCTGATTGGTTCATATTATACTATTTCATTACTATTTCTGAGTTACATTGGCTTATACTCAAACTTATATAATCTTTAGTTAAATATATTTTTATCAACTTTAATCTTATACTATCTCTATCTCGGTTCAGTCGGATCTATCAAGATTGTTTTTTTTAAAGAATGGTTTATTGATGATTATGCATAGTTTAGTTCCAGCTAATGATAACATAAATCTTATTGTTCATTTATTTATTTGAATCCATAGCCGATTGATTAAAACCCTATTGATATTGGCTAGCCTCGCTACATCACATCGGTTTATTGACCGATCGGCTCCTTGATCATCGATCTATTTTCATCTTATTAGTTTCAGGATCAAACTAACTGGCACGCCCTGAACCCGATTGATAGAACCTACACTGGAGCTAAGCAAATCTCCTAAGCCTTCATGTGTGCGACGACTTTTGTGTCAACACACCCTACCCCCTATGAACACTTTAAAGACTGGGCTGTCGAAGAAAAGTGGGAACAGGGGTTCCCACTCCCTCGAATGCTCGAGGCACTGTGGACCTTATCGAGACATACAAGATCCACATCTTCAAGGTTTTGAAGAAGAGCATGGAAATGTACAAGATATACATCTTTTAAGATACCGAAGTAGGTACACCCCGACATCGGCATCTTCTCCAAAGCCATCTCCATCATGAACTTCTTCATCGACGATATTTTTGATAAGCTTGTCGGAGAGTCCGCCAAGTTCACCCGATATGACAAGAAATTCACTCACGACGACGTCCACGGCCTCCAGCACACGAGGATGACTCTAGCACAGTGGTGGCTCGAGGACAAGCCTTCAACGCCTCGGGGCCCCAAGATTTGATCAGGCTTCTGAGGACACCTACAAGACCCTGGCTCTCCTCGAAGGGATCCGTCCCATTAAGGGGATTTGACAGGGTCCTATGGGTTTCTTTATACCGTTACTCCACATTAGTTGCAAGGTGGTACAAATCCTTTGTACAGCTCATCAACGATGTGGGAGACATGGCTGTGCATGTTGTCCCTCTCATGCCCACATTGCCCCAGAGAAAAAGGTGCAACATGGCACACCCTCAGCATTTACCCTAGGAGCCCCCTTTCACCAGCTGCGATGGTTGACAAGTAGGGCCGTGGATAGTCGGGGTGAAGACTTTTGTCTTTCTACTCCACTTGTCAATCGATAGGTGTGCCCATCACATCTGGCGAGCTTGTTTGAAGGGACAACGACAAGACTAAGCATACC
Organism: Oryza officinalis; assembly: GCA_008326285.1. Taxonomy (NCBI): domain Eukaryota; kingdom Viridiplantae; phylum Streptophyta; class Magnoliopsida; order Poales; family Poaceae; genus Oryza; species Oryza officinalis. The sequence continues at coordinate 55,706,493 of BDMV01000001.1, read as the reverse complement.
AAATTCGGTGGAGTGGGTACTACTCCTACATGCATGCATGGGCATTGTGGACTCTCCTTCACGTATAAAAAAAGGATCCATGCCATCGAGAAAAGGATTCGAACAGCTAGAATAGCTAAGTTAGCTTAAGACTCAGGGAAGTAGGGTTCATCCTCTCTCACTTGGAACTTCTCATCATTTTCACATTATAACCACTTCGGTCATCCATAGCTGCACACAGGAGTCTAGGACTGAAACTTCTGTGAGCAAATTCCACCACCGGAATCTAACCAGTTGAGCTACGCTCATTTTGCTGTCAAATCGACGTTACCCAATAGCTCCCAATTAATAAAATTAGAGATTACCTAGCTTTCAATTACTGATATCACAATTTCGGCTATTCCCTTGTTCTCTGTTTGAACGAATTCCTTTTTTCATTTAAAGTTTGAGCAATAAATTTCATAAACATAAAACGAATTTACAATTGATAAGATTCTTTTAAAAAAATAAATATAACATATCTCAAACTTGGACAAAAAAGAAAGTAAAACCATGCGAATTAACCAAAAACAGTAAAATAAAAAAAATACACTTTTGCATAGTAACCCACTTTTAATTTTAGCAATGTGTTAAAATGACTGAAAATTAAACTAAAAAAAGAAACTTCAGAAGACTGAAATTTAGCATTCTCTATAATGAGAATTGTAATAGAACGCTCCTTGGAAACCAACACCGAAGATTTCGTTAAATGGATGATAGAAATAATTCAAGTCAGCGACAACAACGGCAATGTTGCATAAATGTGCCATCATTAGCAAAGGATATAAACAGCAGACAAGAACTTTTATCTTTAGTTTGGTCAATATAACACAGGGAAGCGCGATAACAATAACATTTGACTCATGACATAAGCAGTTCCATGTTTACTTTCACAGAAAGAAAGTATTCTGCTACAACATACAACTTCATTGCCGACAAACAGCACAAACAAGAGCTATGCATGGAGGATTACAAAGTGGTAGGTCCAAACCTAACATAATCTATATCACCTGGTTTTCGGTAACATTGTACGCCCATTACTTTCTACCCATTCTTTTCTTCATGTTTCCATCTAGCAGTTGGTGTCATATACAGCCAGGCCTTGTAGTTCTGGACCTTCCAAGCGTGGGTTCTTCTCAAAGCTGCACGTAATCAGAATGTGCATAATGGGCATAGGTCAACTTATTGGTACTTGTACCCACAACAGGGATCATCGACGCTGAACATTAAGCCACTGAGGGCAATGACTAGATATAAGAGAAACAAGAAATGGAATATGCAAGCAAGATGCTGGAGAAAACATCCACGCAGGACAGAAGTCTACAAATAAGACTATATACTTGCTGTCGGTTATTTTATTATGGAGTATTACTATTTCTCATGTTAGCATAAAGATCAGAAGACAGACTTGTTGACATCCTACCTATATGCCTTTATCAATAGAGATACAGAGTACTCAGAAGAGGTACAGCCTAGAAACTTGCAAGCACAAGGGAGACAAAGCAAGCGCATTGGATGGATCAACTAAACCGCTCTCGAATTTAAGGCAGAGCCACTAGGTGAGCTGCTCCATCCAGTGATATACCTCTCTCTACTATATTAAAGAAGGTAGAGGTTGTGGTGGTAGTGTGTTCAAGATGTTTTTCGATAATGGAATTCAATCCAGCCTCCAAAATGTGTAAGATGGTATATTATCTGGATAAACAGACTGCTTGGGTATGTGGCTAGGCTATTTCTGGATTGATGTTTGATTGAAAATATTTTTTTCCAAGCGATATATACATCTTTCTGAGTTTATATTTTGTAATGTTATTTCAAGTCCATTGCTACACACAGGTATTTGGCTAGTTATTCCTAGAAAGACCCAATAAACAATGATAGATCTCACACGTGCTCCTTCAGAATTACAGGCCATATCCTCACAAATAGAAGATAGGGATGACACACATTATTACTAGTAAGTAGTCAACCAGAGTAATGGAACAAATAATAAAGTATTCGCCAAAAAGTGGGAAGGGCCTCCCCAAAACACTAATGAGTAATGAGTGAAAAATTCCTCATGAGTGTTTGCAACCATGAGACATAAGTCTATTTGTTAACTTGTTATCAAGGAAACATTGAATATACATACAAATGGATAAGAAATACAAAATGAAATATGATGTAATGATGATGAAATGGCAGGGATCAGAAATTACTTATGGGGCTATGGGCATGAAATGTTTAGTATAGGATCCTCATATTATCCACTCAAACATTAAATTTCTAATTTAATTTACCTTATGGAAGTATTGGTTACGACACTAACAAACTTATGTCAGAATTTGTTCTGCGCTACCATTAATTCTGAAATTCAATAAAAAATAATAATGCCTTGAATACTGCTGAAGAAATCATAATAATATCACAAAGGCAGTCAAACTTACTTGCTTAGGGGAATGTGCTCAAATGGTCCCGACGTAGGAATTGTTCCACACAGATCATTGCTTGAAACATCACTGAAAGAACAAGGGGGTAAGAATTATCATATTCAAGATTGTTTACAGCCAAGCACTCGGCATCAGGAATTGCACTTACACAACTTTAAGACTAGATATTCCAGCCAATTCCCTTGGGATTGGCCCAGTCAAGCGATTGCCATTGAGCCGCCTTCAAAGCATAATAATGTGTTAGAAAGATAGAATGCAGAAGTCAACAAACCACAAGAAAATTCAAACAAGCTGAAGGTAAAGTTTAAAATATATCAATATGCATTCCCACTTATTTCTTATAAAGCATATTTTCAGCATGAACAGGGACTAACAAGGTTAAATCAGAGAATAACCATGATATTCATGCTTTAAAATAAGAAATAGTTTGTGTAGGTGTTTGCTCGCAAATGATGAAGAGGCAGCAAAGATAAAACAGAGTATGGTTAAATAAACCTATATGATATACACGTATCTGCTTTGAAGCAAGAATGTAAAAATTATGGGCATTGTAGTTTGAAATGGAGGAAGTATGCAGAATGAAATCAATAGCTCATATGTGAGAACTGAGAACTATTTTACAAAGAGATCATTTGAAGAACACAAACTTACAAGAATACAAGGGACTTTAATTTCCCAAGTGTTGGAGGTATAGTCCCAGAAATGTTGTTCTTGTACAGGTCCAAGCTTATAAGATTCTTCAAATTACCAAGCTCCGATGGGATCGTTCCTTGAATATTATTTTTGTAAAGCTCCCTGTTCCAATGCTTATGGTTAAAACTACCAAAGTGCATCAAAATGAATTGTGCGAATAACCAACAAGCATACATTAAACTAAACAAAACTTCAAATACATCGTGCTCAGACATCACAAACTGTAAGAGAATAGAACTTGACAGATATCTTGGAGATAAAAGAAAATGGATCTTACATAAATGTTCAACCATAGAATACACACAACAGTATAAAACAATGTCACAATATCATGTTTTAGGAGTGCAGTGGAAAGGACTTGAGACCAACCCTATCTACCTCAATCACTAAACTATGTGACATTAGAAGTAAACTTCCCATTGAGAACAACTAGCAAAGAAATCAAACCACATGGGCAAGAAAAGCTTACAGATATTGCAGATGATCCAACTTTCCAAGCTCAGGCACCAGATGACCAGATAAGTTCAAATTCCCAAGATCCCTGTTAGAAGAAGGATGTATTCCAAGAAAACAATTAGACAGATATTCTTGAGAAATAATTCAACTTCATATACAATACAATGAATTGGCCATAGATTTTGACCGCGCTGAAAAATATTAATAAAGTGGATTGTTTTTTACTTCATCAACTGACGGCACAGTAAGTGTTTGGAGGTTTGGACTTTGGAACACAAATGACAGACAGAAGAAACGGAAGCGGTGAAAGTTCAAATGGGTAAGCAATGAAAGCTAACATTTATTTTTCTAGACGTTGGTCCTTATCGTTCCTTTCACATCTGAATTCTTCACCCATAACTCCCAAACCACCCAACGAACCAAGAAGAAACCTAATAAAACTCCCATTAAAAGAGACACCTATCTGATTCTTGTCATGTTTCAATTTATTCAAGACCATTCCTAGTTTTCCTCGGTCCAATAATAAAAATTGCACTTGCCTTTTGAGTAAACCTGTAAAAGCCATATCACGGCATACCCAGACAATCTCAACCAGTTGGATAGCAAAATTCTCACAAAATCTAGTAGCACCTCCTAGTAAAACTCTAAAGCCACGCCACAGTAGCACATCCTCGAGCTAAAAAGACTGCCTCTCGGATCGGTTTCTCCTCTCCTCTCACCAACGAACTACAGTTCTAGTCTTCTAGATCAACGCTGCCGCAACGGAATCGACTGCTCATCCTAACACGACTTGCCTCGCGATCCAGTTCCCCCAAACACCCAACAGACCACACCCCCAACCCCCCCACCTCGAACCTAAGCGTACGGTACATCGCGAGAGAGCTCACGAGAGGGAGGGAGAGGGAAGAGGTCGCTCACAGGCGCGTGACGCGGTTGTCGCGGTCGCAGGTGACGTGGAACCAGGTGCAGGGGTTGACGAGCGTGGGGTCCCAGCTCTGCAGCACCCCGCCGGGGTCCCTGAGGCTCCGCCGCAGCGCCGACAGCGCGTCGCCCTCGGAGTTCGCCCCCGCCATCGCCACCACCACCGCCACCATGGTCAGCACCCCCAGCGCCCCCGCCCCCGCTCCCGCCGCCATTCCTCCCGGATCTGGACGCGGACGAGGCAGAGACACGCACGCACAGCGCAGGCGAGGCGAAGCGAAGGGGAAGAGGGGGAAGGGGGAAGAGGGCAGAGGGAAGAGGAGTACTGGTACCACCACCACCTGCCGCTGCTCGGCTGGCGCTGCTGGTGTAGGCGACTTTTTGTATTGCTCCGCATGTACTCGTGTCGCGTGCGCGTTCGCGAGAGAAAATGGCGTAGTGGAGGGGATGGGCGGATGGCTCGGTGGGTTGGGTTGGGTTTGGGTGCTTGCCTTTGCCTGCTTGGGCCACCAATCCCTCGCCGTATGCAGCGGGAAAGCGCGGTGGCGGTCGGTTGACTTGCGAGTCCGCTCCTCGGTCGTTTTCGCTTCGATTGACGCCGCGGCTTTGAGCAGCTTCTCCCTCACAAAAGCCTGGTGTTTGTGTCGCGTGGACCAGGCCAGTTCCACCACACGTTGCCATCGGCGGCTACAACCTGGGCAAGAACTCGGCAACATCTTCGGCCTACGAAGAATGGACGTGCGTGCCACCATACCATGGGAGGGACCGAGAGAGGGGGATGTGGCGCGTCGTAATTAGCATGGCTGCTAAAGTGCAAAGTTGAAATTGCTTGCGAATTATGTTGAAAATATCTTACAATCAACTTCAAAATCAAGTTTGAAAATTTAAATTTTGGTTTTTGCTTTGATTTATTAGGCCAACCGATGAAGCTCTTAAAACTTAATTTTGAAATTGATTTTGAGGGTCTTTTTACCTTAATTTTTTTTTTTGACATTGGCGTGTAAGTCATTAGTAACACATATTTAGTATGGCTGTTAAAGTGCAAAGTTGAAATTGCTTGTGGATTTTGGAGTGCGATCGAGACAATATGGCTAAAAGAAATCAACATAGTTGTGCAGTGTTTTTTTTGTCTCTCTCTAGCTAGGTGTACACAGAGATGTATTTTATGTGGAAGATACTCTTGGATATATTTTGCATTATCATCTTCTACTTTTCGATGAGTTGGAGCATTTCCACCACCACCTCGAACGGCTGGGTAAATGATAAATCTACTTACGTTACAGAGGGAGGGAGGATGGCAAGAGAGACAAGAAGGAAAGGAGATTCGACGGCAACTAGGCGTACTGGCACTGAGACGTCGATGTCAGGCACCACCTTTGCTGGTTTTATGGGGTTTGTTTCCTCGCTTTTGAACCCCACTTTGCATTGCCCACACCGGNCCCCCCCCCCCCCCCCCCCCCCCCCCCCCCCCCCCCGGGACTTGAGAGCGCCTCTTCTTTCCATTTTACTACAATACAATTGATGTCCATGTTTTTCACGTATACCTTTCGCAAACAGGCCTTAGATTCGGAGCAGCACTCGCAGTTCGCGCAGCAACAAAAGGCTCCTCATTATATTCGACCTAACTTAGGAACCTTGAATTTATAGTAGTAGTAGGTACTAGCGAACGAACACCACGCCGAATCACTGATGCGAAGACAGCGCAGCGCAATGAGCCTCTCCCGTCTCCACTCCTCCACCCATCGATCGATCGAGTCATCGATGGTGGTGAGAACCGAACAGACGGTCGGCCTACGCGACCGGCTCCACCCCACCCGCGCGCCGCGTTACGGCCCGCTGCGCTTGGTGGCCCAAACGGCCGAACGCCCAACGGAATCCAAGCCCGCGCGCGCTGTCGATCCAACGCCGATCGCGTCGCCGCGAGCCCGGGGGTCGGGGACTCGGGAGGGTGCGTGCCGCGTGCCTGTGTGGCGGTGGCGGATGGATGGCGTGCAAACGGCCACCGCCGCTGAGACCGGGGTGGTGTGTATGTGTTGTTGCAGCAACGTAGCGGCAAGCGCGTGTGTGTGACCTCGGCAACGTGAGCGAGGCGTGTAAGGTGTGGGCGTCCGCGCGCGCGGATGGTGTGATACGTGCGCGCACGCGCACGCGCACGGTATGTGCAACGTCCAGGCCCGGCCTCACAGAACACGGAGGGGGAGAATTCCGTGTGTTTTTCGGTTAGCATTGCGCTCGGTGCTGTGAGGAGCATTGCTCTGGTTGAGATTCGAGAAGAGGTGGGATGGGCTCATGGGCACAGGTAGAGGTAGCTAGCGCGGTAGCGCCTCTTGGGCGTAGGATGTGTGTAGTACGGTGGTTAGGCTGGGCCGGCCTGATTAGAACATCCCATCAATCTGATCCATGCGCGACGGAGGGGCCAAAGATGCAACCGTGTAAAGCAAAGTTAGGCTATTTGTTTGATTAGCGCTCTTAATTAACTGTGTAAAGCAAAGTGAACGAAAAATAGGACTCCGTGCTCGTTGCACTGGTGAAAAAAACATTTGTTCAGACGTTTTCCCAGCCACAGGCAGTCTAGCTAGAGCACGTGAAAGTCGGTTATTTACACAAATGCTATCTCTGAATGCAGATATCTTTTAAGTAACTCTCTAAGCTTAACTGGTTAGATTCTTTATGATGAAATCAGTTCATCCAGGTTTAATTCTTAGATTTAATATGAATGCTCATACTTACATCTAATTATTTTTTCAGTGATAAGCGATATATCCGTCGATAGCGAGACGTCCATGATGACTTCATTAATCTAAGATATGTTGGTCTAATCTTTCGGAGGTATTCATAGGGATAGAATTGTGTGTTTGCATTTATAAGGATGAATATGTACGTATGTTTATAATGTGCTTTAAAAAAGAGAACATTGACTCAAAAATCAAGAAACTCATTCTAGCAAGAGCATTTGTTTTATATTGGACACTATGAATAAGTAGAAATAATACGGTTTTTAAAAAATCTTCAACCAAATCTTATATGTAGGCACTTTCAGAACGTCTTACTAGCTGAAGTTATAGGCCTAGCTACAAAGGTGTGACGAGAATAACGAATAATATATATTGCATGCTAGAATATGGTAAATATTTGCAAACTTTGGATGTAGATTTACCAATAGGATTAAATAAGAAGTACTTATCCTTTTGTGCTGAAATGGTTAAATTTATCCTTTTGCATAGGGTAAAAGTGCAAGATCGTCCAATCTGATAATCATGGATTGATAATTTGTAATTTGCTCTTTCCCCCTACAGTTTCTTGTATATATTTATTCTGTTTTTTAATGAATCGTAGTAGAAGCCTCTCCTGCTGCTTTTTTGTCAAAAAAATATTTAAATTTATTGTCTCATCATCTTTGATCGTTACGATGGTTCTATGTTAAGCTAAAAACTTTGAAATAAGTAATTGTAGCTGTCAGCTGAAGTAAATACTGCGTATCCCTAAAAAGGTAAATGCTGTGTTATCCATTATAAGAAAAATTAATAGTCTACATTAATAAGACCATTAATACATGCAATTTTCTTAACGAACCCATCCATGAAACTGTATTTCCACAATTGGCCCATATAAGCCTGAGGCGGCCCCAGGCGTGCCGCATGAGGCTGCAGATTTTAACCGCTGATCAAAAAAAATCTGGGGTTTGTACAGTATCTCTATAGTAGTGTTGTAATGTCAAGCATTTATAAACCAAGACCACTGGAGCAATAGAAGGAAATGCAAAATGGAGTAAACCCTCCCGTTAATAGCACTTCAATCTATGGGGTTTGTCTGAATTCTGTACTTGACTAACAGTAACAGTACACATTCCAGGCAAGCAGACCTCTCGCATATTCATGAGTTAAGTTTCAGAAAGATACAGGAATTGTTTGCGGTGGAGATAATAAGTAATTCCCTCCATTCAAAAATATATAACACATCTCAGTACGTTCTCAGAAAACATTCATGAGTTAATGTTCTCTGACGATAACCGATATCTCATGTATACATGCGCATCTCAGTATATACGTTTTTGAGTTTCCAACAGCAGCATATTCAAATGCCTCAGAAAACATGTAATAACAACACTTTTAGTACTACTAAGGATCTTGAAATCAACAAAAACTTCACGAGCAACAAAAACTTCCCGATTAATGGGAGAAACAATTTTGATTTTAGCTAATAAACTGAAGTTTCATAACAATAATAATAAGTCGACAAGCACGCAAATGAGGTTCTATTTCATCTCCGCAGAGTATACTCCTAGTACAAGATTCAGAACCAACAGCCACGTTACTTCAGCCATTTGAAAACCACACTGCAAAGAGATGACCATATGGTTTTGGTTACTGTAGTAATGAACATGTCGGATCGGCACATCAATTGCTCTGTACGGGCAGTAAACGACAACTTAACTACAACTAACAGCTAGCATTGCAGTTTTAGTTAGTGCATGCGAAGGATTAGTGTGCGTACACGTCAATATCAAGAAAAAACTGCAAGGTTAACCAATGATGACACTACCACTTTTAATATTTCCAGAAGATAGTGCCGAGTTTATAAAAAGAACTGCTATTTCAGTTACATTGTTCAGAAGATTGTGCTGTTGATAATTAGAAAACGCAATCAAGTTGTAGGGTAATTTCGGGGTCAGGTAAAAATGCAATCCTTCTCAGTACTATAAAATGACTACTGAAAGCCAGTAATATTGATCAGAAACAGCGATCATGTACTAGAGAAGTAAACCAAGCAGACAAGCACAGATCTACAGCATATATACCCCATATTATGCACAGTTCGTAAGACCTATCACTGCATTCTGTGTATTGCATTACTAGTTTCTTATCACTTAATGAATGCCATACAAAAGACTGGACGAAGTGTATCAAAATTAAAAGACATATACAACTAGTATACTACAATCACATAGAGAGTTTCGAAAGATACAAGTAAAAATGTAAGATTGATGATGAGTTGTTAAGAAATTTATTTTTTTAGTGAAGATGAAAAACTAGGGAAGAGTCTGGACAAAAGCCAGGGCCACTGGCCTTATAGAGTTACCTCATTTGGGAGAGATTCCTTAGTTTTCTTTGCGTGTGCCTTTTTTTGGCACACCCTAAGTATTGTTTGCTCCTTGTGTTTGCCCCTCTTCTATCAATATACACATAGGCAAAGCTTTTGCCGGTCTTAAAATAAAATTTCATACTTAGTTATTTCTTAAAACATTATTATATCAATATAAACACGTGCTCAAATAGCCTACACATTAATTTTACTGTTTGAATATATTAATTACCAGCACACTTGATCAGACCAAAGATTGTTTGTGATAAACTTTTCTTTTTCAATGTTCTATTAGGTTTTTTTCTTCTCCTTTATTCATTCCAGATATATTTGCCAAAAAAAAAGCATCTGAACAGTTGGCACTGAGAAACGATGCTATTAGTACCAAATTAAACTAGATGGATGAAAGATTAACATAAAGGGGTAGTTTCTATTTGGACCAAATCAAATTTGATGCATATGTACCCAATAATTAGAACGTACAATTTGTTTAGGAATTTATGTGGTTTAGTTTTGTTTTTAGAAAGAACATAAACTTTTTGTAGATAAAGGAATAACTTTGTTCCAGCCTCTGCAGAATAACTTTGTTCCAGCCTCTGCATAAGGTATTCACTCAACCATTATAAGGTATAGAGATCTTGGTGATGATTTTATCTCTCTTTTTTTTGTAAATTTTTATCACCAGATTGTATTTTTTTCCATGTGTATGAACAGTATATTTGAGCTAGCTAGTTCCCTCCCTGGTAAGTAGTTTGATTCCCTAAGATAACAAGTAAACACAACAGGGATGCATGGCCAGGCAACATTGGCTGGCTAAGTGAAAGAAAAGAGTATTAGTGTGGATGGATCATTCTTAAATTTACTCTAAGGCTGTGTTTGGCATGGAGGTTTGGGAACTAATCTCCCATGCACGTAAAACGATTCGTGCATGATCAATTAAATATTAGCTAAATACTTGAAAAAAGATTAATACGATTTTTTAAATCAACTTTTCTATATATTTTTTTAAAAAAAACACATCTTTTAGCAATTCGATAAACGTACACGAAAAACAAAAAAGTAGAAGTTGGAAAAGAGAGTGCCGAATATAGCCTAAGATCATTTCTTTACTCCCAATGATCAGGATATGCCCTCTTATATAGAGACCATTGAGAATGTGCTTGTAGTTTGGTGGTAAGTCCTCCAACTGTGAGGCTACCAACCAGTTCAAACTCTGGTTCTTTTTTTAAAAAAGGCCTCTCACTGTGTGTTCCTCTAAAGTACAGGTTAAGACATGGCATATGATAACAAAGCCTCTATATGGGTAAGATAATATGTTCCCATATGGCTAAGTGCAAATCTTTTGGGGCCTTTTCTTGATCTTAGATGTAATGACTTTGTGATGTTAAAAGGCCATCCTAACAAGACCTATTTAATGTAATGACTTTGGGATGTTAAAAGGAAATCCTAACAAGAGATATTTTACGCTACAAAATATAGTACTTTGTTCGGTCATAAATATTTTACATTTAAGACAAGATTCAGTTGAAACTTTTAAAACTCGAACCATTAACAGTTTCCAAAATGCTTAATTTTAAAACAAAAGAAATGATATACGTAGATTTGTCTCAAAAAGTACTAACATCATATTATAAACTCATTAAATTTTATAAACATATTCTAATACATAATAAATGGTCAGAATCTTACAAGTTTAACTAAATCTTATCATAAAAGTTAAATATTTATTAACAAAGGAAGTGCCTCTTAAGAACCATAAAATCACTCTCCTAACAAATATGGGATGATCGATGTAATAATAAACATGTCCGACTAATAGATAAGATACATAACAATAACTATCCAAGCAAACTAAGCAAACTACTTAGGTGGATACTACAACAAAAATACGATGTAGAGACATTTTTAAAGTGCCTCATACATGTCTCTTGGTCCATTGTCTCTAGAAACAAAGAAGCTAAAATGTTTTTTTAAAAGGCCTGATAAATGTCTTTTGATGAATTGTCTCTCTAGAAACAAATAGATATTTTATAAAATGTTAATATATGATAAGTAACTAATTATAAGTAACACAAGACACATATGTTTAAGTAATAACATGAGGTTGAGATGCTTAATGCCATGTGGATAAAAATGATTTTCTCAAGAGGTCTTGAGTTTAAGTATTGGTAATAGCATGAGAAAATATTTTTTTCTCTTTTTTTTACATTGGTTCGCTATGGTTGTGGTAGAATTTAATGTCTATATAGAATGTATCTACTCTCTTATAGACATGAATCTTTTTTCATTGGTTTACTTTGGTTGTGGTAGAATCTAATGTCTACACTCTTTTATAGACATAAAAAATACCTCTAGAAAAATGTTGCTAGGCATAGAGGCATTTTATAAAATGCATATTTGTTTGTAGAGACAATTCATCAAGAGGCACTTATGAGATATTTTTAAAAATACCTTTAAGGTATTGTAAAGGTATTTAAAAAAAATATATCCATAGTATTAAAAAAATTCTACAAGGTATTTTTGTTGTAGCGTTGCACGGCAAAACTTAATTTGAAAATAATGTATTCAAAATTCTAAAGTTAATCTAGTTAGAACATGTGCACATTTTTTTACATGTTAAACTCGATGCTATTCTTTTTCTCAAACACACAGGAGAGTTGTGTAGCATTTATACTTCTTTAAAAGGCTCGGGTGGCAGTGACAGTGAATCTGCCACCCACCATTGCTCTTGCAACTTTTACAAATTGCTCCATGATATGTTTTGATATTATGAAATAGTCCAATATTGGTTCAAACAAGTTAACACCATATATAAAAATAAGCAAACAAGTGATCCTAACATATTTGATTAAAAAAAACATTTTTTGCTATGGCATGTTATAATATATTCCTTTTACCAGAAAAGCATGGACATTTTGTATTAAAGAAAAAGAAAGGGTAGAACCCTAAGTACACCCACAAACATTCAAACCAAAAGATGTTAAAAGATTTAGTTGATTGAAATACCAAAATCAACATAACAAAAATAGATTCAGAACTTCCTCTCTAGGAGAGTGCAACGAAATCTAAAAGAAAACAATGGAATGAATTCAGAAGTAGTAACTAATTAAGGGCCTTGCATAGAAACCCAAGATTGCTCAAAACATGTATGAAAAAAAAAGATATTAATTTACTTGTGTACTGATAGTTTGTATGAACTAAAGTTCTAATAGTATGCATGTGAAGTGTCATCTTAATTACTAAAGCAGCTGAGCTAGCTAGCTAAGAAAAGTATTGGTTCAAATATAATGCATACATATGTATGAAAATGCAAACATGTGATGGACTCGTGCATGCATGTGCTCAAAGACTGTGGACTAATGTCCTAACAAGTTAAATCAACAAGTTGTCACCCTACCTCTTAGCGTATGTACTATCAGACAGAAGTAGAGACATTGGATGGTGTGTTTCTAAATAACATCTGGGCAACTAATCTTTTTTTATCACATTGCATAAAATTTGGAGACAAGTAAACACGATGTACTGAAATGATAGAATTAAGGAAGTAATGACATGGCAATATAATGTCTGTCTCAAAAGTAAATTAAAGAGGAAGGAAAACAGGCCAAATCATATACAGACTGCAGGATGTAAATGCTGATCGAAGAGGGTCATTTATAAGCATGCAGTACACAGATTGGGAATTGTACACACAGTGGAGGCAAAAGAGGATACATTGATCGGGAAAGCAGCATTGATTCAAGAAAAATGAGAGATTGTTGGGACAATATATATATCGGGAGAAGAGAAATAAATTAAGTACATATAAAAAAGATCCACTATTTAGCACAACATGCATGGATATCACAATGCTACAACCTATATATGAGCAGAAAAGATCAAATTAAGCCACATATATAGCTAAATGCCACTGGATTAGTATGCTAATTTCGTTGCGTTATCACGCATCAGTGCATTATGCATGTATAGTTTTAGACCTACATGAGTGTGTTCTAGGCTTCTAGCTCAGATAGTAAGATAGAAAGGTTAATTACTTTGGATCATTCCAACATCAAGGAATAACACAACACGGGCCATCAAGTCATCAGCCAATGTCAAACAAAACGAAAGGTAATTAAACAAGCCTAACAATATTAAGTACAAGGGGTCAATGAACAAGAGTAATATAAGCAATGACCAAGAATCAAAGTGGGAACCAAACAGCACAAAGCAACACCCATGAAGCAGTACATTGTCAAACAAATGAAATAGAAGAATGGAAAAACAAATTAACCAAAGTAACTGAAATCAAGCTTACGAGAAAAAAATGCTTTGCCTAGCAAATAGCTAGTAGTGGAAGAATGGAACAACCAAAATGAACACATCAAACCAAGCCAAAATATGAAACCAGAAGAATCATGAACAAAAGGTTGGATAGTAGTGCTATGAGTGTTTTTAAGGATCTTGAAGACCAAAATGTGCATGATTAGTGAAACTTACGGTTGCTGCTTGTAAGTTGTAACTCGCGGTTCCAAACTTGTCCATCCAACAAGCATTAACGAAGCGCGAGAGGCAAATCCATTCACATGTACTGTTCCTAACAAAATCATTATTTGGACTGTAGGGGCTAGCTGGCTAGTAGAAGCCAACACAATGTTGTCACTTTCTTACACTTCTGTTGCAGTATATATACCTGGCCCTCGTATATTGCACTGTGTCTCCTGGCCAGCAGCTGATGACTACAATTAATATCAGTACTAGAGTTTGAATGTCGCTATATATACAGTTAACTGGTGATCGAAGAACAAAGAGAGATGGGTTGTTTTTAGTTATGTCCACTTCTCCTGTTGGAAGGGGGACTGGAATTCTAATTCTTCAGTTTCTTCACGGGTAAAACAAAAAGGGGAAATTCCTGAGGCCCTCTAGTGCAGTAGAATTCGCCGTGAAAATGAAGGGTGGCCATGATAATTGCAGCGCTAGAATATGCTCGCCACTTGGCTTTTCTTTGATCTTGTCCATGCCATGCATATATAACTAATGAATTCGAAGGGCAAAGATAGATAAGATGTGTTCATGACTATATGTCCCCTATATTCATCATGAAAGTGGTCTTTCAATTTCAAACCGATCTTATTCACCGGTATATGATTAGAGACTGAAAACGAAATGAAATTAAAGTGAGGCCTTCTACACCCTTGTTAAATTCAGCAAACTGGCTGGCCGTCATCCTATTTATCCTAGTGGTTTATAGCTGGTTAATGAATGATTGGCACGTTGGTGCTGATTAGGAGTTAGGATATAGATATGGTGCGTGCCAACGATCGAGCTGATTTATAATTATATGCGTACACTGCGGTGTCACTGCCTTAGCCAGGCGAGTGCAGTAGTAGTATTATTGCAGTGAAGTAGTGTGTTTACTGTTTCGCACGCGACCACTCTAGCAGTGGCATGGCATGGCATGGCAGCACAGCGCAGCACCCCCCGAAGTGGTGGTGACTGGCGAACCGATGCTCCAGCAATTGCAAGCTCAACCATGCCAAAAGAAAGAACCGCACCGAAAAAAAAAGTGACCATAAAATCAGAGGAACAGTATTAGGCAAAAAACGTCGGATCGAAAAAAAATCTGGAAATTAATATATATACTAGCATCAGCTCGTAAGTGGCCGATCATCATGATATACATATACATATATATATCGATGGCGACGACACGAGCATTGCATCATCAGTTCATCACTTGCAAAGTTGCAAACAGTGTAGCTAGCAGTGACGACGACAATTAATTAACCAGCCATTGATATCAATAGAGAAGAAGAAGAAGAAGAGAGTGAGGGGAAAAAAAAGAACACCAAAAACACCAAATAATTAAATTTACCCCCCAGGTGTGGCGTCCAAAGTACCATACACACAACACAGCTAGCGGCAGCGCAGGCTAAGATTTTGCCTTCTTCTTCTTCTTCTTCTTCTTCTTCTTTTTTAAAATTTCATTTGAGGCATGTGGTATGCGACAAGATGAATTGTGATGAGCTAGGCTAGGTGGAGCGGATGGATCAAGGGAGAAGGGATCGAGCGGCACACTGGAGCTAGCACACACACATGCAATTTCATGCAATACACACAGCGAAGCGATCGAGCGAGCGAGGAGGTGGTCTTCCTCATGGCGGGATCGGGGTGGGTCACTACACCTTGCTGTGCGCGTGGTCGTAGAGCAGCGTCGGCGGCGAGAACACCGAATAACTGGTGTCCAGCAGCTGCGACCTGAAGATGTCGTCGTCGTCGTAGTAGCCCCCGCCGCCGCCGCCTTGGTCGAACGTCGCCGCCGCCGGATGACCCGCCGCCACGAGGGCGTCGGCGTCGCTGGCTGCGCCGGCGTCGGGCGAGAAGGCCGCGGCGCCGGGCCCGGACTCGTGCGGCGTGGTGGCACCGCCGTCGCCCGCGCTGTCGGCGGCCTCGAAGCCGTGGCCGTCGTCGTCGGCGGCGGCGCGGGGGCTGTACTTGGAAGGGTCGGCGTTGCGGCCGGTGAGCTCCTGCACGAGGGCGCGGAACCCGGCGGCGCTGGTCTTGACCCGCATGGGGTTGGAGATGTACACCACCTTGATCGGCTTCTTCCCCGCCGCCTTCCCGTTGCCGCCCCCCTTACCACCACCACCACCCTTCCCCGACGACCCACCACCACCCCGCGTAGGCGTAGCATTGCCCCTGGGGCTCTGCTGCCTCTGCCGATCCATATATCACCCCCACCTCCTCCTCCTCCTCCTCCTCCTCGCTACCGACGATCTGGCTCCGGCGAGCAGCGGGAATCTGGACTAGGACGACGAGAGCGAGGGCTTCCGGTTCTGGGCGTCGTGGCCATGTAAGGACAAAGCGGGGGAGGGGAGGGGTGGGGGATTTTTAGCGAGCGCGGTGGTTGTGGGTGTGGATGGGAGCGGGGCGTCGTGGAGCAGTAATAACTCGGGGCCGGGAGACGGAAGCCACGGATGGATATGGCGTATGGGTGGGGAAGAAAGGAAGGGGACGATCCTCTTTGCTGCGGGACTTGGTGAAGAGAGACCGGGAAGAGGAGGAGGAGGAGCAGGATTCGGCTAGATCCACCCGCCGCCTCTCTTTGCTCCTATCAATGGCGCTGATCTCAATGGTTTCTCGAGGTTTTCTTTTTCTAAACATTAAAAAAAACACCAACGCTGATGTAAGCATATTTTGATTAATAAAGTCATCTCGTGAAGGATTTTCAAATGGTATATTATCTGTCATTAAATAAATAATTAGATAAAGATGCGAGTACAAATGCTATAAGTATAAGTATAGGACTTATTTCGGTAGACAGATTTTATCATAAAAAATATAACCAATTAAAATATGCTTGCTTCACGTACAATATTTTCGTCCATGGTTAATTTTCTATAGAGTAAAAAATACATTTGATTTAATTTGGGTATGAGTTGACTCACGTAAATAGATATTTTTTTTGATCGACAAACACCCTAGGTTGATAGATGGATGCAAGTATTAAGGTATACTTCCTTCGTCTCATTAAAAAATAAACCAGTACATGATATAACATATCATAGAACTGTCACAATACTATGATGTATTACATGATGCCCTTTGTTTTTTATTGGACGGAGGAAATATCTATTAGGATTAGTGGATTATCTTGTTTGGCACACATGGAATCTTGTGCATGTAATATATATGTAAAATATGTAAAAAAAAAATAAAATTCGATGAATGAGTGACTAAATTATTCATGAGGTGCTATGATTATCCATATAAATTAAGTTTTTTTAAAAGAAAATATTGTGATTCAATTATCTTTAAAACTTTGACTCAATTACCCTATTTATGCATGCATGTTATGTCTTTTTTCAAGAGACATGTCGTAGGGTCAACTTGCTTGGAACATGTTCTGACTGAGATATGATAACATAAAAATATATATTGATGCACAGGTATGATTGGATTATAGTGCTTGCAGTGCTTTGGCAAACTACAATATTTTATTTACTCACTAATTGCTAATGGATACCTTTATGAGGGGTTCTCTTTTACTCTTTTTTATATTACTAGTACATAGGAGTATTACACGAATCAGTAGCTTATATAATCGCAAAAGGAAAAAGTATATATGACTAGCTTATATGCATTATGTTTTTCATTCACTTATAGAGCAGCTTTTCAGTAAGAGAGGGAGAAAGAGCAGCCTCATTGTATTATTTGTTGTAACATTAATCTACCGTTAACATTAACAAACTGAAATTAGAATGAGACTTAGACAATTAATTGTTGTTCGTGACATATATATGTCATAGCTAAAAACAGCAAAGAAGCTCATATTAATCTATAGTTCTCATGAACAAATATCAATATATAGTCAGCAAGCCATATAACTGCCCATGTTCTTTTCAACTTATTCAATGGATTATTTATTCCATGCTCTACAAAATATGTTTTCTAAAAAATACTTTGTTAAGGTCCTTTTAATTCATAGGATTGACAAAGGATTTTTATAAAATTTAAATTCCTATAGAAATTTTCCTACATGTCCTTTTGAATTGATAAGAAAAGAAAGGAAATATTTTATAAGATTATATTCCTATGCTTCACTTTCATAGACAAAATAGTAAGAGCTATGATCACTGTGTAAACTTTCTTTCTTTTTTCTATGGTACTATCAAACTGGTCTATCTCTTTTCCTGTGTTTTTATTCCTATAGAATTAATTGAAGAAGCGTATCACTTCAGTTCATGTGTTTTTTCTACCCTGCAAATTGAATAGGGAACAATGAAATCGATAATAAGCGGCAATAACCTCTTCAATAACATGAAACAAACGGGGTCACGTTGGGATTTAACTTTAAAATCTAAGCTTCACTCCACCCTAAACAAAGCTTGCTAGTACCAATTTACAAAAAAAAACAGTATTTTCACTCATAGATTATTTTCTGTGAGGACTAATAAAGTTGATCACACCACCACGGTCTGTGTCTTAGAGATTGAAACAACGAGCAATTCTTTAAGCATGTGTTTGGTTCAAGGGATGAAATGGGTTGGGTTGGATCGAACCCACTTTTCGGAATGTTTGGTTTGGGATAGATGGGATAAGATGATCCCTGAAAAAAATATTCTTCTGAAATCTGGGATGGATTGGTTTCTCAAAAACCGATGGACCAATCCATTCCACTTTTTTTTGTCTCACTAGTCATCCTCTAAAAATTAAAATCATCCTATTCCTCATATCAAACTGATAATGGGAACGATTTCATTTTAGAAATAAGGATGGTCTAGCCCATCATCCTTCGTCCCTAAACCAAACCATGCTAAGCCTCGTGGAGTACTCTCAGGTTAAATCCAAAAGCAATTCGTTATTTTTTTTTTCTCTGCCATTCCATATGCTCCAGGATTAGGGGGTGTGTAGCGGACGGGCGTGAACCCAGCAATTATGGGAGGCAGCGGGACGAGTGGGTGGCGTCCACGAGGAAACGTTAATGGAAAAGCGCAAACAAACTGAAACCAGCACACGGTGCCCCAAGCCCCGATTGCATTTAGGACGTGGCGATATCGCAGTGGGTGGGCCTGCGTCAGCCGTGGGTCCCACGGTGACGCGATTTATACAATAAACCGGGCCAGGAATTCCTTTCTCACCGCCCGCCACCGCTTGCCCGCTCCCGCGTACCTCCGCGCCAGGGCCACCGACACCTGGGCCCCACTCCCCACGAGCCAGCCAACCACAGCGCTGGGCAGGCGTCCCACCAGGTGTCAAACCGCGAGGGAAAAATATTGGAGTATCGGCATAGTGAAAAAGGGTGGGAAAAAAAGAAAATTAATGTTGCAGTGTCAGGCCCCACTTGCAAGTTGCGAAGGCTCATGCCTCGTAAGTGGGACAAGGTGTGGGGCCCTTATAGTTGCAGCTCTTGTCAAGCAAGGACCACATATTTTTAAGCTGTACGAGAGGATATGACACTAAAATTCTCATCATATTTATATATTTCTTTGCGCATTATTATTTTTAATGCTTCCCTGTGCATTATTGATTAGGCACCACAACCATGAAAGGTTCTCAATTGTCACCGTCCGTACCTTTCTTATGGGAGGAAAGGGGTCACTGCTGTGGCTGAGCTGTCCGTGTCAGTTTTAATTTGTATGTCTATATTTTTTCTCTTGGTACTATTTTTGAGGGTTAAATAATTTTGAAGCCGATATGAACATTAAAAAAAGATTGGTATTATCGTAAATATTTTCTCATCGTATATTCGTGTCAACACAGAGGATTTCAAACAACACGAAATAAGTGTTTCGTTTACGTGCATCGACCAATAAATTTTGAGAAGCCCACTTCATTACACGTGATACGCTAACATTATATCTTGTGACTTATCATTTTAAGTGTTACCCATACGTACCGTATTGTTATTATCAAAAATATGTAAAATACATAAACTTTTAGTTTCAAAGGATTATAAAACGACCAAATCTACATCGCATTGTTATCTACATCTGACATATACCTTCTTGTGAGGCCGGAATGGACTGAGCGAGCTGCGGATAAACGTGGTGCTCTCTCCCGTTAACGTCCAAGTGGGAGTGTGTAGCTTTCACCGGCATACGCGGCCTATTATTACATGAGTACTACGGCGTTTGTACTGAACTAGCTCGCTGCAGGACCCAACGCCCATGGCCCTCGGTGTTTTTAACTTTTAAGTAGAAGTCCATGTATACTAATCTTGGATTTGGTCCCTATCGGATTGGGACATGCACACAGATCCGTCCCTGATTGTCCTGGTGCATGCCTAATTTTCGTTTAATTATCGTACTTCTGCAAGACTATGTAACAGTTTCAGCCTGAAAGTCAAATTGTATAATTTTTGACGCGATTTGGGAGGAAATGGTTGGCACAACTGT
The DNA here is from genome assembly GCA_008326285.1 of Oryza officinalis. Lineage (NCBI taxonomy): Eukaryota > Viridiplantae > Streptophyta > Magnoliopsida > Poales > Poaceae > Oryza > Oryza officinalis. The sequence goes on along the minus strand of BDMV01000001.1, from coordinate 55,686,017 downwards.
AACTGCCTCTTTGTTATACCTCCCTGCACGCACAGAGAGAAATTTTGAAGTGAAGAAAAGTCTTCCTGTTCAAAGAGATTGAGCAACCTGATGAAAAAGAAGGCAGTGACTTGCTGAGTTACTACTGCGCGCTCCTAAGGCCATGAACAGTTAATGAGGCCGTCATAACCTGCACTAGTTCTGTTCAGAAACGATACTTGGAAATGTAGAATGTGGTAGAAGTAGGTGTTGTCGTCGATTCAGTGACGGGGCTAGAAAATTTTTAAAAATAAAGCTTAACTTGCTTATACATCATGTATCTTCGAATTTTTCACTAAATTTTAAGATAATCTAACAGAAATTTAATAGACAAACTTAGGATTCAAGTCCTAACTACCCTAGAATTATCTCCATCCTGCATGGGTCAATCCATTTCAAGATGGAAGGATGAATGGATGAATGTATTGTATTGTAGTCCATAAAGTTGTACTACTGGTACTTGCCATGGGCGCTTGTGGCCACTGGCAAATGGGAATGGGATAGTTTCTCCTCTTGGCGGTTTGCAGGTCGATCTTGACCTGAGCTGCAGGACCGGAGGAGATGGAGATCGAGGGTGCTCGGATGAGGAGGACCTGCCATGGCGGCATGGCCTGGCCGGCCTGACTTTTACCCTGGCCCTTGACTGCATGCTCCATGTCTATAGCTAGCCAATTCTTTCCATTCTGCAGGAGAGGAGTACGCACACTGATCATTTTTACGGGATACATTTTACTTTCTCCAGATCGTATGTATGGCTGTACATGTACAGTACGAACCAGTACGTGATCAGCACACTGCTCCCAGTCGAGACTCGAGAAGAACATATGCAATGCATGCACTTGGCTGATGAGCAAATTAATTACTACTGCTCTAACTCGAAGCTTTGGCTTCTCTGCCGCAGGCGCGTGACACACTGTTGTGCGCAGTGATCGCCGCTCGATCTCTGTCGATGTATCGAGCTTCTTCGTGTACAGCTTAACAGCTGTAAAATGTATGCCTGGATCAGAGAGATCTTGACTGGGGTCTCCTGCAAATCTGGAACAGTACAAACTTTTTTCTCCTCTGCAAATCTGCAACCGCAACATGGACGAAAGCTTTTCTTTCTCTCTGATGATCTGTGTGTCTCAGTTGTACGTCCCCTTTGGCATGGCATCGCGTCGCGCGACTCCGAGAGGCCTCGTCCTTCCCCTCTTATCCGATGGCATACGCACGCTCGTTTGTGACTTGTGAGGTCCCCGTAGATGGACGACTGTTGGAGACGTCGATCGAGGGCGTTGGTGGCCCTCCTCGTACGTACGTACGTGGTTAGGGGCGTTCAATTCATGGGCAGAAGACGGAAACATCACCATTGATTCAAATTAACTTGTTTGACAGAAACGTCTTTGGTTCAGCTTGCCCGCTGCTCTTCAAACATAACATAGGAAAATGGGAGTATTGCACGTTTGGGACCTGATTTTTTAGAAAATAAATTAAAAAACAGGAGGTAGAGGTCGGTTTTTTAATTTATTTTTTAGAAAATAAATTAAAACATGACATAGTGCTGATACTCACGGCGACAATTATGAATTATTGCAATCCTTAAATTAAATAGAACACTTATTTACCTTAACTTAAGTTGCATCTCAGGACGGCCCGAGAATACAACCGACGACACGGAAGCAGCAACAACAACAATAACAACAGCAACGGAACCAACAGACTAACACCCAACACCACAAGTGACGGCTGGGAACCAGGACAAAACCCTAATCTTCATCTCGCTTTATCTTTACCTTCAAGGCGAAGGAACTATATATAGAGCAAGAGTGAGTACTTATGTACTCAGCAAGTCACGAGAATTTAGGTGTTTAGTGCAAGCTTGAAAGAGGGGCAAGGTTGTTTTGCAAATCCTTTATTTGGAAACATTTTGAAACCACTAAGTGATTTTCTTCTTTGTAAGTTTTGGTCGAACACTACTACAGAAATGATTTTTGCAGACGGGCGGATTCGATCTTCGCATGCGGTTGGAAGGGCCGCATGCGCGAAAAGGTCTGTGAAGATCACCATTTGCGCATGCGGCCGGTCTAGCCGCATGCGAAGATCTATCTTCGCATGCGGTCACTTATGACGGCCGCATGCGAAAACAGATCTTCGCATGCGGCCGATATAAGCAGCCGCATGCGAAGATAGATTTTCGCATGCGGTCCAGTTAAGTGGACCATTTGGGAAAACAAATTTTCCAACAACAAAATTAATATTCTATCGTATTTGATATTATATTTCGTATGATTTATTATCGTATTTTCGAATAGGCGCATATGAGATAGTCGGATTGATGATATTACTGTAAGAAATATCAAATACATAACCATAAATTCAAACGTTGTTTACATACGAAGCATATATTACAAATGCCACAACTGTTTCATCACATATATAATTAGTGTACATCTCATTGCATTTGTTCTTTCTCCCACTCTCTGAGAGGTTGAAATTTGTCTTCCAATGTGAGTTCACTCTGGTTGTCGTAGAAGAGACCTCTTGCGTTGCAGACATCACGACGGATGAATCGGCAGAGGTCAGCGCACACGTTCCAGATAGTCGTGTCGTCGAATCGTTGTGCAACATAAGAGATTTCCGGGATCTGTGCACAGCAAAGTCAATAAAAGGTTACTAAGTGAAATATGTGTTGTAGTTGGGTTTCTTTGTAAAGAAGGATATGCTGACGTACTCGGTCACTGGTTGTTCGGTACCTCCCGTTGACTCTGAGCATCTCGCACACGTAATATCCGCACAAGTTGGTTCCCGCTGGTTGTTTGTAACACTGCGATATAATTACGAGGGACCAATCATTAGACATAATTCAGGAACTAATGTACGATAGTTTGTTGTATTGGCATATATATGTTCGTACCGGCCAGCCAGTCTTGACGGATAACTTCTTCTTGGCCGGATCATGTACTGGTCCACCTCTTTTGCGGTAGTACTTGTGTGCTCTGTTAGAACAAAACAATTGTTTCTTCAGTACTAAGAAAACTGGAAGTCAAAAAAAATGTCTATTCAAATGTTTATCACTTACAAATTTAAAATAGTTAGGAATTCCATAAACGTCTCCTTGTCATAGTGTGCGGGGTCCAACGATACAATCAATTAGTCTTTTGGATATACGAGGAATAGTATGTAGTGGTCGCTGCAATAAAGAAAGACAAATTAGAGACAGAGAATTTCAAAAATGATAAATTAATTTAACACATAGAAGAGAAAGCTTACCTGAACGCGTAGGGGACCATCACGACATTTTTGTCTCCTTATCCTTGTCAATCTCCTTTGGGTCATATGTTGATATCAACTTTGGAATGAGACGACGAGGTTCCAAGGGATTAGACCTCGGTCCGGATTTAGTTCCTTCAGGTATGGGCAGTTGTTCCACCGAAGCAGATTGGGGTGTGGGCGGAGAGGGTTCAACTGTTCGCGGAGAGGGGGGAGCTGGAGGAGCTGCCTCTTGAGCTGGGGAGGGCGGTGGAGTAGGTAGGCGAGGCGGGGACCTAATCGGTGGTGGTGACGCTGGATCTGGAGGGGAAGGTGGTCCAGGAGGCGACGGTGGTGCTGGAGCGGCAGCTGTCTTTGCTTGCTTTGAGGATGGAGTTGAAGATGTTGGTGCTGGAGCAGTAGCTGTCAGGATTATGTCTCGACGATGCCACAATATAAACTGATTTACGGCATCACCGAGAAGTTCAATCCCCTCCGGGGTAGGGATGTCTAGTTCCATAGATGTGTGCTCGCTATGTACCTTAGCGACTTGTACCCTTGCATAATCCTCAGGGATTGTCGTGTTGTGGAATTGCCGGCCGGGTATCGCTAAACCCGTTGCAACCTCTTTAGTCTTTCCAACGCGGCCGATAGGTACTACGAGTGAGCACGGAGTTGGTTCAGTTATACCATCCACAGCGCAAGGAGTTGTGTCCACTGAGCCTGCACTGCTACGTACTTGAGTTGTTTGCTGTGGAGATTGGATGGTTTGCTGGCTGTCAGGGAATAGCCTTGGAAAGGCCATGGGGTTTTCAGCTGCCAACGAATAGAAGTGTTCCTTCACTTACGCATAGATTTTGTCTGATAGTTGTTCTTTGTATTTGTCTCTCTTCTTATAGCTTGATGCGTCCTGTGGGAACCCTAACCTCCAACTCGTCTTTGAGGACAAACCCCTTACACGTCCAGAGTGTTCGGCGGTCCCCAAGGCTGCAGTAAGTTGGTCATTCTCCCTCCGTGGGACGAACTGTCCTGATCTTTCTTTCTCGGCGATCTTCTGCAAATTTTCAGTGACCTGTTCTATGTCAGGAGTCTCGAATAGTATATCTCCCTCCTCCGAGACTTGACCTGTGCTGCGCGCCCACACCCAATTCTTGCTTCGTTCCACCATGGGGTCTACGAGCAAAGGCTTGCCAGCGGCTGCAAACTTTTGCTCGGTTTCTCGCCATCGATCGACGTGCCCAGCGTATCCACTCGAACCCAATCGATGGGGATATTTGTTCTTCTTCGCCAGATCTGACATTTTTTTCCTCAACGCCAATGCTTCAGCTGTGGTATGATCCGCAACGAACGTATCCCAGTCAGCCTGCGATATATGTCCATAGTCATTGAACGGGGGGCGATTCTTCTGAACGTAATCCCGATTTAGATCGGACTTCCACTGTCGCCATCGATCTCCCATCTTTTTAAGTGCGTACTCTCTGCCCCTGACCTCCGATCCAGGAGGGTACACGAAATACCTCTGCAAATCATTCCAGAGCAGTGTCTTGATGTTCTCGTTCACCTTTTCCCACAACTTAACATTGATTGGACAACGTGTCCTGACTAGAGTGCCACAGGTGTTGCTGAACCTGGACCTCACAATCGATGGCTTGACAGGCTTTCCATCCTGATCGACAGCAATCACGTTGTATATTTCCTTTGGTAATTTGTTCTTGCTTCTCTCACCACGTCTTCTTTTCCCACTCCCGCCTGCACTCGCAGATGTATCCGTACGATCCGGGGCAGACGTAGCAGTGTCCATTTCAACTTCTTCCGATCTGCGAGTCCTCCCGGCCTTACGTTTCGAGCGGCGTCGGACTTCCATCTGCACAACATAAGTCACTCTCTATATCATTAGGCGGATTTGGTATTTACGTACGAATTAATATATGGCTAACGATGTTCAACACTTACGGCCTGTTCCATAGGTATGTAGTCCGGATCATCATCGTGAGGAGCGACTTGTGTTATTTCCATCGGGTCACTTGGTGTGCGCCACGTTTCTTCACTAGAAGCGTCAGCCTCCTTGTTGCTACCGGAAATCTAAGGAGCTTTGCCTTCTTCAGGCGCTACTGGTGCGTTGGATGGAACCTTGTCGTTCGACATCTCTCACATTGACGTTGTAAACAAATGAGTACACAAACTCGAATATGATTTCTCATATCCAATTAATCCAAATTATAAATTTTTGGTTTGACCAAATTTCTTACAAAAAATTATATGAAATCATACCAAATTTCATATATGTCTGACATCATCTGAGTTCTAGAATAACGAACATCCAAATTTACAAATTTCGAAATGTACTTAGGAAGTAATAACGAACATCCAAATTTACAAATTTACTTACGAAGTAATAATGAACATCCAAATTTACAAATTTGGTTATGAAGTAATAACGAACATCCAAACATATTCCAAATTTGTATATTACTTGTGCTTCTCACGTATATATATCTCACAAATTCACAAATTCAAAAATAAGGGACTTTGGACTTGTTTTGACCTAATTGCACATATATACATCTCAAAAATATATCTCACACATATATATCTCACAAATATAAATCTCTCACATATATATATCTCACAAATTCACAAATTCAAAAATAAGGGACTTTCGACTTGTTTCGACCTAATTGCACATATATATATATCTCACAAATTCACAAGTATATATATATTTGACATATATATCTCACAAATTCACAACTATATCTCACAATGCACATATATATCTCAGAATTCACTGCACATTGCACATATATATGTCACAAACATCACACTGCAAATATATATCTCACATTTGACTGCCGGCGGCGTGGAGGAGGACTAGGAGGTGCCGGTGGCGTCGGCGTGGAGGCGGAGGACGTGGAGCCGGCGGCATAGGGCTGGAGGAGGACAAGGACGTGCCGGCGGCGTCGGCGTGGAGGCGGAGGAGGAGGACTCGGCCGGCGTTGCCGTGGAGGAGTCGCCAGTGGCGTCGGGCTGGAGGAGGAGGAGGAGGAGGAGATGGACCAGGCGGCGTCGGCGTGGAGGAGGAGGAGAAGGACCCGGCGCGCAGCGTCAGGCGGAGGCGGAGGAGGAGGACCCGGCCGGCGTCGCCGTGGAGGAGTCGCCGGCGGCGTCGGGCTGGAGGAGGAGGAGGAGGAGAAGGAGATGGACCAGGCGACGTCGGTGTGGAGGAGGAGGTGTCTGGCGGCGGCGGCGAAAAATTAGGCAGCCTGGCGGCTAGGGTTCGGGCGCCGATGACTTAGAAAATTTTGGCACCCCGCGCTCCCTATATATAGGAGTAGATCATCGCATGCGGCCGGCTTAACGGCCCGCATGCGAAAATAATCTTTCCATGCGGCCAGTAATTCCGGCCGCATGCGAAAATAACCTTTCCATGCGGCCGGTTTAACGGCCCGCATGCGAAAATCATCTTTCCATGCGGCCGGCTTAACGGCCCGCATGAGAAAATAATTTTACATTTCTTCTACTCTATTTTTTTGAATTAGGTAAAGTAAAATTTCATCTAGTGACATTTCATCTAGTGACACAATAATTTTACATTTCTCACAAATTTTATTACACATAATTTTTTCAATATATTGGTAGAACTAAAATTCCATATATGTTGCCAATAAATAAACTCATAACCATTAATTGCATGATTACTTAAATATTTAGTAAATTGTTTTTAAAAATGGATTAATATGATTATTTAAAGAAACTTTCGTATAAAAACATGTAGCAAAAAAATAACGTTTAGCAGTTCGAAATGCGTGCGCGCGGAATACGATGGAGAGGAGCGGCCAAAAAGGTCTACCGAACACACTCTTAACATGATAATGAGTACAAAAGAAGTGCCACTTTAATTCATCCCGATAAATTTAGGACACCATGACAACTAAAGGTTACAAAAGAACTAGGGCTTAATTATCTTTGCAACACCATCTGATCGAATGTACGATATATTAGCTTTGTCGATGGTTCGCTCGACCTTCTTAATTCGCATAGGAAGATCAGTAAACAATGGTACATCATCGAACTGGTTGTAATCAGCGGGGTCTTCGATGTTGTCGATGCCGATAATCTGTTGTTTTCCGTCCACGACTATATCCATCCGTTCATCCGAAGGGTCCTTCACATAAAAAACTTGAGCTACACGCTCTGCTAAAACCCAAGGATCATCCTTGTGGCCTGTCTTGCTGTGATCGACTATCGTTAGCCCGTAGTCGTCCACGGAAACCCTTGTTGTGTCTTTCACCCATTTACAACGGAGCACAGGGATCTGGATGTTAAGGCCGTAGTCGAGTTCCCATATTTCCTTTATGGTCCCGTAATACAACTTCTTTTCACCAGTTGTGTCGATTGCTTCGACACGAATCCCACTGTTTTGTGAGACGCTTTTCTTGTCCTTCGTACTCGTGTACAAGGTAAAGCCATTGATGTCGTACCCTTGCCATGAGTTGACAATACTTGAAGGCCCACTTGCCAATCTTTGTAAAGTAAGTTGCTCCGTACAATCACCGACTGGCAGGTTTAGATCTTTGAACCATTGAGGAAATCGACGCCTGTGCTCTCTTGAAACCCAATCGGCGGATCGTCCTGGGAAGCAGGCTTTGATTTCTTCAAGGTGTCGCTCAATGAATGGCTCGACGATAGCGAGCTGTTGTAGAACACTGCTGTGTGCCACAGCCACTGTTTTGTAATCATTATCGAAAAACTGCTTCCTACCAACAGTACCCCTTCCAGATAATCTCCCTTCGTGTCGATGCACAGGAATCCCAATGGCACTACCATCCTTTATGTAATCCATACAACACTTGACCACCTCTTCAATTGTGTATCCCTCTATCATTGATCCTTCGGGGTGAGCGCGATTGCGTACATAGCCTTTGAGGATCGACATGTAACGCTCATACGCCCACATCTGGTGTAAGTATAAGGGACCAAGTTCAATAATCTGAGGGACGATGTGAATGATCAAATGCTCCATCATATCTAAATATGATGTGGGAAATACATCTCCAGTTGACATACGGTCTCCACAGCAAATGTCTGAAGGGGACGTAATTCGAGAGGATCAAATACCTTTTGTGAGATTCGATTGAAAAAGTAGCACAACTTTGTTATAACCACCTTGGTATGGACAGGTTTGACTGCCCTTATAGCAATTGGTAGGAATACCATTAGCATCCTATGGCAGTCGTGCGCATTGTATCCGGAAATGGTCAAATCTTTCGTTGAGACTAGCTTCCTGATGTTCGATGAGAAACCAGTAGGCACTCTCACCCCTTGTAAGCATTTACAGAAGGCTTTTTTCTCTTCAAGTGTCAACGAGTAACAAGCAGGAGGAATCTTGGTCTTTCCATTTGCCAGCTCTACTGGGTGAAGGTCATGCCTTATGTCCAAATTTACAAGATCATTACGTGACTTCAGTCCATCCTTCGTCTTACTCGGGATGTCCAGCAAGGTGCCGATGGTGCTATCAATCACGTTCTTCTCGAGGTGCATAACATCAATTGCATGACGGATCTCTAGGTCCTTCCAGTAATCTAAGTATCTGAAGAAAATTGAGTGCTTCTTGAATGGCAATGTAGTATTCTCCTCATCATCAACTTTCTTCCTATTTGCTGTCTTCTTCTTTCCCTTGCCAAATACAACCTTAATCTTCTTTGTTATATCATACACGTAAGTACCACTTCGTGTTTCAGGGCCAGTCTCGTTCTCCACTGTCTTGTCGAACAATCTGGCATCTTACGATACTTGTGTTTTCGTGGTAGAAACCGTCGATGTCGCATGTACACTGTCTTCTTAGACGACGTCAGGTATTTGTACGAAGTCATATCCAAACATATCAGACACCCAGTCTTCCCTTTAATCTGATCGGGTAATGAAAAGTTTGTAGGTAGATCATTGATGGTAATGAATATGATCGCACGTAGATTGAAGTGCTCCCGCTTGAACTCATCCCACAGCCGTAACCCCTCTTTCCATAGCTCCTCCATGTCCTCCATCAAAGGCTCAAGAAAAACATCTATATCGATTCCAGGTTGCTTCGGACCTTGTATGAGGATAGTGAGAAGAATATACTTTCGTTTCTGACATATCCATGTTGGAAGATTATACATTGTGAGAAGAACTGACCATGTGCTGTGTGAGCTGCTTAAATCACCAAACAGGTTCATTCTATCAATGCTCAATGCGAACCTTACATTCCTTGGATCCTTACCAAATTCTGGGTGCTTTGCATCAAATGTCTTCCACTGGCGAGCATCGGCAGGATGTCGAATCATACCATCTGTCTTTCGGCCCTCTTGATGCCATCTCATCAACTCAGCATCAGTCGGGTTTGAGTACAGACGCTTCATGCGGTCCTTAATTGGTAGGTACCACATCACCATTGACAGAATTTTTCTTCGCTTACGCTCCGATGAATCTGGGTCGGTAGACTCTGTGTCAACGGGCCCATTTCCCGTTTTATACCGACTTGTGCCACACGTTGGGCAACTTTCCAAGTCTGCATATTCTTTGCGGTATAATATACAATGATTCTCACAAGCATGAATCTTTTCAACACCAAGAGATAAAGGACATATGAGTTTCTTCGCTTGATACGTATTCGAAGGTATGAAGTTAGGCTTAGGAAGCAACACACTCAACAAGCTCATCAGATCATTAAAACTTGTGTCCGACCATCCATGTTTAGCCTTCAATCTCAGAAGTTCAAGCACTGAACGCAGTACCGTGAAATCCTTATCACATCCGTTCGTTTCATCGTAAAGAAGATCCTTCGATGCCTTCTCCAGTGCCTGCCAATTCTCTAACCCTCGTGATCTACCCGCTAGAACCTCAGGTTCGACATGGCGTAGCATATCTTCTATATCAAAACCGCCCTCAAAATCATCACTATCTGTGGACACGTCTACATTTATCCTTTCACGGGACATGTCTTCGATTACAAAATTCTCTGCCTCATTCATCTCCGGACTTAACTCTTCATCGTCATCTTGGGGATCGGCGATTTCCCCGTGATAGGTCCAAACCTTATAATTGGCGGTGAATCCATGTTGCATTATGTGTCCCAAAATTTCACCATGATCTACCAACAATTTCTGATTCTTGCAATGACGACACGGACAAAAAATTTTTGCCATATTCTCCCTCAAAGCATGCGCCTTAGCCTGATCAATAAATTTAGATGCTTCCTTCATAAATATTGGCTGAGTTCTCCGCATCTCATACATCCATGACGACCGATCCATCTATATATAAAGACAACAAAATTACAGACACAAATAATAGACTGCAGGTATTTTATAAAAACATGTAAATACATATATATATCCATTAGAAAAATACAACAATACAAGTAACTAGTATGTACAAGTGTTTACATCCAAAATTTACACTTCAAAACATATATTTTGAAGCTAGATTTTGCAAAAACTAGCTAAAACAAACCTTGTCAAAATTTTAAAAAAACTCTAATTTCCACCAACAAAATTTAATAAAAATGGAGCCAAATGAAGGAGGAGAGAGAGTTCTTCACCTTTCATATAAACTTTAAGCAAATATTTCAAGTTGAAAACCTCCCCTCCTATTTGTTGCATGCATAGGAGAGAGAACACTTCGGTTTGAAATGTTGAAGTTTGGGCTTGCTGCAAGATATATGGGCCCATCATCGCATGCGGTCCGTTAAGACAGCCGCATGCGAAGATTCTTTAATGCATGCGGTTGCTTAAGACGGCCGCATGCGAAAATAGGCCTATTATCGCATGCGGCTGTCTTAAGCAGCCGCATGCGATAATGAATCTTCGCATGCGGCTAATTAACCTGCCCCCAGGGGGCGATTTTTGCTGGCGCGCCCACAGGTCGCCCGCATGGAACCTAAAGCCCCCCGTACAGAACAATGCTTTCTGTAGTAGTGGAAAAGAGACTTGCCTCTCAATTCGACTTAAGAGAAGCTTTTCAATAACTCAAATTGTAATGCACCGACTTTCCAGGTCGGTTCATTAGTTCTCGGTTCACACAACAATTTCACTTGATTAAGTGGCTCCCCGAGCCATTTTCATTTTCTTGGACTCCAAGAGTCCCGCTGCCCTACAGCACGGCAAACTACTTCCATTTAGGAAGCCTAGTCTATGATGTCCTCAGACATCCTGAATCACATAGATCCGTTTCTGACCACTCAGGCCATCAATCTGCCACATAGGCTAATTCTGGTAACGATTCCCAAACCACAACAACTTTTCACAAAGCACAGCTAAACAAAACTATGCAACGGGAAATGCCTCACATCCGCCCATAACCATGGGCATGGCTGTTCGAATAGTTAGTTAACCTCTGGAGAGGGGGTACACTTTACCCACAAGATGCTAATTTGTTCCGAACACTCGTCAGTATCAGAGGCTCGCAACCAAGCCTTTCCAAAACCAACTCAGGGTTACCTCATGCTACATGGAAGGATCAGATCCTCACATAATCGAATCATTTGTCATTTAACAAATCAAACTCAACACCTTGACCGGTAATCTGGCAAGCTTCACTTCCTTGCCTTACCAAGAACCCGGAGATGCAGCAACCACCGCATCCTGGCGTTTCCCCAACTATTGGCATGAGAGGTTTTCCTGAACTGACTAATTACTTGTTATGCTTGATGGTGTCCCATTCCACCATGTGGTTGTACTTGTTATGCTTGACGAATTTCTCACAGGAATCGGTCCTTATGTGTGAATATGGGGCAACGCCACACAAGCACAACCGCCACATCACGAGTTTTCACAATTGATTTTATTTTCAAACACGCTGACACCACGTGTTGGGTTTTCAAGGCTTCTCAAACCCATTTCCCAAGTTTTCGACCATCAACGGTGTATGTGGAGTAATAAGTATCCACACTCAGAGAGCATGGATACCGAACACCACAAGGGTGGAGCGACAAAGAAACAGGGTATAACAGCCTACAGAAAGTAGTGCAACTACTGAGTAGATCTGTTGGTTTGGCACGCAAACTAAGGCCAAGCAAGTTATGTGTACTCCTAGATAATGCAAGTTGCAAACAAAATAATAATGACTTTTCAATTATTGGAGCAATATGGTCAAGGGTGACTTGCCTTGCTCAAGGTCTTCACAAAGCTTCTCAAAATCCGCGTTCGAATGAAAATCTGCAACCATAACTATACGCAAACAATTAAAACCTACACAAAGTCCAAAAAGAAGAACCTATTTAGGACTACTAATAGTGCTATTGGATATATCTCAATTTTATGGAATTACTCGAAGTGGAACAGGGTCAATTGGAGCTACGGATCAAAAGATATGAATTTTGGAATGTTTAATTGATTTTCTAGACAAGGAAAAAGATTTATCGAATTTATAGAAAAGAATATTCTCAAGAATATTCTCAACAGTCACTGACATATGGGGTTCACATGTTAATGGGCTAGAGACCACGGGTGCACCATGGACTTGGTCCATGGGCCGCTCGGTTCTAGGTGAGGGATTGAAAATGGACTTTTGCCGAATGGTCCGAGCGAGTGAAAATGACCCAGTCAGCCGGGACGAGCGAGGCCAAGGGGCAGAAATGGACTTTTGGTCATGGGCCAAGGGAGGGCCGAGGCCACGGCCCAATCGGCTGGGGCAAGTGAGGCTAAGCCGGACCAGGCCTACCACGACTACGCGGGCCGAAGCAATGACACAGCCCACACGACCTGGGCAGTCGAGGAGACGCGACGAGCTGGCGTGGCTTGACCCGATCAATCGAAGCGGGAGCCTACGTGGACGGCCACGTCGGATGGGGAGGGAGAGCAGGTCAGACGTGGCACACGGACAGCCGGCGGCGAACGACGCGTTTTGGTGAACGACGGCGAACCAGGGGGAGTGGCGGGCACTAGCAAGTAGAGGAGGAGATGGGGAATCGATTCCATGGCTTGGATTGAAAAGAAAAGGAGCGACGGCGGTCGGCGGCGAACAAGGCAGCGCGACGAGGGAGCAAGAAAAGGGGCAGCGGCCATGGCGGCTCTCAGTGGAGATAGCTAGGGGCACAGGAAGGGTGGTGGCGCGGGGAATCGTCGAGTCTCGAGCCGATGGCGGCACGCGACCGGGAGCGGCGGCGACGGAACAGGATTGACAACGGTTGGGCGGCATGATGAGAGAGCGAGAGGAAGGAGGAAACGGTTGTGGGGACGGTTTGGGGGGTGGAAGGGGTCTCCGAGGGGCAATGGCGAGGGGAATCGACGTGCGGAGGTCTACACGGAGGGGAGACGATGGAGGGCTCACCGATGAGCAAGACGACGTCGGTGGCGTTTTGTTGGTGAGAGGAGAAGGCCGGCGAAGAAGGGCGGTCGATCTCTCCGGGTCCGGTGCGGCATGGGAAAGAGGAAGGGGAGGTCGCTGTGGCTTGCACGAGCATGCCGGGTCCTCCGGCGCGGTGTGCGGTGGGAGGGGATGATGAGGCGACAGCGAGAAGGGGAAGAAAGGGAGCGTGATGCGGTTTAAATAGGCGCTAGGCTTGGTGGCTTCGAGGGAAGGAAACTGGGCGCGGTCAAGGTTTGGGCGGCGAGGCGCAGAGGCCGTGTCACGGCATTGGTGGCTTGCGGCAGACCTCTGTGACGTCAATGGTGTCGGGGGAAAGGAGGGGGCAGTTTTGGCGCTGTGCGGAGGTAAGACGGCCGTCGACGCGGGCAGCGTGACGCGGTGTCCTTGTTGGTCGGCCACGACGCGCGGCGCGCGGGAAATGGCGGCGACGACAAAAAATCAAATCGGCGACGACAGCGTGGGCGAGACGCACGAGAGAGAAAGAGAGAAAGAGAGAGGGGGGGTTGGAGACGACGCGCCTACGCGTCCGCTCGGGCACGTGCGCCGCGCGTGCCGAGCCAGCGGATGCGGGCCGAAGGGAGATTGGCTGTGCACGGCGCGGCCCAGGAGGGAAAGGGAGAGTGAGAGGGACATGGGCCAGCCGAGAGAGAAAGCGGCCCAAACAGGGAGGGAGGGATAATACACTTTTGGAGAGGATTTAGGGTTTGGAATTGACTTCAAATTGCATATTTGAATTCAAAGGTTCAAGGAGGGGATTCAAAATGAGAATTTGATATTTTCAGTATTCGAGACAAGTATTTGACAAGGAGTTAGATGGAGGGAAAAATTGGAATTTCATTTTGCGAAACCCGATTTTGGAATTTGGGATTTTGAGGAGTTGATTTTCGGTAACGAGGAGAGGAAACAAGGAGAGATTTGAACTGAGATCCATGGCATGACTTAGACCTCACTCAAAGAACAGAATTTTCACGAATAGGTTTTTATTAATTTAGGTTTTTAACGTCTCGCGAAAAGCAGGATGTTACACCTTGGCGCCCTTCCCTCTCCCTCGTCTCATTCCCCTCGCAGAAGAAGAAGGTAGGAAGGAGTAGAGAAGGAGAGAGAAAAAGAGAAAGAACATTCTGACAGGTGGGTCCCAACTTGAGAGTGAGACCCCATTGGGTTCGAAGGGTAAAACTGTACTTTCACCGTTGTTTTTCTTTCCGTGAGTGTCCAGCAGCTAATTATAATTTTTTATGTCCTGGTTAACGGTGAAATTTGGTAATCGACTTAGAAAGAAAAGGGGAAACCGAAGCAGAGAAGACAGATTGAATTGGAGTCAGACCAGGCTTCGTATCGGACCCAGTAACTGTATCGGACTGTGGATGTGTTGCCATAAAGAGCGTATCGGCCGATACGGATTCGATGTTAACGTGGGCCGATATGGGTTGTGAGTTGATAGTGTCAACATGGGCTTGGTCTGGGCCCGGAATAAGCTTCAAGGAAGTTGCCAAATAGAGATAAAGCTCGGTTTTAGGCAGTTGTATCTTGTAAATTAAGTAGTTTAGATCTAATCTGTGGCTTAAGTCTGCCGCAAGGACTTGTTTGTTAGTTGTAGATAAGATCGTGCCCTACAAGGGTTCTGTTGTAACCTCGGGTATAAATATCCCGATAGTTTGTACATAGAAGCTCTCTCTCTCTCTCTCAATCAATCATACAATCAAACTAATCTACTTTCGGCGCATCGCCAACCCTCGCAAGAGGCTGACTTCTGACGAGTTCTTGCTTCCCAAGAGCAAGGTAAGAACTCGTGCCCGACGATTTACATCGTCGGGGCTAGCGTGTCGCTTTAGGCACGTTAAGCCCTGATGATGTGATCGTCGTTTATCGTGTGTTAGCTAATCTTGACGCGGTCTTCTGATTCTGTCTCGTCAGCAGTTAACTCGTTCTAGGGTTTATTGCCGATGATGGTTGAATCAGTTTGCTCGTTTAGATTATCTAAGGCATTTACCATCCCCAAAAGCAATCGACGGCTTGATTTTCTTTGTGTTAAGTCTCGATTCACACTTTGAGCTGCTATCGACCTTAGTCCTGTTTCGAGATCTAACACGAAGCCTGTTTTCGATTGTAATTAAGGATAGCGCCGGGGTTTCAGCCGGTCTTATCTAATGCATGTGATTATTTATGTTCTTGCATGTGTTTGCCACTTATACATGTGGATCGACAAATATAAACATATCAGTCACAGAGTGCTTTTAAAGACTTCTTTGTGGTTGGTGTATTTATGTTAGCCGATTGACTTGTATAAGTTTACACTAGAGTAATAGCTAGTGTAGTTATCCTCATGAAACCCTCATCGGCCGATTCCATTAATTTGTCACACGCTTTTGGCATGGGCCGATGAGATTAGATCTCTTTGATTTGCTTATTATATTGAGTAAGCCGATACAGCTTTGCCCTATCGGCTGGGCTATAACAATGTGACATCGGCCTATTGGCCGATCGACCATTGTTTTCTGACATGGTTTACTTGTTTCTTGTTGATTGCAGATCAAATCAACTGGCACGCTCTGCGCATGATTAGGCAAGCCAATTTGGACCTGCACTGGAGTTAAGCATATCTCCCAGGCCGCCGTGGAAACGTAGAGCCCGTCTTTTGTTGCGAGGCGGGTCTAAATTCTGCGCCAACACGCTTTTGGCACGCCCAATGGGACCAAACAACACAAACCCAGCAACAACAACAAGATCTCCTCAAGATGTCGAAGCAGGTCGAGATTTCCGAGGAGAACATCGTCCCTGTGACCGCCGACTAGCTCAATGCAGAGCAGAAGGCTGAGATGGAAAATCTGGTCGAGCAGTTCCAGAATATGTACCTGCAAACATATTCTAGGACTCGGCAAGGCACCTTGATCCAAAAATCCAAGGTAGTTATGCCGAGTCCCAGAGATGGAGCTGGCACGTCGGCGGTGGCACATGACCACGCCGTCAAGACCGAAGATACTGCAGCGCCGACGTTGCAAGATAGGATTGACTCCGCAGTTCATTCTGCGCTAGTCAACTAGTCGGGGATTCTGGTGAACACATTGACCAATACGGTCAAATCGATCCTAGATGGGACGATTCACCAGTACAAGCCTCAGGGGCCGATTTTCTTACCGGAAAATAAGTTCCCTGTCTATCGGACCCTGAGGAACGACCTGAGCACGGCTCAGCCAACAGCGCCGATGCCACCCCCATCGGCGCAGCCAACGACAACACTGCCATTGGTCCTTACCAAGCAGACAGGGGGGAGCCCTCAGCATATCACAGAGGAGCAGTATGCACAATGGACCAAGGGGAAGCAACCAGTGATCGAGCCGATGCAGCAAGTTCATATCAACGAGCCATCGGCCGGACAGTCGCAAGCCCCGGTTTTCAACAATCCTCCACCACAGGCGGTTTATAATACGCCACAGGGCTACCAGCAGCACACCACAGGGTAGTATGGCGCGCAGAACCTTGATCACCATTATCAGCCGTACTCCCCCAGGTAGTATCAAGCAGAGGGTTTGCAACAATCGTATCAGCAATACCTCTCACATCGGCCCGCAGGATACTGGGCCGATATGATAGCCAAAGTGATGCGTGATCAGTTCGGCTTGAAGCCCAAGGAGAACTCTACAGTGTATCGGCACCCGTACCCCGAGGAATTTGACAGAGTGCCATTGCCAGGCCGATACAAGATCCCGGACTTCTCCAAGTTTTCGGGGCAGGACAACGTCTCGACTTACGAGCATGTAAGCCGATTCCTAGCACAGTGCGGGGAGGCATCGGCTATCGAGGCGTTGAGGGTGAGATTTTTCCCTCTGTCCTTGTCAGGGTCTGCGTTTACGTGGTTTTCATCTCTACCCTGCAATTCCATCAGAGGATGGATAGATCTGGAGAAACAGTTTCATAGGTATTTCTATAACGGCGTACAAGAAATGAAACTGTCCGATTTGACCGCCATTAGGCAACAAGTCGACGAATTGGTCCCGGAGTATATTCAACGATTCAGGGACGTAAGGAACAGATGCTACAGCCTTAGCTTGACCGATTCACAGCTCGCCGATTTGGCGTTCCAAGGATTGTTAGGGCCGATACGCGAGAGGTTCTCCTCGCAGGAATTTGAAAGCCTAGCTCACCTAGCACAACGGGTGTCGGCCCACGAACAACGATTCCAGGAGGCTATGAAATTTGCAAAAAAGATCAATGCAGTTTATCAGTATGCCTCCGACGACGACGATGAAGAAGATGTTGATGTCGACCTGGCTGAGTGGGCCCGGATGAGGAAGCCGACAAATTGCCAATGGGTAAAAAAGGGCGACAAAGAAGACAAATTCGACTTTGACATCAACAAGGCCGATAAAATATTTGACCTACTGTTGCAAGAAAAGCAAATTCAGTTGCCAGTAGGTCATGTATTGCCATCGGCCGAAGAGATCAAGAAACGGAGATATTGCAAGTGGCACAACTCTTATTCACACCATGCAAATGAATGCAAGATCTTCAGACAACAGATTCAATCGGCCTTCAAGCAAGGCAGGATTAAAATCGATGATGCCAAGCGGCCGATGAAGATCGAAGGACACCCGTTCCCAGTCAACATGGTGCGGGCGGACAAGGCCGATGGTAGTGTCCATTGGACCGGCAAGAGACCTTATCAGACCTCTGAGGGCTTGATTAGAAAATACCAGCAGAGGCAGGAAGAACAAGCTCAAGACCACGTCGATCAAGACAACTCTTATGACCCACATTGGTAGTGCGAGTTTTTCCGGTTTTGCTGGAATGAGGGGATGAGGTTGCCATCCATTCAGGAGTGCCCTGCGTGCAACGGAGTAGAAGATTATTATCAGGGCAACTCAAGCAGGCAAGCGCATCGGCCGATCAAGCAAAGGAAATCTGTTCATGAGAGGTTAGGGCCGATGCACCAAGACCAAAAGACCAAAGCCGAGGAACAGGTCCAGAACCCTCAATGGTGCCCAAGCGATGTATTCACTAAGACACAAAAACGGCGGGTTCAGAGGCTAAGGAGGAAAGAACAAATCCAAGAGCAACAGGTGGCAATAACCCATCGGTCCGCCAAGACCAAGAAAGAGTGGAGGATAAAATCCACGGTGGTCACGGCCGATGAGGGCACCTCCAATACAGCCCGGGCCTCTGCGGCTTCAAAAGGTAAACGAGCGATATCGGCGCCTGTTAACATGGTTTTTATACTGCCAGCAGAGTACAGCGTGCAGGCGGCCGATGAAGCAGTGGCCGACGATGAACAATCTTCGGCTAGGCTACAGTTGTCACCAGATCAAGCCATATTTTACAAGCCAGTTGTAACACCCTGGGGAAATTCCTAAATAAAAATACACCGATCAAAAATCATTTCTGTTTTATGTTTAAATTTTTGCATCATGCCGACAGTTTCTTTGTTTTATGCCAGTGCCAAACTTTTATTGAAATTTTCCAATTTTTCTACTCCTCTGATCTTCTGGTTTTTGTCCCAAGATTTTCACTCTAACCAAAATTAGTTTTACTCCAAAAAGTCCGCGTAAGCTCCCTCTACTGTGGCCTTCTTGTTGCTAGGCTTTTTCTGGAAAAAGTTCATGTTACCTCCCCAAGTCCTTTCATTCCTATTAGGTTTGAAAAGATAAAAGTCTAATTTTCCCCCATACTATTTTCGGCGACGACGTCGCCGCACGCCGCGCCACTACGACGAGGCCGCTACGACATCACCGGCTGTCGCCTTCCGCTCCTGTCTCACCGGCGAGCTTGCCGTCCATTCCATACGCATCCTGCCCAACCTCGCACCGCCGCGAGCCATGCAGCAAGCCAGTTGTGCATGCGCATGCATGCAGGCAAGCCAGCCACGAGCAAGCACCATGCAACTAGCTAGCTATGCGTACGCCTGCATGCAAGCAGCTAGTCGAGCCCAAGCTAGCATGCATGCAACAGCCTATGCACGTACACCGGACGACGCTCCTATCAAACGACGGTGGCCCCCGCCGTGTTACCGTCGCCGTCTTCCGTTTCGGTAGGTGGCGACGGCAGGCAGCACAGGAGCCAGCCCTTGTCTCCCGAACGGCGATAGTCGATGCAGCATACGCGCCAACCCGCGCGGCCGCTGCAACTACCCCGTCCCTATCTTCATGGCCATTCAAGACGAGCTCGTGCGGTGAAGCCTATATAAGGGCAACCATAGCCGAATACGCAACACGTCCCTTTCCATCCTCTCTTCTCCTCCTCCTTGCTTTGTTTCTCTTCAGTCACACCCTTCCGCGCACACGCCGCCATCTCTCCGCTTGCTCCGCCGCGGCCGGCTCCGGCTGGGCCTCAGTTGAGCAAGAGGACGGATAGGCCGCCGTGCCGTCATTTGAACTCGAGAACGACTGACTTATCGAACGGCTAATCCCTAACATCTAACCCGCTGACTTCTAACTCGCTAACCCCTGACACCTAACTTACATTAACCCGCTAACAATTATTCCTTAACACTGTGTGTTCGTTTGTTGTCACCGATCGAACACGTGGTGTGCGAGGACGATCCGCGGGTCGACCGTCCCCAGGCCGTACCTCGACGACCGTAGTTGTACGAGGACCGTCGCCCGGTACGCCGCTACCCGGCTGCCGCAAGGTGAGCTCCTCTCCTGCTCTTCCTCTTGCTTTTGTTTCCCTACCACGTGTCTCGTCTACTGTCGTTACCGCGGCACGGTGACGTCGTGAGGCGTAGCACTGTAACCATTCTTTGCGCGGCCGCCCTCCGCAGCGACCGTTGCTTCACAGCCGGCCATGCATGCGCCATACAGCTAGCCGAACGTGTGCATGCATGCATGCAAGCAGCTAGCTAGCTGTAGGTATACGTATGCATGTACACTTGCAGCCGCCCGACAGACCGAACGTCGTCGTC